>OY776112.1:261742083-262104583 GCA_963675035.1 Allygus modestus | reverse complement strand
TTTTTTTGCGAATTTTTTTTTGCGAATTTTTTTTTTTTGCGAATTTTTTTTTTGCGAATACTAACCTAACCTTACCTAACCTAACCTAACCTAACGTAACCTAACCTAACCTAACCTAACCTAACCTAACCTAACCTAACCTAACCTAACCTAACCTAACCTAACCTAACCTAACCTAACGTAACCTAACCTAACCTAACCTAACCTAACCTAACCTAACCTAACCTAACCTAACCCATCCTAACCTAACCTCGGATCAGATTTCTGATTGCAGATTCTTGTTCGTCTAGTCGAGCCGAGAAATTTGAGTACCCACAACGTACATTTGGACGATGTAGGGGGGGGCTATCTCGGTTACCATAAGTCGGATTTGAATTCTGATTGCAGATTCTTGTTCGTCTAGTCGAGCCAAGAAATTTGCATACCCACAAGGTACATTTGGACGATGTAGGGGGGGCTATCTCGGTTACCATAAGTCGGATTTGAATTCTGATTGCAGATTCTTGTTCGTCTAGTCGAGCCGAGAAATTTGCATACCCACAAGGTACATTTGGACGATGTAGGGGGGGGGCTATCTCGGTTACCATAAGTCGGATTTGAATTCTGATTGCAGATTCTTGTTCGTCTAGTCGAGCCGAGAAATTTGCATACCCACAAGGTACATTTGGACGATGTAGGGGGGGCTATATCGGTTACCATAAGTCGGATTTGAATTCTGATTGCAGATGCTTGTTCGTTTAGTCGAGCCGAGTCATTTGAGTACCCACATCGTACACTTTGGATGATGTTTACAAAAAAGGGGCCCGCACCACACTTTTGACCTTTTCTTTTTGCATTTTTGGAATCTCCTCGTCAAGCCGAGTATTCTCAGTACCCACATGACGTACTTTGGATAATTAATACAAGAGTTGATCAGGGTAACGCTACAACCAACAGAGCTAGCCCATCAGCGCTTGCGGTCAATTGAACTACCAGTGAATGCAAATTTTGAGGAGAATATAATTGCAATGCTTTGAACATATACTGCAAAGGGGGGTGTATCGATACACCCCCCTTCAAGTACTCTGCACCGAGGCAGACGTTCACACAAATAAGTGTCGCGTCCAGTCTACTGTCTGGGAATGCGGATGTTGTAATTTGATACCTCGACTGGAGGGTGCAGGTGTTCACACAAAAAACCGACAAGTCGAGACCTGTCTGGGAATGCGGATGCTGTAATTTGATACCTCGACGGGAAGACGGCTGACCCTTCTAGGAACCCATAATAGACCGCTCATATCGAGTTCCATTAGAGCAGGGTGGTCTTTACCCAAGACAGCGGTTGAGAGTTTTTGCCCCGACCTTCTCCGAAATCCATTAGTGGGGAGAGTCACCCACATCACCAGCCCTCCTTCAGTTCAGTTCGAGAGTTCAGTGCGTGAAGACGTGTTAGTCCGATCCTGTTCCGTTCTACGCGATTTGTGTTAGTTGTTGATTGTCATCATTTGCGATTTGCGTAAAGCACCTTTGAACTATTTAAAACGTACGTGTTGTGCTGTATTGTTTGTGATTATCAAAACTTATAATCCATATTAAAGATGAACGCCACACACGTTTGTACCATTTGTGGTTGTATTTTCGTGCGTAGA
Source organism: Allygus modestus (assembly GCA_963675035.1). Taxonomy (NCBI): domain Eukaryota; kingdom Metazoa; phylum Arthropoda; class Insecta; order Hemiptera; family Cicadellidae; genus Allygus; species Allygus modestus. The sequence goes on along the minus strand of OY776112.1, from coordinate 262,102,955 downwards.
AACAATTTGGTGCAACACCACATCAGATTCCACGGCTTGAGACCACAACTACCACCACCAACACCAACGCAGCAAGGTACGTTTTTTGCGTTGCATTATTGTTTTAATCAGACCTAAATGTTAGTAATATAGGAATACGCTATGCAATATAACCGCAGAGTGATACAATTATTTTTATTTAACAGCTTTAACTATTTAGCGCGAATAGAGAACTCTTTGTTTTTTAAATTTAAAATTACATGACTACATCAATATAATTTAATTTTAATAACTAATGTTATTGCTCGCCCCATCAAGTCAAGTCATCAGAGTACCCACATTACATACTTTAAAAAAAGGTAGGTGTTAAACATTTCACAATCTAATCGTTTTGTGCGTTTGCAGATGGAGAAGCTGCATGTCGAGCCACATTCGTAGACCGGGGAGCTTTAGAGCGTCACATGGAAGCGAACCACCGAGTCATTCCACCCCGGCAGGTGATTGATGCTCCGCAGACGACTGCCTATGACAACCGACACTCCGATGAAGGTGAGAATCCACATTAAAATAACTTTTTCCCCTTGAAACTAATTATCTTTTTTATAATATTTAACTAGGTACATGAAGAAGAATAAGACCGTGACAACTGGTGTACTATTGATTAAATTGCTAGGGGGGAGATTTTCGCTCCCCCTAACACATAATGGGTTAGGGGGAGATTTTCGCTTCCCCATACGTCAGGAATTGATGAAGACTAGAACAAGAATGAAACCGTGACAACTGGTGTACTATTGATTTAATTGCTAGGGGGGAGATTTTCGCTCCCCCTAAAACATAATGCTTCTTTAGGGTTGGCGCAGCTCAATATTGCAGCTACATCCTTAGCCTTGAACCCCGAATCATGAATGTAGACAAACAGTACAGAAGATTACATTCCCTGTTTGAAAAGTGATATTTTTAAATTAACAACTCCATTTTGAAATGTGATTCTCGAGAGAGGGGAATTTGTATCTTTAGTTATCCTAATCTGTTTTTTATTTTTATTTTCAGATGAAGGACCGGGTCCTGGCCACCACACCTGCCATGAATGCGGTCGCCGTTTCCGTCGTGAAGGAAACCTGCGTCGACATTTGGATTCGACCCACAGCAGAGTCCGCAGGTTCATATGCGGCACATGCGGCACCGAATTTAAGAGGGAAGACAACCTGCGTCGACACACCATGCAATTTCACGGTGATGGTCAAGAACGGAGATTCCCTTGTGCATACTGCGGTCAAGAGTTCAACCAGCTGTTCAACAAGGACCATCATGAGCGGTTCTCTTGCCCGATCATGAAGGACCTGATCCTGAACCGAGTGGCTATGATACAGGACGAACCCCAGCCAGGACCCAGCACGGAGCCACAACCTGGAACGAGCACACACCCGCAACCCGATGATGTTGAGATGACTGGAGCAGGACAGTCAAGCCCCGTGTTCTCACTCATTCAACGGGGTTTTCGCAACCGCCTTCTAACCTACCGTCTGCAGCGACCGATGGAGAATCTCGTCACAATCGGAGAAGTGATGGCGCTGTTGATTGTGAGCCTGACGGAGTTGCTTGAGAACACCTTGGCGAAACACCGCAGCATTAAGGTCAACTTGAAGCTGGAGTGTGAATTCCAAAATATTCACAACAACACCTGCCTGCGCAACTTCAAGACGAAGATGACTCCGCTGACGACGACCTCGGACCTGAACCAGTACATTTCAACAGCTTTTGCGAAGCTTATCAGAGAGAAGGCCGAGTGTGATCATATCGGCTCCGGGTGGACATACCTTCGCGTTCGTGATTTGGAGGTCGGTATTAACGAATACACTCCTCTAGGTGAAGATGGTCGAGCTTGGCTCCCACTGCCTATGTCTCTGGAGAACACCCAAGCAGTCGTCAACGTATCGAACGCCGATGAGCGGTGTTTTATGTATGCGGTCCTGGGAAAGTTTGTTCAAGATCACCCTAAAAGACCGGCATCGTACACCGACGACATCATCGCCCGATACGATTGGACCGGCCTTCAATTCCCCGTTGCTCTGAAGAGTATCAAGACGTTTGAGTGGACAAACAACATCAGCATCAACGTCTATGGTATTGATCACACGTGCGTGGGTCAGAAACCTGACGGACGACCAAAGTATCAGGACACCGTCTTCCCCTTGAAGATTTGTAGGCAGGAGCGTGAAGAACATTGCGACCTTTTGTACGTGACAACGGACGGTGATAGTCACTACGCCTACATCAAAGACCTTGGTCGACTGATCCGTCCCCAGCTTACAGCACATATGGGTAGGATATTCATCTGTAAGCGGTGCTTCGCGCACTTTGACAACCGTCCGAACAAGCTCGGTCTAACGGGTGCACAGCGTCTGGAGGAGCACAGGCGATACTGCTCCGCTTCGGCCCCTATTCGCATGGATACGCCGAAAAAGACAGAAATCAAATTCAGCCATCCAGAGTTCACCCGACGCGAGCATTTCACCATCTACGCGGACTTTGAGTGTGCTCTACTGCCGACCGCGGAGATGGATGAACAAGTGGATGAACCGCACGGAGGAGTAGCCACCCACATCCACATCCCATTCGCCTTTACGTACCAGATCATCGACTCGTACGGACTTGAGGAGTTTGAGCCTCGAGTCTACTTCGGGGATGATGCGTCAAAGACATTTATGGAGATGTTGAAAACTGATGTTGAGCGATTGTGGAACTTCCTGTACGAAGTAAGAAATCTGCGCCCTGTCCTGACCCCAGCGGAAACGATGCAGTACAACTCGACAGCGAATCGCTACCTCTGCGGATCGACATTTTCAAGCGAAGACCCAAAGGTTCGTGATCACAACCACGCGCCGCCCTACGAGTTCCGTGGCGCTGCGCACAGATCATGTAAACTACGCTACAGGGAGCAGCGAGTAGTCAACTGCTACTTCCACAACCTCTCCAACTACGACGCTCACTTCATAGTGCGGGAGTTGGCGGTCAACCCTGGTGATGTTGAGGTGTTGGCTCACACGGAAGAGAGGTACATCGCTTTCACGAAGCGGTTCCTGTTCGACCGAGCAGCGGCACCGGTTGGGATGCAAGGGCGTGGAAAAAGACAGCCAGGATTCAGAGTCAGGTTCCTAGACACCTACAGGTTCCTGGCTTTGAGCCTCGCCAGCCTCGCAGCCGCACTTCCACCAGCTCAACTCTTGGAGACGAGGAAGAGATTCCCCGAAGACCACCTCTTCGATCTAGTCCGTAGGAAAGGCGTGTTCCCGTACAACTTTGTAACGTCGAACGCCGTATTGGAAGATACTACGGAACTGCCTGTGCAGCGAGATTTTCACAACGACCTGACCCTGGAAGACATCACGGATGCAGACTACGAGCATGCTCGCAACGTGTGGGAAACCTTCGGTTGTAGGAACCTCAAGGACTACGCCGAGAAGTACCTGCGCTGTGACATTGCGCTGTTGACTGACGTCTTTGAACGCTTCAGGGACACGTCGATGGCTGAATACGAACTAGACCCTGCGCACTACTACACCCTACCGTCATACGCCTGGGATGTTATGTTAAGGACCTGTCGAGTGGAGCTTGATACGATACAGGACTTTGATATGTACCTCTTCTTCGAGCAAGGAATCAGAGGAGGTATTTCCCAGGCGATCACCAGACACGCCAAGGCCAACCATGATGGATGTCGCCCTGAAGATCGACGACCTGAAGAGCCAACGAATCACCTGCTATACTTGGACGCCAACAACTTTTACGGTTGGGCCATGTCCCAGTGTCTTCCACAGGGAGACTTCCAATGGCTCAGCCGCGAGGAGATCGCGTCCCTGGATATTGCAGCGTTGGACCCCGAAGGACCCACGGGCTATGTCTTGGAAGTTGACCTTCGCTACCCCGCCCACCTGCATGACCTTCACAAGGATCTCCCCTACTGCTGCGAGACCAAACGTCCGCCAGGAGGGAAATTCAAGAAGCTCGTTACGACTCTGGATGACAAGAAGAACTACATCTGCCATTACAGAATCTTGCAACAGGCGCTGGAAAACGGACTGGAGCTTGCGAACGTGCATCGCGTCATCTCGTTCCGACAGTCTCGGTGGTTAGAGAGCTACATCCTAATGAACACCGAACTGAGGAAGAAGGCCAAGACCAAGTTTGAGCAAGACTTTTTTAAGCTTATGAACAATGCGGTCTTTGGCAAGACGATCGAGAATGTTCGCAAGCGAATGAACTCTAAGCTGGTGTGTACGCCGGAGATGTTCAGGAAGTACGTGGCCAAGTCAAACTTCCTGGACCGAACCTACTTCAACGATGACGTCGCCATTGTACACATGTCGAAAGTCAATATAGTCCTGGACAAACCGCTGTACGTCGGAATGTGTGTCCTCGATCTGAGCAAGTGGCTCATGTACGACTTCCTTCGGAAGATGAAGAACCGCTACGGTGATCGTCTGAAGGTTGACTACATGGACACTGACAGCTTCGTGTTCGACGTCCAGACTGAAGATGTTTATAAGGACATGTTGGAGCATCTGGACGATTTTGACACCAGTGCGTACCCCCGAAACCATCCCTGCTACAGCCCCATAAACGCAAAAGTCATCGGAAAGTTCAAGGATGAAGCAAACGGACTTCCTCTGCTCGAGTACCTCGGTCTTCGCTCGAAACTTTATTTCATGGACATTGTCGAGTTCGAGGAGAGGACCGAAGATGACGAGTTGCAGGTCATGACGGTGAAGCGCGCCAAGGGAGTCGCTAGAGGTGTTGTAAAACACAATTTAACCTCTGACGACTATCAAGAATGTCTCTTCAATGGCGTGTTGAAGAGAACCATCAACACCAGGTTCCAGTCCCGAAACCACCGCGTCTTCACAGTCCAAGTCGACAAGCTATCCTTGAGCTGTAACGATGACAAACGTTACATCCTTCCGGACGGAGTAAACACACTGCCTTGGGGGCATATTGACGTGCCACCTCAGCCCGAAGACATCCCTCAAGACGATGAAGAGGCGGAGGATGAGGAGCGTTGAGTGGTTGTGTCATATTACCAAAGACCCTGACTTGTATATTATTGTGAAAAATCTAGTCATTAGTTTGTATCGAGTCTCGTAAAACTTAGAAATGTGCTCCTTTTTTCTAGTCATTAGATTGTGACTAGTCTCGTTTTTGCTAGTCAATGTCAAATGTTCAGGAGTACATACTCGATGTAAAATATACATATAAAAGGTGTGTAAATAAATAGCCAAATTGTTCGTATATACATTTGTCTTTTTTTTCCTCCCCTCACATAGTCTTAAGATTCAAAAGTAAACTACCAATTCAAATGTCTGACTACTTGCTAAAAGTGTAATTGCTAAAGGAGGCGAGGATATGAATGTTACTTTAGAATCATTGTATGATAGGTATGTCCAAAATTGGGTCAGACCTAGTGTTTTCACCAACACGCAAGGGGGGTGAAAGGGGGGTGTATCGATACACCCCCCTTTGCAGTATGTGTTCAAAGCATTACATTCATCTTTTACCTCAAAATTTGCATTCAATATCTGTTTTGCTCGTTCAATATGTGTCTGTCTGACTAATTGCTAAAAGTAATTACTAAAGGAGGCGAGGATGGGAAATAATAAGAATGTTTCTTTTTTTATTCTGAGTACACAACTAGTTTATTGAGAAAAAATTTCAAAACTCAATTGGTATACATTTGTGCAAAGAGTCTTCTGATCAGTGCGTCGTTGTGGCCGACAGAAGAGTGTTCAAAGAGCTGCAAAAAGTCCTTCATCTTCATGCCGTAGTGGGTGCGGCAGTACAGGAATACAAGGCAGTATTGACCGCAGACCAGAGTGTTGTCACTTTGAAGGCGATGTTCGTTGTACAGGTAGCGACGAGCGTTGCGTCTCAGGAATCCTTGGTAGAATTGAAGATGTGGCGGTTGACCGTAGCTGTCAAAGAATTCAATTATTCCTCCTCCTTTGTTAAGGTAGAAAGCGACCCAGTGAGTGCCGTCTTCATTGTGTGGATCAGTGTTCACAATCATAGCAGTAGATGGTGAAATATAATGGGGCAATTGATCCGCAGCGTAGACACCAACATTCTGTACGGGCAGTTTAGCCATACACTTTTGTATCTCTAAGGTATTCATTCTACTGGGTCGACGCCACAGTCAGTAGTAGGAGTAGTAGTGCTAGTAGCAAAACAAAAGCAGGAACTGGTATCACTCTCACCATCGTCAGCGTAATCATCAGCGTCAGCGATATTTGTGCTTAGATGTAACCAACTGCGTAATGTGATGCAATTGGCTAGAGCGCATCGTGTGTGAGCTGTTCTGTGGTGGCGACATCGCACTGCGTTTGTTGATAGTAGACTGTTGATTGACGATAGTGATCCGCAGCCAATATCGTTGATATCCATGACATTAGTAGTACAGTGATCCGTGATGAAATTGTATCGTACAAACTCTTTTTTCTCAGCACCTTTGACGTAGACAATCGGTCGTTTGGCGATATATGCACGTAACTTTTCCTCTAGCACATGATACCAGATATCACCTTGGTCCCATTCCAATCCGTGACAGTTTTTTGTGAGCCAATAGCTTTCACGCAGTTTCTCTTGTGATAGGAAATCTCGACTGAATGGTGATTTGGCGATATGATGCATTAGCAGTGTTCCACTGACCAATTCCAAGACGCACACTTCCTTCAGAATGTAGTCATTTGCGTTGTCCTTGAAACATTGAAAATCCAAAATAATTGGAGATACGGAATTTTTACGCGGTACTCTGCATAAACGATCCATCTTGTGTGAATGTTGGTTGTAGACTGATGAGGAGGACGATGACGCCGCCGCCGACGATCCAACCACCAAAGTCCGCAGACACGTTGCGATAACGATCGATTTCTATGACGTTGTCAAACTCTGCGTATACCAGACAGTTGACAGTCTCTGTGAGCCCCGTGTCGAAAGCAATCTCCATACGCACACTGCCGTTGCGCACTAGGTTCCAATGAGTCGTGTCGCTTGCTGACATATCAGGTGTTAGATCGAATGCCATCAGACAGTATCCATCGTCGTAATCGTCTCTATTTATGAGATTACCAGCATCGCTAAAGTGTATGCCGGAGCCTGAAAACAGACTGTGATACGCCATCACGTATTTTCCCTTGCCGGTTTCGTAGTGTGGTTGTAGCGGTTTGGACGGCACTTGTTCACCGTCCACGTACAGCGAGAAGTAGTTGGTTTTGAAATTTTGAAAGTTAAATGGATTATTTTTTAAATCGCCATTATAAGCGGCGTTGGTGACCAGTCCGATAATGATTCGTTTCGGCACTTGACCTAGAAACACATTGTCCAAAGTTTTGCTCCTCACTCCAAACGGTAGTGTGAATGTTTACAATTCCACTCTAGTGATTGGGTATTTAGCTGTGCCGGTCTGAAGCGTCTTGCTGTGCGCCAACAGTACAGTGGGGCTAACTTTACACCTTCGTATCCAGAGATTCGCATGAACAATGTGCACCTTCTAGTCACCATCATCCGACATAATGGAGAAGGAATCTTTTGATCGGATCAGTTTAAAACGCAGTTCCACACCGTTCAACAGGAACTTGTTCTGATTACTCATGTCCACATGTAGGCGACCGAGCATATCGATTTCACGACTTTTATTTGTCATTTTTCGTCTCGCCTTTAGTCCATCGTTATCGTCCAGAGTATTGTCCATATAGCCGGCATCGTCCGCGTTGAACAATCCACATGTTAAATGTGATTTCCTAGCATCATAGCCGTAATTCAGCAATGTTTCAATATACGCTTGATATGCATAAGTGTTGTTTTGTGGTGTGACCAGTTTCTGATTCATACTCATATCGACTTGACTGAATAACGTGTGCAGCCAATTGTTGACTGGGCCAATTTTGTTCGATTCATCGGCATCTGCGATTGCCACTCCTGTCGACTTGACAATAGACGCTGTAACTTCCAACATTGTTTGCGAAAGATCGGTGTATTCTTCGCCGTTGCCGGGCACAACAAACTCGATGGGCGAATCATCAGTCAGTGTGGAGATTGGTTTGTACTGAATCCATTTGCCGCTCTCGATACTGGTCTGCGTCGGCGGTAGGGAGAATAAGTCCAATTCCGTCTTGACGCATTCACACGACTTTTGATGTAGAAACGACATTGCTAGCGTGTGTGTTAATTGAATATATCACGTACGGAAGTTCTCCTCACTGCTTTCCTCGTCTTCCTCGTCTTCTTCCTAACTGTCCTTCTCTTCTTGCTGCTGCTCTTGCCCTTCTTCTTGGATGACGACGACGACGACCTTCCTCGAAGGAGTTTCGTCAAAGACTGCGGTGTGACACGACGGCCGCCGAACATGGCGCGCTTCGCGTTCCTCTTACGCGAGAGTCTCGCGTTAGTCTTTCGCGCAGGAGTAGCGCGTCGGTGTTTCGCGGTATTCTTTCGCGTTACGCGACGGTGTTTCGCGCGAGAGCCGCCACCGCCACTTAGCACACGCTGAAGTTTGCCGTCCGCCCTGCGTTTTAGCGAGTCTGTAAACTGGCTGAAATGATCTCTAGCGGCTTCTTTGGGATCCCGCTGGTGCATGGCCATGTCGCTCAAGAATCCAACACCGGATTTCAACGCCTCTTTGGCCACAGCAGAGGCTCCCGACTTGAGTAGCGGTGTGATGGTGCGGAACATACCGCCTAGGAATCTGCCAATTCCATGTCCGCGCTGGTAGGGTGCACCGCGAAATACCCTATCGATACTGCCGCCGGTCTACTGCAATTGTTGGCGACGGTAGTAAGCCAAGTAGGGATCGTTTGTATTCATAATTGCTGAGCTACTCTTTTGAAATGAAGCTTCACGTACGACGTCCCAAAGAGGAATGACGCTATTTTACTAGCGTGATCCCTTAAGTCAATATCGATCGTTTCAAATGTTCCATTCATAACTGGCGCATAATGAGGACTGATGAAATGCACAGTCTTATGCGCGCCGTGTGTGTAGTTATCTCTGTCAATGTTGATAATCTTCAAAAGCGGCGCTGTAGTGTCGCCAATCAGCTGCGGTTCAATGAGATCACAATACACGTACAAGTGTGTCGGCAGTCCCATAGTCAGATTTGGTGGCCATATCGCTGTGAGGTCATTTGTCAAAACGTTCTCGTACGGATCGAAACCCAACTGGAGAGACAGCGCTTCGGTGAAATGCACTTTGCTTATACCGTCCACCATTTTCGTGATCTTGACTCTGTCCTGCTCTTTGTCATACTCAAAGTACAAGTACTGGGTTACATCCTTCGCTTTATTGATCATTTTCAATAAATCGGTTATGTTCTTGTAATAACCGGGTTTCATCTTTAGCATAATGTGCTCGACGCTGAGTGTGACGGGAATACTCGGCAGAACGAGTTTATACTCGAGCCAAATACACGATTCATCGTCCACAGTCATAAAGGAGCATGGATAATGCGCTTCGACCAAAGCCATCTCCCACTCGCCATCGCCTTCTAATCGAATTTGTCTCGGCAGATGTGTAGTGTACTTGGACACTGTGTTTTTTGGAAAATAATCCTTTGAGCTGTTGCTGGGCAATGTCAAATAGAACTGGTTGCTATTAGGCATTTTGCAAATCTTGCGCTCCTACCCAAGAATTGAACTCGTCTCCGTAACCTGCCCACTTGACGAAATAACGCTTACTGCGACCACGACCCTTAGCGTCTAGTATTTCAGCAATCTTGAACAGATGGTCATTGTATATTGTCACTTTTTGTAATTCGTATTCGTAAAACTGACCAGTCACTTGTTCACCGTTGAGATCCGCCAAAGTGTACATTGGCAGAGGCATCAATGTGTTTACACGACGCACCACAAACACTTCTTTACTCCAATTAGTCTCGTAACCTTTTGCGAATGTGCCCTTCTCCTTAGATATGCGCACTGTGGTGCCAACTGTCAGTTTTGCCTTAACACGACGCGGTATCTTACCGAACATGCGACGCCATACCTGATGCAATATTCGCTTATTGTCAACAGTCACATCGACTGGCCGTATTCTGTTGCCTAGATTCTTGTGAGCGCTGTTGTTGTATGCGCTAACCAGTTTGTCCAACACATCTGCGTAACGATATGTGTTTTTGTAAGTCAAATATCGCCACATGCGTGTTTTCAAAGTGCGATTCACGCGTTCCACTACGGCCGCTTTAACATCTGGGTTTTGTGTAGTGACATAGATGATTCCGTATTGTTTGAATAACCTTTTTGTCTTGGCACCGGTGAATTCAGTACCTTTGTCAGTTTGTAAACAGCGAGGTGTATCGGTCGCTTCGGCAAATATCTCCTCGAAAGCGTTGGCCACTTCAGCTCCTTCTTTCCGCCTTAACGTCCGCACATACAGGTGTTTGCTAAACACGTCTATTACAGTCAGTAGGTAGTTGACGCCGTCGTTGTGTTTACTAAGACCACGCATATCGTTCAAGTCCGCTTGCCACAATTCAAATGGACCATACACTATGTAAGGATTGCGCGGGAAACGCTTGCGTGCCGGTTTGTGCAATGTGTAAGTGTCCTGTGTTTGTAACCATTCAATCAATTTGCGTTTTGAAACTGGTTTTGCAGCTCGCGCTAAAGGAGCTACACCGCCATACGACGAAGGTTCGATGGGATTGTAATACAAACGCTCCATAATGAAAACCTATCCTGTGTACGTTTCCCACTTGTCCAAATTTGTTCTATTTAAAAAATCAAACTGCTCTGTCGGTGTAGATGTTACACGTTTTCCTCTTGCCGATCGTAGTCGATTTACTAGCGGTGTTCTCAGTATTGATTCAGTTGATGTGTCTACTTCATCGTCTGATCCTTCTCCTCCTGTGAATGATGATCGATATTCGGCATTTATTTCCTTTAGTGCTCTTAGATTATTCATATAGTCCTTTGGCACGTTCATCGCTTTCAATGCGTTGAGCACTTCCCGCCATCCTGGCGGTATGTAATCACGCATACGCACCTTTACTATGCAATTTAAGATATCCACTAGATTTGAGTCTGGGATTTTTACACCGTTGATGTACACTGAATAGCCACTGTCCCAACTGATTAAGCTGCCGTCACGTTTCATGAAACGTAAAAGATTGCGGGCATCAGATCTGTAAGTTTTGGAAAACGTTTCCACAATCTCTTCCACTGGACCACCTTCCGCAGCGGGGTGCGCTCGTCGACTATGTTCAATCCCACCCGTCTCCACGATTGGTATGCTAATCGGTTGGCGTCTATTCTCTGCAATATGCAAGAAGCGATGTAACGCCTGTTTGTACAATTTCCACTTTTCACTATCGTCCATACGTTTGTTATTCAATATTTGTTGCATCTCCGCGTCGAGGCTGTTTTCACTGGATAGATTAGTCGGTCTGTTATCCGTAGCATTTGATTGCAGTCGATCAACCAACTCTTGCGGCACAACTACCATCTTCTTCGCATGTTCCATTTCTGTGCTAATGGCTAGCTACTTTTCTAAAGTGTAACTTCACGCACGACGTTCCAAAGTGGAATGGCAAATGATTACCAATGTTATCTCTTAAGTCAATTTCCACACTGTCAAAAGATCTATTCATAACAGGCACATAGTGCGGATCGATGAATGATGTTGATTTATGCAATCCGTATACATAAGTAGACGTGGATATATTGACAATTTTCAATAACGGTGCGACTGTATCGCCGACCATCTGCGGCTCGACTAAATCACAATACACGTACATGTGTGACGGTAAGCCAAGACGAATGTTGGGCGAACGGATGCTTTTGTTAACTGCATCACCTTCCAGCGTCAATTCATTCGGATCGAACCCCAATTGAAGCGCTAACGTTGGACTTAATATAATTTTTCCAACATCAGTTCCCATCGATACTTCAATGAATTTGTTGTATGAGTTTTCAACGGTGAACTTTACACCAAAAGTAATCGCTAGTTCTTGTGAATTGATATGATCACACAATTCTTGAATATTTGCGTAATCACCAGTCTTCAATTTAATTCTGTGGTTTTGTTTTGGAGTAGCTGACACTACCGGTGTTACATCGGCAGTGCTGTCCATAACCCGCGCCAACGCTTCTATGTTCACTTTTGCTTCCTCTTGCGGTTGGATGCAAATGTAAATTGTTTCGTCATTACCGACAGATAGAAATGTCATTGGATAGTGCGCTTCCACAAGTGCAATTTCCCAGTCGCCAGCGTCCAGTTGAATAGCTCTCGGCAAATGTGTTATATAATTTGCAACTGTATTTTTCGGATAATACTGCATCGAACTGTTGCTGGGCAGTGTCAAATAGAACTGATTGTTGATGCCAGTCATTTTTATCTACTCAGTGCTGCTTGTAGTACTGCGCTCAAAAGTAATGGTATAAAGATTCCACCGCCTTTTTGTATGAGATACTTTCGTTTCTTTGACCAGCCTTCGCCGCGTTTCACCAATCGACGTAGCGTCGCCTTGTGTTTGCTTAACTGACTTTTACTCTTCTTCGCCAGAGGAACGTTACCTCGCAACACGTTGTATGCGCACTCACACACTGAGCGAATGCGGCTCTTGTCACACACCTTTAACAGTGCCTTCCGCTCCTTGGGTGTTGCGTGTATGAATGCCGTAAGCAGAGCTGCGTCCTTCCGCAAGCACGACATGATTACTACTGATGACGAAATTACCTTTTCTTTGGCAAGTACACATAGTTGGTAGAATCGTCTGGAAATATGCCACTTCGTATTCGATTATTTTCGTCTGTTGATTGTTTCAAGTCTATCAGTAGGTAGCCGTGTGGATTCCTAGTAGCGTCAGCGTACGCCTCCTCGATGAATTTCGGGCTGTCTGGATATATTTGTCTGGCCAAGTACCTAATCTGAACTCTATCTCTAGGATTCTTAAAACACACAATGTAATGCGCATTCAGTGAGATGTCCCTCTGCCCGCGTCCTTGATGAAACAAATTTTGTGTAATGAAAAACACACTAATGTTGCGATGATGGCAACCTTTTGTGAAAAGATCCACCACACGGTTGTCGGCCTCACGCATCATATCGTCTATAATCACAAGTATCGGCTCGTTACCAGAAAAATCCTCCAAGTTTGGTAGACCTTCTATGTGGTTAATGGTGACATTTTTTGGGTCACCACCACCACCACCACCACCACCACCACTACCATAATGCCAGTTTATACTGGTAAATGGCGTGTCACACATTTCTGTAATGTGTTTTATAAACTTTGACACAAACTGAGACTTGCCACAACCCGAAGGCCCCGCCACAATGGCTGAGAACGGATGTTTCCACATCAAGCCCATGATTACTACTGAGCTAAACACCTCACAGTTACCATACTCACACTCTTAAACTTACTACCAAAGGACATTTTTGGGGTTAAGTGAAATAAATAACACAGTGGTTATGTTCTGAACGTGACTATAAGTATTGACTACGAAAACTAATTTAAAAAGGTATTTACATAATCTTCAAGTCTTGCTTTACATAAACTCCAAAGGTGTGAATCTGCTATTGGAACCCCTCGGGCTGCGCTTCACCAAGCGAAGGCGTTCTCTAAACCCGCTGTTGTAGCGCTCGATGTCGGTGTTGCTCAGGACCTCGTTGAAGCGCCTAGACAGGTAGCCTCGCAGAAAGAAGTCGTCCCCGACCTGCCCCTCCAGGATCACGATGATTGTCTCGCCAAAGGGTGTGGTGGCTCACTCCATCGCAGTGATGAGATAGCCGCATTCCTCTCGGAGATCGGCTATCCTGGTGTAGAGCGGAGAGTCAGACTTGCAGTTGTTGAGGGTAGCTCTCAGGTCCGCGGTTGTTGCAGTGCCGTTCAAAATCGAAAACTCTGGCTTGAAAGTGCTGCTGCTCGACATCTCTAGTAGTAGTAGTTGGAGTAGGTCTATGTGCGGTGGTGGTCTGGTGGCGAATGATGCTCAATCGGGTGGGGCCCCGCCTTATAAACCCTCGCCGCCATTTTCTTCTACGTGGGTGGTCCGAAGGGTCGGGCGCAGGTGTTCACACAAAAAACCGACGCGTCGAGACCTGTCTGGGAATGCGGATGCTCTAGTTGAATGCCGGCGCCACTCGTTGTTTCTTCCTCACAGCTCGCTTCTTCGGCGTTGGCTGCGAAACTGCACTGCGTTGTGTAACAGTTTGAGTTAAGCCTGTAATTTTCGGTACTCCTGTTGATTTATAGATCCACATGTTTTCCACTTCATCAACTACTTGTTTAACACTTTGGTGCATATCACCATCTTTGTCCAAAAATAAACCACACATGAACACCATATCTGTACCATCGTACATTTCCATTTTCAATAAAATTTGTCCTTTGTTTCCCGGGTTTTGAACAGCAAACGTATTCCCATCGTCCATCCATGACACTATGGGACAATCATCTGTTGGTTTTGGTACCCATCCTGGTTTCTTGGTTTCCACTTCGATGGGAGTTGGCCTCCTTCGTCTCTTGCAGGCAGTGGTCGGTTTTACAAATGACGACTGAGGTGATGTCAATGTCTGATCACTAGCATTATTGTTCATAACCTCAATCTCCTGAATAAACGATTTGATATAGTCGTCCGCAGAAGCGTAAGCGTCCATGTTCACGTCCTTACCGTGTGACTTCAACCGTACTACTGACTGGTGGTGCGTCTGCTCACCCTTGAAGTAAACTGTACGCACTCGCTGAAAGACAATATTTCTGTTTGGCGTTCGCTTTTATTCACCCGCTGAAGTCAACTGTTACGTTACGGTGACGATCGATCTCGATGACGTTGTCCAGTTCGGCGTACACTATACAGTTGACGGTCTCGGGCAACGCTTTGGAGAATCCAATTTCGATACGTAGATTACCGTTGCGCAGGAGATTCCAGTGACTCGACTCAGCCGCGGACATGTCCGGTGTCAAGTCGAACGCCATAAGACAATTACCGTACGGATAGTCACCTCTCTTGATCTCATTACCTGCGTCGGAGAACTGGATTCCGGTGCCGGTGACAAATGTGTAATAAGAGAGTATATATGTCTCACTGTTCAATGTGTAAACGGGCTGTAACGGTTTGGCCGGTACTTGTTCACTGTCCACGTACAATGCGAGATAATTCATATCGTAGTGTTGAAAGTTGTAAGGATTCTTCTTGAAATCTCCGTTGAACGCAAGATTACTGACCAGTCCAATTATCACACGTTTCGGTAACTGACCGAGAAATGCGCTGTCTAAAGCCTTACTCATTATACCGGAGGGTAGTGTGAAGGATTTCACTTCTACACGCGTGATCGGATACTTGGCCGTGCCGGTCTCGAGAGTTTTACTGTGCGCCAACAATACGCTCGGATTGATCTTACATCGACGTACGAAAAGACTAATCTCTTTAATTGTCACCTTGTAGGTAGTTAGCGTTTTGGACATTATACAAAACGAGTTTCTGGATCTGTTAAGTTGCAATCGCATCTCGACACCGTTCAACATGAATTTGTTCTGATTGCACAGATCGATGTGCAATCGACCGACCATATCGCAAACATCGCTTTCTTTCGTGTGATCGCGACGCTTTTTCAATCCCTCGTTTAATTCGTCACAATCATCCATTAGTCCGGCCGAATCTTCAAAAAACAGCTCGCTAGTCAGGTGCGAATTCTTCGCACTACATCCGTAGTTCAAAAGGTTTTCCAAGTAGGCACGGTAAGCGTACGTGTTAGTTTGTGGTGACACCAGTTTATGATTGAGATAGAGATCCACTTGACTGAATATCGAGTGGAGCCAATTGTTCACCGGGCCCACCTCTTTAGCAGGTTGCCCACCGTCCGCTTTAGTGTCGTCCTGTTTCACAATAGCGGCTTTCACGTGTAATAACGTTTGTGTCAGGTCCGTGTACTCGTCACCGTGACCGGGTATTACAAACTCTATTGGCGAATCGTCCGTCAGCGATGAGATCGGTTTGAATTGAACCCATTTACCGCTCTCGATGCTGGTCTGCGTAGGCGGTAACGAAAACAAGTCCAGTTCAGTCTTCACACATTCACACGATTTCTGATGAATAAACGACATTGTTATCGAATTAATGTAGACGTCCGTCTTCAAGAAGTCTATCAAGAGACTGTAGCGTGTCGCGACCCGCGCACCGCTTAGGGGGAGATTTTTGCTCCCCCTAACACATAATGGCTTAGGGGGGAGATTTTCGCTCCCCCATACGTCAGGAATTGTTGAAGCCTAAAACAAGAATGATACCGTGGGTGTTTGACAACTGGTGATTTATTGCTTGGAATTCGACGCGGGTGGTCTATAATTATGGGTTCCTAGAAGGGTCAGCCGTCTTCCCGTCGAGGTATCAAATTACAGCATCCGCATTCCCAGACAGGTCTCGACTTGTCGGTTTTTTGTGTGAACACCTGCACCCTCCAGTCGAGGTATCAAATTACAACATCCGCATTCCCAGACAGTAGACTGGACACGACGCTTATTTGTGTGAACGTCTGCCTCGGTGCAGAGTACTTGAAGGGGGGTGTATCGATACACCCCCCTTTGCAGTATATGTTCAAAGCATTGCAATTATATTCTCCTCAAAATTTGCATTCACTGGTAGTTCAATTGACCGCAAGCGCTGATGGGCTAGCTCTGTTGGTTGTAGCGTTACCCTGATCAACTCTTGTATTAATTATCCAAAGTACGTCATGTGGGTACTGAGAATACTCGGCTTGACGAGGAGATTCCAAAAATGCAAAAAAAAGGTCAAAAGTGTGGTGCGGGCCCCTTTTTTGTAAAAATCATCCAAAGTGTACGATGTGGGTACTCAAATGACTCGGCTCGACTAGACGAACAAGAATCTGCAATCAGAATTCAAATCCCACTTATGGTAACCGATATAGCCTCCCCCCCTAAATCGTCCAAATGTACCTTGTGGGTATGCAAATTTCTCGGCTCGACTAGACGAACAAGAATCTGCAATCAGAATTCAAATCCGACTTATGGTAACCGAGATAGCCCTCCCTACATCGTCCGAATGTACCTTGTGGGTATGCAAATTTCTCGGCTCGACTAGACGAACAAGAATCTGCAATCAGAATTCAAATCCGACTTATGGTAACCGAGATAGCCCTCCCTACATCGTCCGAATGTACCTTGTGGGTATGCAAATTTCTCGGCTCGACTAGACGAACAAGAATCTGCAATCAGAATTCAAATCCGACTTATGGTAACCGAGATAGCCCCCCCCCCACATCGTCCAAATGTACGTTGTGGGTACTCAAATTTCTTGGCTCGACTAGACGAACAAGAATCTGCAATCAGAAATCTGATCCGAGGTTAGGTTAGGATGGGTTAGGTTAGGTTAGGTTAGGTTAGGTTAGGTTAGGTTAGGTTACGTTAGGTTAGGTTAGGTTAGGTTAGGATAGGTTAGGTTAGGTTAGGTTAGGTTAGGTTAGGTTAGGTTAGGTTAGGTTAGGTTAGGTTACGTTAGGTTAGGTTACGTTACGTTAGGTTAGGTTAGGTTAGGTTACGTTAGGTTAGGTTAGGTTAGGTTAGGTTAGGTTAGTATTCGCAAAAAAAAAATTCGCAAAAAAAAAAATTCGCAAAAAAAATTTGCAAAAAAAATTCGCAAAAAAAAATTCGCAAAGTGTCACAGACGAGACCTCGGGGGGGGGGGGTGCTCCTCCTGACTCCTCCTGGCCTCGGAGTGTCCAATACACCCTACTTGCCTCTTTTCTACATTTTTAAGGTCACAGTTGTTATTTATAGCTCAATGTCCCTTTGATTTATTTTACTACTCTATATATGTAATCTTCACTCAAATCTTTTAATCTCTGCTCTCAGGAAACCACATGTTAATAATCATAAACAACATGAGTATTACTTTGAAAGTTCCCTGGTTGATTATGAGCAGCTGTTAAAACTATTTAGTTTTGATTTGAAACTCCATAAGCCCAATGTTAATTTTTTTAACTTTTCATTTAAGTTTTTTTACATTATTTGATTTTTCCTGGGGATGACACAGAGGGATGTCCAGAACTTATTTTTATCCCAGAAATTAGTTACTTCGAACATTTGAAGGAAATCGTTGGAGCCGTTTTTGAGATCAGTGTCGCAAGCAAGCAAGCAAGCATACAAGCAAACCTTACTCATATTAGAGTATAGGATAACTTTTCTGATTTAGTACTAAAGGGAAATATTTATGTTTTTTTACGTATCAAATTTGTTATATTTTATTATTTGCCTAACTTTTATTGTTTGGTTACTAGTAGTGCTTATTTAATTCTTTATCTTTATTACCACTTAGCACTGATTATACTATTATTACTACATATTGAAATATATATGTAAGCCATCTTGGATGATTGGATGTACTATCTTCTATTTAGTTAATAATAACGAGTATTATCGTTGGGATGAATACATAAATAAGATACGGTAAAAACATAATTAAAAATTATATAAAGTTATTAGATTTGGTTAGCTCTTCAACATGAAAGAATTTTTTTTCGAAAATATATAGGAACACTTTTTAATAAATTTAAAACCACATTTAAAAGGGGAAACGCACAAAAATACAAGTTGTACTGAAATATAGGTGATAAAGATCAAGATCCAGGATCAGGTTTAATATACAGTATAATATATACTGTATCTAGTAGTTTTTCAAGTTTACTCTAAATATCAAAATGGGAAGAAAGTAACTTTATACAACTTATTATTGTACAAATTATTCAAAAATCATGTGTCCAATATGGCTGCAAAAGCTGACCTAGTTCATGTCAATGAGGGAAAGCAATTTTTGATTGGCTATGTGTATTATGTATCTTGTATGATATTAAAAAATTAAATAAATAAAAAAATATTTATTCATGAAAGTAGGTTTCTTCCTTATAAACCCTCCCACCCTTTTAAATATAATTTTATTTATGAAGCAAACAAGGAACAATAAAACAACCAACACCCTCTGACACGAGTAAGAGATGAAGTTACTTTTTGTAGCAGGGCAGTTATTCTAGGACGTTTTTATAACATTATTCAGCTCAATAATTATAAAATGTTACAATGATATCCTCATTTTGGAACATAATATTTTTACACCTTATGTGTAGATTAGTTTATTTGTGATCTCAAACTTTATGAACAAATGTTTAACTTTGTATCCGAGGAGGACTTTTTCTTATTATTAAAAGATAACTTAATAGACTTTTATTTACAACATATTTAAAACAGTTTATATAATTAATTATTATTTTAATAGCCATATCCGATAAACAATTGTTCGCTAATGTCAGCTAACTAAGGTATCTACATTTAAGAACCCTCAAATGTTTAGGTAGGCCGTAGGTTTAGGCATAAATTGATTTAAACAAATTATATTTGTTTCGTTAAAGTATTTTGTACACCTTTATGGAACTAGGAATCCACGTTTCTTTCGGAAATGGCCATACAGTTCATTAATCTTAGAAAATTAACTTTAAAATATTTTGTACGATTCAACTTACTTTTAACACAATTTAGGGTTCTTAAAACCGATTGTAAATTGTTTTGAATAAAAATGAGTCCAGGCTCTATTTTATCTAATCTACTGGGTAACATTCCAATCTTGTTGTAATAAACCAACGATTAAATTATAAATGTGCTATGCTAACATATATAAGCCCAATTAGTTCTAGTAATTTTATTTATATGGACATACGTAAACTTTCCTATGAGGTTTGTTTCAACGAAAGGGTTCTCAGATGCTAATTAGCAGGTTGAAATGAATTAGTCGCAATCTGTAGCACTAGAAAAACCCCTCTCAATATTGTTTAACCCCTGGAAATATGTTTGGTTTTTCCGTTCTTCCACTGTGTATAGTGACGTATTTAAAAAACTTACACCACAAATAATATATTCATTTACTAAATCCTTAGAAATAATAATTTTAAAAAGTTATGAAATGTTAGTCATTAAAGGGTTTTTTTTGGCGAATTTGCCCTATAGGGAAGAAGCTATTACCGTAGGTGGCATGGTAAGACTTAAGCTCGAGACCATGATAACTTTTCGTTTTGAGGTCCCCAGAGGCCAAAAACACTATTCGTTCAAATTTATATACATGTATATATATATATATGTGTGTGTGTGTGTGTGTGTGTGTGTGTGTGTGTGTGTGTGTGTGTGTGTGTGTTTGTATCGGGGTTTATTGGGGGACATTGGTATGGTTACACACCGACGTTCAGTGGACCCAAAACGTTCTGAGGACACACACCAGGTCCGCAGAACGTTTTGAACGCAAATCAGTATTATGCAACCCCCTACGAACCTGGGAATACCACTTTCATGCATCGAAGAAAATGTCCTCAGATCGCATGGTTCGTCAGACACGTTGTTTCGCAGTGTGTCCACCACGTAGCGCTAGTACGTCGAGTGCTTTTCACACATACACACGCCACCTGCCCCAAGTAGCACAAGTGCGGACATATTTGAATTTTTCTATACACGGGTATAAGTTGAAGACGCACTTAGTGCGGACCCAATCGATCTTATTTTTAGACCAACTGAAAGGCGGGGAGGGCTTGGAGCTATGTTATGTTTGGAGACGACGACGACTCGGTGGCGCTCGATTGAAGCCGGCCCAGGATGCGCCATAGCGATTTGTCCACGAGTTTGTCATTGTTTATGTTGTAGCACATAACATTCAGTCAAAACAAGTTTAACATATCCTTATCAGATTAACTGACAGCTTCAACATTCTCGTAGTAACTGATTAAAGATATTGTTACAAAGAAGATATACCGAACGGAGCAGCTCCAACCTCCTGAGGTTTACGGAAGATGATAATATCTCATCCCAATAGTTTTGCCATGAAACAGAAGTTCTAAACACTTTTTAAGATGTAAACTCCTTACCAATACCTTTTTATAAATTGTACCCCCGAACCAGACGATATCGGTTGGAAATAAAAACACTTTTAAAACTATATGAGTACTAAATTTCGACAAAAAAGTAATATAAGGTAGGCTATTTATTCATAATGTAAATTTAAAATACTGTTAATTTTTTTGCATGGTAAATAAATACTTTATATTAATTTCTGTGTTTAAGATTAAAGAGCTAATTTTAATTGCAGAATTCACTACTTATATGGTTTTAGAAGTATTTTTATTGCCAATCTAATGATGTTTATTTATATCAATAACCATTGGTTTTGAAAGTGTGAACAGTTTTGTCACTTGTTTTACTTTTAAATGTCCTTTTCTTACTTTGTTCATATAGTACTTTGAAGTTAGGTTTAAAAGAAGCCAAACACTCTATTGTGATTGGGGCATCATCCAACTTATGTCTGTATTTATTTTGGTGAATTCGTACGACTCTTTCTACTAGATCAGTGGATGAGAAAGGCAACAAATCCAAAATCTCCTAGTCTGACAGATTGTAATATTTGCTAGTAAAAACAAACCAACAATTAATAAAAGAGATTTTCTTGAAAACTGTATTTCAATGAGTTTTATGATATTAGTAACTTTTCCAGTTTATCAACTATTTATTGCGAACATTTAAATCCAAAATGTTTTATTGCTTTTTTGTTAGTTACGAGTTATTTATGAACAATATTCACATTCACATTATTTATTTACTTTTGTCACTGTTGGCTGCATGTCACTTAAGTGAGTCCTGAGTGAGGTTAAATGTGGTTATTCCTGAGACGTTTTGCATTCGACAAATAGTTTTAATATTCGGAAAATTACCTTAATTAGTTGCAATGATTAAACAAAGTTTTGTTTAGGAAATTTGAAGCTTAAAGCCCTTACAAATTAATTGTATTATTTGAAAAATATCAAAACACCTTCATTAAAATTTAAAACATGTAAATATTTTAAATAGCCGACTTTCATGCTTAACTTTCCTAGAGAATATGGTAACCTTAACTAAAATAAACTGTTAACTGTATCCTTCGTTTTTTTTCTTCAAAAAGGGAGTCCTTAAGTTTCTATTCCAAACCTACGAACATAATTATTGGTTACAAATTCTTAATAAATACCGTAAAGATTATGCCGAACTGTACCGAATCGTTTATTTTTTTGGCGTGTGTGTCAGTTTTCAGAAATTTGGAAACCTCCATAATTCGAATGTTAAAATTTCCAATTTTTAAATTTGATTTTTAAGTCCGGTAGATGGAAGCATTTCCCCGCTCCTGCGACGGTTTGGGTGCGGCTCGACGGAATTTCGTTATCCAACATTCGAAAATCTCAAAAGCAAACATGGTTGTGTTTGGTATCGTTTTAAAGGTAATTTTAAACTTAAGAAATTTAACATCATGCTCAAGATGGGTCGCTATTAAGCTTCGAGCCCCACAAAGTTGCGGTGACGCGCAATTTGGGCAGTCAGGCGATCGTGATAGGCCTACCATAAAGTAAAAGCGCTCGTAAGGGCGTTATAACACACCATCAAACGTGTAACTGTGTGTACCTGAACAGTAATTATTGGTAGAATATCAAAATGCAAAAAATCATATCTGGGGAAAACATTTATTACTCAGCCAAAGTCCCTGGATGGCGGTGGCGCGGGCACTAGTCACATGAAATTATTTTCTATAGTCGAAATGTATTGCAGAAGAGGTATATTATCGGATAGTATTGGAAAGTAACACCCAAACGCCTTATTTAAGCGTATTTACTATAAAAACTGGCGTCACTCCGGTCATAAAATTTAATATTTGAGACTTTTTGCCATTTAAAACGGCATTTATGTGGGAATATTTCCCTTTTATATATCCTAAAACGTGTAAACTCACGAGTATTAACGATATTAACATAATATTTGATGTATTTATAAATAAAAAAGGCATATTAGTCGGAAAAGTGAGGAATTTCTTGTTTCAGTACCGAAATGTACCTAAAATTCACACGTATACTCTAATTAAAACCCCTAAAGCTAAAGTAACTGAAATACATTATAATATCGTTTGATATAACTGTCATTACTTGTTAAATACTAAAACTACAAGTTATTATACAAGTTAAAGTAGAATAAATTATCAAGTGCGAGATATGCAATTCCCAGTCTAGTGCGTAACTAAAATCTCGCTTTGTAAGTTAAATTATTGTTTTCCTGTCATTTAGAAGTTAGGACTAGTCAATTACACTAAGGGATATGATTCTGTAGGGAAATGGAACATTTTAGTAGTTTCAAACTTATAAATGTACATTTTATAAGCAAATATTGTGTTTGGCTACAGAACAGAAAAATGAGAATAATTGGGTTTTAAGGTAAAAATTACAGTTTGTATATATATATATATATATATACAGGGTGTCCCGGAAGTAAGTACAAAAACTTTGGAAATGGTTTATATGGGTCAAAATAAAAATGAAATTAAAAATAAATCTTTTTCTTAAAACGCTTAGTTTTCCGTATATCTGTCTGTTTGTGATTTTCACTTAATATCTTTATATTAACGTCAAACTTTGTAGATGTGTTAAATGTAATAAGACCAGTTTTGGTATGAAATATCAAGTTTCTACTTTGCACCGTTTCAAAATGGTGGCCATTTTTGTTGTTCAAAGCTAAATGTCTTAAAAACTGTAATACTCAGGAAAGAACTATAAGAATAAAAAAAATTGTGTATTTAGTCTTAAAAATAATGATATAAAGATTATAACCATAAAATTATAAATAACTGAGATATTGTGATTTGTATATGTAAAAACATGATTTTTCCCCATTCCTGGACTAAAACATAATGTTTTAACTCAAAAAAATCAAGCCGTATATAATGAAAGATTTGGAAAATTAGAGTAAATCTGTGAAATGCCCAGTCGAGATAAATACTGTATATACTGTGCGTTTATTTATGAATTATTATATATTATAAAGATACGAATCGATAGTATACTATGTATATTACCTCAAACGTAGCGGATTAGTTACCTTTAACTGCGATATAACGTATACAAGCTTATGAAAACAGGTCAAAATCTGCCATCTGCAATTCAGCCTCATCAACCTTTTTTAGCCATAAATATCGTATAAAATCACTCTTTGACGGTTAATAGAACAATTTGAGTATTGAATTCGTTGTATATATCAAGAAAAAAACTGCTAAATTCAGTATTCATTATCAAAATTTAGCACCCAAACAAATTTAGCTGCCTACAACACAATTTTCCTTTGTTTGTGCCCAGGGGGGTAAGACATACAGGCACACCCCTCATGCTCGTAATCTGGGGAAAATCTGAAATCTCGTTTTATTAGCAATGTGGAATATCGATGTAAATAAATCATCAAACTTGTAATGAATTTCTTTTAACTTTGTTCAACAAAAAATTTGAACATAAAAACAAGATCGTTACTAGTAATAAAAACAACAAAATAATCTCAGCTAAAATGTAACAAAATTAAATTTATAACCAATACAAATACAAAACAACTTTATTTTAACATTTTCGAGTAATAAACATAATTAAAAAATGTGTAGTTGTTATTAAAAAGTACTTTTGCGATATCATAAAACTAAAGTCGTCACCTTAATCTAAATAAATCTATTAATAAGAACCAAACAGTCCACTAAAAAGAGTTTAAGTTTAAAGTTAACAAAACGTTGAAGTCAAAACTATCGTAAATTAAACGGGTGTAGATCTTTTAAATATAACAAATCCAGCTTTTAGAATTCGAGCAAACGCTGTGTGTTATTTTAGTATAAATTGTGATGCCATTCCGGAAGTTAACTTTAAAAGCTGATCTTGCTTCTGTACTGTGTTTTGTTACCTTTAACTAAAATTGTAATAAACTAACTAAATTTTAATTCACTTAAATTAATTTCACAAACCCGCCCGTAATAAACATAACCAATATTTAGGCATTCAACTTTGTTTCCACGCTCATAATACAGCACAGACTGATAGTTACCTGTAGTCGTATAAGAACCAAAAATAAGCCTAACTGAACAATTAACTGATTTAAGTACATATGAAAATCCATTTACAAAACTGATTGAAATCTGCAATCGGTCAATAACTGTACTTGAACCTGATTAAAATTAAGATTTTGTACCAAATTTACAAAATGAAATTCATTGCGTTTATACGAAATCTAACCTTTGTTTTTTTCAATACATACAATTACTTGGTTTGTAAGCCAAATATTATATGATGTATTAGCATTTTAGTGAGAAACATTTTTTGCCTCACACCACTGGATTGCCTAAAAGCGGATTACAAGATTTTACACAAACCTGTAAACAAACCACAGTTGACAGAGAAATGTAGAAAAATAATCAATGCATAAAATGGTAACAGCCTCATCTGTCTGCAACTAAAATTTACCTGCACATATTATGTTGAAAACAGTAAATTTTGCGGCTTGCCAGCTAAATAAACTGCTACTTCACGGCACTCGGGAAATGTTAGTTTTTGTGAGATACCTTTTGGGCAAAAATCAAGAGTCCAAGTAATATGTTTGTATTTTAATGAAAATGTAGACTAATGGCGTAGAATTTATTCCACTTATCAATTATTTTGGTATACTTTAACGGAACAAACACGGTAGCAAATTTGCCTCTTGCCACCGGAAAACGGGGTTTGAGCGACAAAAAACTTTAGGTTATATGACAAGAAGGATCTACCAAGACATGTAGGGTATTAATAATAAGTAACATAGCTTACTGACCGCGAGCGCAATGAGATAGACAGCATAGGCGACAGGTGGTCTCGGCAGCGCTGTGCCCAATCTGACAACAGAGCTACAACACAACGGTAAGTAAGTAATTTGGGTTTTTATTAAATATGTACTCACACGAGCGGCATATTTTAAGGTCTATACACGAGTCCATGCATTGTCCTCTCTACGTTGGTTCAATTCCACAGTCCTCTAATAGTCGGTATATTTTCTTTTTAACGGTTTTTGTGTGTGTGTCCTCTCTAAGATGGTATAATTCCAACATCTTGTTGGGTCCGCAGAACGTATGGTATGGGGCAGCCCTTAAATATTGTAAATAGAAAGACAATTGTCAATGTTTTAGCTATTTATCACCAAAACGTATTATACTACGCAATAATTTTATTAATTTTCAGGTTTTTTTATGAAGTCCTGTAAACGTCGTTCTGGGACGCAGGTCCTCTAAACGTCCCCGTTACAAACGCGCGTGTGTGTGTGTGTGTGTGTGTGTGTGTGTGTGTGTGTGTGTGTGTGTGTGTGTGTGTGTGTGTGTGTGTGTGTGTGTGACCGTTACCGCAATAACTTTTGAAAGAAACACCCGATTTTGATGAAATTTGGCACAAATGTGGAGAGTAGTATTTATGACTTTAAGTTCGAAAACCAGATAGATTGCACTATGGGAAGGGGGTTTTATGGGGGTTTACAATTTTTCAAAAATCGGTTTTTTTGAAAATTTGACCCCAAAATGTTAAAAACACTCAATTTTGGTTATAGCCATTTTATAGAGCTTAAAAAACAAATAATTTAGTATTTTGAATTATTAACCTAGGTTTAGTGGTTGCGGAGAAAATCCAAAAAAACGTGCCCCATGTTAATCTTATAGGAAAAAGTTTTTAGATTTTTCTCGGATAGTTATACCAAAAACTTCACATTTCTGTTTATTAATGTTTTTAACTCAACATAACAAACATTTTGGTGTTTTAATCGTTGTTCTACGTTCAACCGTTGCAGAGATATTCGAAGTGCTAAACACAGTACGTTGTCCAATGTTATTCTTATGGAGAATAAATAAAATTCTATATCTCGATTATTTATGAATGTATATTGATGAAACTTGGTATGTGGCTTCAACTAGTTGTGGTATATTGATATTAGCACAAAAAACAAGTTTTTTGTTACTAGTCCCCGTAGCAGCAAACCTGCATACTCGGCCCCCATGTTATTCATATGGAGAATAAGTAAAGGTTTATATCTCCCTTAATTATGAACCTACATTAAGAGAACTTGGTATGTAGCTTCACCTGGTTCAGTTGTATTGATAATTGTAACAAAACACATTACTTATCTTCCTCGTTGCAGCAAACCTGCGTCCTCAACCCTAATGTTATTCTTATGGAGAATAAATAAATTGCTATATATCACTTATTTATGGATGTATTTTTGTGAAACTTGGTAAATAGCTCTATGTAGTAGTGAGTCACATATATATGCATTGGAAATTCGCTGAGTACGCTGGTTTTCTGCGACGGGGGTATTTATTTCAACCTTTAATTGCATAGCCGTGGAAAATATACTTCGTAAATCTTCGTTACTTAAAAACACAAACGCATTTTAATTACTATTATAACACCTTCACGAAAGTCCAATTAATAATCAGTTTAACATAAACCTAAACTTCATCTAGATCAATAATCATAATTTTAGCGTTATATCAGCACGATCAAAACTCTCATGATGAACATACCTAAGACGACCGTACTCAGAATATAGAAAATAGAACTGCATCTCGTATAGCTTTACCACATTGAATGTTAAATTAAGCAAGCTTCATAGTTTATGTTTATGTTTTACTAACTGTTATTAGCCCTAAAAATGTCGGGCTTAAACAAAATAAAGAAGTATTGATCACTACCGGTAGTTATAAAATAAATTTAATGACTCAACAATTTATATTTAAAAAGCTAATATTGAAATGAATGTAACAAAACGGGAATCCGCCGTGCAAAATTTAAAGATATTATTGTTATAAAGCCCCAATATAATGCATATTAAAATATTAATTAGAACGTATCTAAATTAAAAAAGTGTCTTTTTACGAAAGATATTTTACGCCTGCATGCAATAGCCCAAAATGGTTTAAACTTTGTTATTAGTTTAGTTTTGGATGTTGAATAAAACCCATTTTGGTGTCACTTTAAGCGAAATTTTGTTTCTAAAAAACTGCAGTTACATGTTATTAAGTGTTTAAAGGTTTGTTCATTGGGTTCAAATTTGTAATTTGTTAAATTAAGCAAGCTTCATCGTTTATGTTTATGTTTGTGTTTATGTTTTATTAAAATGATAATACATTACTTAAATAAAGATGTATTTTTCCCACGACGAGAACTTTTTAAGTAATTAGGTTATTTTTGATAGCTAACATAACAAAAACTTCGAATTTCAGGAAATTTCACAATTATTACAAAAAGAGTAAAATGTATTTATATATTTATTAAAATTATTCTTTGAATGATGATTGACGTTGAACAATTTGCTAGTTTTTACAACAGTTTATATTTTTGGGTTGGACAATTTTTAAAAGCAAATAAAATACTATACTGATGACGGTTTAATGACTTAGAATATATTATAAAAATAAAAACACTAGGGAAATATATGTTGGATTTTATTGGAATCATATGTTCATTGGATATATCTTGGATAATATTGTTTTATCATTCATTCTATAATTCTTTTTCTAAAGAGTGATTTGAGCAAGCTATTGAGTAGTTTCGATGCAAAATAATATAAATTGATAACCTTACAGCATTTGCAGATGCTAATAAGAATTAATATACTCATTGGAAATCCTCTTTCTATAAAGTAATTTTAATGTAGTATGCCTAGTGCTTGACAATTTTTCCACATGCAATTTTACTGTGGACGACGATAGATAACAGAAGAAATATCCCTAGAATATTTATGAAGCAATACTAGTGAGCCCTTAGCGCTTTCAATAACAGATCTTCAATAACTTAAAAGGCCGGAATCTGAGCATACAGTTGTTTACTACAAATTTATGGTTGACGTGTGGAAAAGTATATATGTATATGCAAGTGTTTAAATTTTGGTATTAATTAAAGTCGACTGCTATTAAAAATATATATGAATAAAACTGCAAGTACTTTGTTAGTTTATTTATTTATTTGTATTCACACTAACATCTTAAGAGCATATACTGTAATATTTTTATGATATTATATTGTAAATAATATAATAATATAAATCGTTTGTATTCGAAATAAAGCATAATTAAATATATAAAATTCTTTGACAGTTTAGTTAGTCTTTTTGTTATTAATATTTACGATAAAGAATGATTATACATGTAACACCTATAAGAAAATAGTTCATTGCATCAATGAAAAATTTTCACTGATTTCGAAAGGTATGTTAAATTTTTCCCTTAACAGCAGTTGGTACGCTATCATATTTTTTATATAAATAATGTTTAATGCTGATTTGTTTTAAGTTAAACGTAATTGATCTCACTATATTTAAACATTGTCAAATAAACAAAGAATATAAGAAACATGAGATAAAGCCAACTTAAAAAAGAAGCTCTGGTCATATTTATGGATTTATTCTGTCACGGCCATGTGAGAAAATCAATATTACCGGATTTCGAAGACCAGAAAGTCTTGTTAGATGTGTTACTTTTTTAAGTGTTTTAATTGTTGTATTGCATTTGCGTAACAGTGGAGATTAACAATATTCAAAAAGAAAATAAGTTAAAACCTATTAATCCCTCAAGATGTATTCATAGCATTGCCAATAATTTTCTACTAGATGTATACTTATATAATATAATATCTTTAATTGTTTAATAAGATACTAAATCTATTTAAAATATTAAACATTAGCTAAATCTCTAAATGTCTAAATAAATTAAGTTGTATGTACATCCGTGATTGAGATGTTGAGATGCGTTGATGCGTTGAGATGTTGATTAACGATTGTATTAAATATTGCACAAACAATAATTTTATAAATTATATTACATACTTAATTTTCCATAAAACTTTTTTTGTTGCTTTTAACCGTAGCCAATCATTTTGACTGAAGTTTCTAATAAACTGCAAAACTTATCATAATGTTTCCTGCCACGACGTAGAATGTGAAATTACTGAAGCGCAAGTTCTTGATATTCAGATTGATTCAAGCAGAAAGTGTTTAGGTCAGCAAGTTGGGTGGGAAGGAATCATAACCACTCCCTGGCTCAAATAATGCACTAATGTTATATGTTAAACATATTAATTTTAAATAAATTATTGGTTGAAGTTAAATAAGTTAGGTGAGGGATCTGTTTAACGATAAGTTTAGCCAATAATCAAGCAATATATTGCAACTGAATTCGCTGTGTAACGCTTGGTTATGCAATTAAATAGTTTTCCCTGCCAAATTTAAGTATCATAAAGCAATATACCTTACGAAATAGGAAGTCTTACAACATTATTTCCATGTATAGTAACATTTTTAAATATTGAATTGAACGCAAGTGTTTTATTTTTTGTTAAGTATGGCTGAAGAGTGTTTGATTTTTAAACTTTATTGATCAAATATATATATTTTAATGTTTTAATAACTGAAAGAAATTGTATTTGTAAACCAAAAATAATTTATCGTATTATTTTAGTAGGGAAAAAGGAAAAATAATTGAATAAACACATTTGAAAAGCCTATTATTAAAAAATAAAAAAAACTAAAACTCTCTGAATATGTTATGAAACCATTACTTATACTTTCTGAAGCTTTTTTATGGAACTGTTTCTCATATTACATAAGGTTACACTACTGAGGCATACACCCTCGTACTCCCAGAACTCTTGCCGCTTCTTGCAAAAGACAAGAAGCAGCCTAAGAAGCACACATGGAGGAAAAATGATGACTTAGTTAAGTCTTTTTGGGTGAGGTGACACACGTCCCTATACTCCCCTTCATCATCTGAAAGTAGACATTTTCATAAAAACACTATATGTTTTCAAACTAACAATAGGCGAAACTTTTACTGATGAAGGCAGCGGAATAAAGAGTGTTCCGATTCATAGGGATTATCTGGGCAAAGAATGTGGTCCAATAAACCAAAATGTGCAGGTGCGTTGAGACTTGGTAACATAACCAAAAAGAGTTGTTTGAGTTTGTTAGTGGTCTGATGCTGCAACGCCGATCCACCCTAATGTTGAATGTTTTGGATAAGCCTGCCAGACAGTTCGTCGGTAACGTTTACCATTTTTTTCTGCCTAAACTGAATTGGGAAATAAAATGTTCGAATAAACTTTGTTTTTTAGTAATATAAAATAAATACAATGAATAATTGGATTGAGTGAAACGAAATCCTTATACATAACTTTACTGCTTACACTGGTAAGAGAATCAACTCGAACTGGCGTGTCTGTGACATAAATAACTCAAAAACGCCTCTACAGATCCACTTCAAACTTTAGAGATAGATTCTATAGTACGAAATCTCGGTCGAGTTCGTTATTGGGAATATTTGGTTAAGTAATAATAAAATTATCTTTAAAACAAATCTATATTTTTTCCCATAAGTATAACATTGGGAGCCATTTTAGTGGTACTTGAATCGTTGATATTTAGCCAACGTCTATGTTTCAACTATAGAGTAACGTAAGTAAACTTATTGCCATAGATTCACTAGAGAACTGTAGTTATTCATGTTCATGTTGACTAGGAAAAAAAACTTCTTCTCGTAACTTGAAACACAAAACTAAGGTTTAAATATTATTAGCTTTTAAAATTGTATGACTATTTTATTTTATACTAATTAAAAGATGCATTGTTATTTTAATACTATTATAATAAGTAACATTATTGGTACCGTACTCTATGTAAAAAAATTTCAGGCCGCTGGACTTAGACCTCTCGACTCCAGACTACAGACGACAAAATGACTGAAAAGAAAAATGTCAACAAGAAAAGTATTAAGGTCTTTCTTACGTGATTAAAGTGATTAAACGCTAATAAATGTAATTATTCACAGTATAATTTCCACTCATTAACCGGAGAAAGTGTTAGTTTGTTCAAAAAATTATTATCTCACTAATAAAACGGACGGTAAGTTACCAAATAAAATTAGATGTTTTGGTTATTTATTTGACGGCTATCACCAATGCAACTTTACAATATAGGTAACAATAACTAGGAATACGCTCATTATTCACGTATGAGGATGATCGGACCTTTCGTAATCCCAAAGTTTAATATATTGCGTAGAAATGATGAGAAACTTGTCACGCAATATCTTTCCGACAATAAAACAAATTCTCTTAACAGGAAAGAAATTATTACTTTAATGCTCATGGCAGCTTCTAACTCCGAGTCACTCACAAAGTTTCATTTAAGGATTTCATGTATATCAAACACTTTCTAGATGCAGTGAGTACAAGTGCAGGCATGTCTTTGAGTACTGTAATTTAGTACGCGAATACTTTGTACTTGAGTATAAACATCATTTGCGTTTATGCAAGAGGCATGGAGGTGCCCGCGCTGTGGCGGGAAATTACAGCTTACTTGGCCGCGAAGGATAAATTTGGATTTTTCAATACTTTAAATGTTATTTGAGTGATGTAGGAAGAATAACCTCCTAAACTTCCTAAATTGTATTGTGTGTTACAATTATAGAGAAATGTTATATTATAGAGAAATGTATCGTTTCAAAATCAAATAATAAAGACTAACATAAGTTGTAAAGAGGGGATTTGATTGGTTAACATATTTGTTGCCATGATGGAGACCAGAGGGTATAGAGAGTCAAAATGGCAGTCCGTATGTAAGCACAGATTTTTACCCTAGGCGAGACCTCTATAGATATAGACCTCGTTGGATGAGGTAGGATTTGCTATTTAAAAATAACGTAACATAACCTAACCTAACAGCTGCAGCACACTGTACAAGATGGGTCGTAAAAAACAAACAATACCATTTCACCATCACAATATAGGTAACAATAACTAAGAATACGCTCATTCTTCACGTATAAGGATGATCGGACCTTTCGTAATCCCAAAGTTTAATATATTGTGTAGAAATGATGAGAAACTTGTCACGCAATATCTTTCCGACAATACAACAAATTCTCTTAACAGGAAAGAAATTATTACTTTAGTGCTCATGGCAGTTTCTAACTCCGAGTCACTCACAAAGTTTCAGTTAAGGACTTCATGCATATCAAACACTTTCTAGATGCAGTGAGTACAAGTGCAGGCATGTCTTTGAGTACTGTAATTTAGTACGCGAATACTTTGTACTTGAGTATAAACATCATTTGCGTTTATGCAAGAGGCATGGAGGTGCCCGCGCTAAGGCGGGAAATTGCAGCTTACTTGGCCGCGAAGGATAAATTTGGATTTTTCAATACTTTAAATGTTATTTTAGTGATGTAGGAAGAATAACCTCCTAAACTTCCTAAATTGTATTGTGTGTTACAATTATAGAGGAATGATATATTATAGAGAAATGTATCGTTTCAAAATCAAATAATAAAGACTAACATAAGTTGTAAAGAGGGGATTTGATTGGTTAACATATTTGTTGCCATGATGGAGACCAGAGGGTATAGAGAGTCAAAATGGCAGTCCGTATTTAAGCACAGATTTTTACCACAGGCGAGACCTGTATAGATATATACCTCGTTGGATGAGATAGGATTTGCTATTTAAAAATAACGTAACATAACCTAACCTAACAGCCGCAGCACACTGTAAAAGATGGGTCGTAAAAAACAAACAATACCATTTCACCATCGGAGGTCACTCTTACCACTTTTGGCAACAAATTAATAAGTAATACGCTATGATTGGCACCATTCTGTACTATTTGTATTGCAATGAATAAAGATGATTTGATTTGATGTAAAATATGGACAAAATAGCTAGGATAAACTGAAAAATACTCATTCCGTTGTATTATCAAAATAAAATTATCAAGTTATTGAACCGTTTATGAAACTCAAGACTCTACTGTAGGCTTAGGCTAGGTTATAACTAGGAGTACGCTCTTTTACCGCGTAACAGGCTGAGCTCACAGTTAACCCATTGGCCTAGACATACGAGCTGGTCTCGTTCCTTACTTGCCATTTTTTTAACCTATGAATTGGAATATAAAATTGGTATTTTTAAATGAAGTTAATGGCATATTTTAATTAAAATATTGTTTTCTTTCAGTTTAGAGAGTCGCATTGGCACACACACAGTAGACATAAGTAAAAAGTATCAAAATCAGTGTTGACCATGTGCAACTCACAAAGAATTAACCGATCCCGTCAACTTCCAAGCAAGCCTGCCACCGTTTGTTTTATTTGGGCCCTCCCACCAACGTTGCCACAGAACGGTTAACTCATTGAGAGTTGTACGACTTGTCAGTTTTGGTCGTGTATGGGATTCGAACCCACGAAGTTCGTATCAGTACCTGGCCAAGATGTTCCCACTACTTAGCTGACTCAGCTACCACGACCAGTGGCCTAGCGGTGTTATTTAGGTTTTTATGGTCAGTCCGTGCCCCTAGCGGAGAGAACCGCAGTTGCCCACAGCCATTAGTTACAGATGTTGTGACTGGAGTGCAGCACCAATCAAATTCCGTTATCAGCCATTGCGAATAGAATATAATTACTACGTTAAAGGGTTAATAATTTTAAAAAATGTTTCAATTCACAATACACACCATTGGCCCCCATTGTAACTGCAGCTTGACAATGCCGTTCAAATATAGAACATGAGAAACAAACAATGAGGTCTGAAATCAGTCAATCAGATCAAAAGTGCATTTGAAGTAGTTGTTACTCACCCCTCACTCTCACTGGGGGCTGTATCACCTAGACCTCCTTTATTATATTAGTTGAAGATTTTGTTGGAATTACAACATTTTGATGACAATGTAGGACCACAATCAGTCAAACCAAGTTTTATTTACAATTTGGTGTACACTGGAGGGCTATACACATCCCAGGACCCACACTGTTATTTTATTGTAGCTTAATATTGATGTTAAATATATCTAAATCTAGAAGTTGATGTGTACAGTATGTTTTAAAATCAGCCAATCGGTCTTAAACGCCTAAACAGTTAAATCTCTAAAGAGGTTTTAATGTAGCACTTTGGTCTTTCTGGGAGGCTATGCCCCCAGGCTCTCATTGTTATTGTACCTTGATATTGTTGTTCAAATGGGAGCGGCTCTATTACACATCATATCGATGGACCCTCTTGTAAAAATTAAAAAAATACAAGAGGGTCTATGGCCCATCGAACCGTTTAACTCATTGGCTGCTGGCGCCGACTTTAGTCGGCGTCACTAGTGCTGCCAAGTGGCGCGCGCCGACTATAGTCGGCGCCAGACAAACTGAAATACATTGGGTCGGTGTGACCTTAGCCGCGGACGGAGAAGGTTGTTTCTGCGTGCGCCATCTGTTTACATCTCAATCTTTGCCGTGTTGGTGCCGTTGCCGGATTCCGCGACTATTTTTTTTCGTGATTGCGTAATAGTGCGTTACTATGGATTCTTAGGTGGTTCATATTGAACAATAATGGCTAGTACGTCTGTCGTACTATTATTATGATCGGATGTCGTGTACTTCTGTCCAGCTTGTCCTGGTGAACCAGGCCTATGCCCTATTCGCTGCTTCGACAAGTTTCACGACTCCCTGTAACGTTGAAACAGACTCTGTAAATATTTGTAAATATTTAGTAGTAGTGATTGAAAAAGTGAAAAAAAGGTTTACATTGCTAGGATATAATCATAAACTGACTAATAAGTAAAAATATTGTGACTGTGCTGCAATATCTCCGAAGCGTCGCACCCAGGTGGCGTATGCCGACAAAAAGCGGCGGAAGCGATGACGTCACGGGACGACCGGAAATTACGATTTTTTTATGACAGCGACCCCGAACAAGACTAACAACAGCATTTGGAAAGTGATTTTGACATAAAATAGTTTTAGCCACAGGTGATGGTATATACTTATTTTTCAGCATTCAACGTGTTAAGTGAATAAAAGTTAAATTTACTATTTGGGTCAATGGATCATCGACCCACAATGAGTTCTTTTTAACATACACAAATTCGGTCTGATGTACCATCGACCCTATAAATTATTATTTAAAAAAACGGGCCCCCTATATTTCTGGTTGTCAAATAAATTAAGTGGCTCTATTACACATCACATCGATGGACCATAGACCCTCTAACATTTATAAAATAGGAATGGTTCGATGGTCCAACGACATCATCTATAATACCCACTTAAACCTTTACCCAAAATGCCTTCACTTAAATGTTTTATTTATTTGATGTAGGTTCGATGGGCCATTGAATCATCTTGCTTTAATCTATAAAAACTAATTCCAATTCACAACTAGAGCCAATTCTTTATTCAATTATATTATAGATCGCACTAGGGCAATGTTATATCGAACCAAAGCCTATTTTTATTTAAGGTTCGATGGTCCATCGATATGATGTGTAATAGACCCAGTCCCGTTTAAATATATATAAATGCAGAACTTCAAAACAATGATGCTTAAATCTGTCAATCCGCTTTAAAGAAGATGAAATTGCCTTATTTCTTTTTAAAAAAGGAAAAGTATTAGTATCTGATGTTATTAAATATAATATAGGAACTAAAACTCTTTGGCCCACTTGGTTTGCCAGTGATTGTTTCATGGTCCAACATTTATTATATATATTTATGATTACGTGAAAGGTTCAGTTTAATAGTCCCCTGTGTAGCATTTAAGTTCCCAAACAAATTATGATCGCATCCTTTTTAAGGAAAGGGGTATTATGATTATTCTTATGTTTAATAATATTTACTACTGTACCTCAAGTTTAATTTATGACAATTGTTTTGCTGTAAAATAATATACAGGGAATTAACTTGGATCAAACAATTTGTATAACAAAATACCATAATAATGACTTTTCCTTCCATTGTTAAGATATATTGTAAAAGTTCACACATGTAAAAAAATAGTTTAAAATAGTTATGAACATAGTAAACAAATTTCATAATTGGCCTTGAAGGAAGAGTACTGTGATCCATTAAAACATAAATTATTAACATTTCTGGTAAATAGTCTAACTAAATTTGACCGGGATGTTAAATAGGAGCAGCTCTTAAGGTGATAAATTTGAAAAGTATTTTTTCAAAGAGAAAATCATATTAAGTGAAAATAAAAGTATGGTACCAATAAACCTCTCTAGGACAGGACCTTCGATTGAAGACCAAAACTATTGAAATCGATCCAGTCGTTTTTGATAGTGGATTTACAAAAGGAATGTTGTTGAGATTTATCATTTGGTATTAAGAACAAAAATCTCAACTAAAGAAAGGTATTATGACATGAGCGCGGAGCAAAAACTATAAATTTAATACAAAAACTGTTTATATTTTGGCCCAGTAGTTTTTGCTAGTGGATATATACAAGTGATTTGTTGAAAATTTTACACGATCTGTTATGGGAACTATTAACTAACTAGTTTTGCACCAAAAGATCACATAATAAAATGTAGTTGACATAACTATATGCCAAAACCTTCATGATAGACCCCCTACTAAATCCGTTAAAACTGGATCAGTAGTTTTTTACAGAATAGGACCGCTAGATTTATGTAAGGAATTTTGTTGAAATGTTAACTGGGCTGTTACAAACAATAGTTTCTGGAAACAAGATTACATTTTTTTTAGAAAGGCGTTTTCCAAACATTTTTAATGACTTAAACATGCATGATAACTACCCAGTTATATCTTACCAATTTAATCATGGTATAATTCTGGAGTAATGGGGTGGGGGACATAATGTTTAGGAATCTTTCACACGCGCAACCTTTTCCCGCAGCAAGTTTTCCCCGCTGGGATAAATTGAGTCAAATGAGAGCTTTCACATACCTAGAGTGGTTTTTTGCCGCGCGGGTCAAATCCACCCAGGGGCTCTAAAATCACACGCTGGTTTCTACATTCGATTTTTTGGCCGCGCGGGGAAAAATGCTCCTCTCCAATTGCAAAGCATTGATTCAGATGCACGTTTTCACGCGAGTGGGAAAAAACCGCTCTCCTCAACGGTGTTTGTTGAGTCAGTGTATTCTTTTCCAACATGGATGGTTGTAGTCCACGTTTTTCTGATGTAATTGTGTATTAGCAAATTTCCCTTATAGGGAAGAAGCTATTACCGTTGGTGGCATGGTAAGAGTTGAAGCCCGAGACCATGATACCTTTTCGTTTTGAGGTCCCCAGACGTCAAAAACACCAATAGTTCAAATTTGTATATATGTATATTTAAACATACATAAATAATATGTATATATATATATATATCTATATATATATATATATATATATATATATGTGTGTGTGTGTCCATTAACACGATAACATGAGTAAATAAGTCTGATTTTGATGAAATTTGGCTCAAATTTGTAAAGGGATATTCATGACAATTAAGTTTGGAAACCAGAAAAATCGGACCATAGGAAGGGGGGTTTATGGGGGTTTACAATTTTCCAACAATAATTTTTTTGCATTTTTCACCCAAAAATTTTTAAAATACTTAATTTTGGTTTTGACCATTTTATAGAGCTTAAAAAAACAAATAATATAATATTTTGAATCATTAACCTAGGTTAAGTGGTTGAGGAGAAAATCTAAAAAAACGTGTTCATAAAATCTCCCATGTTAATCTTATGGGAAAAAGGTTTTTAGCTTTTCCTCAGCTCATTTTAATGTCAACTTCTCATTTACTCTTACCAATCGGTTCAGCTCTACAAAACAATCATTTTGGTGTTTAAATTGTGATTCTATGTCCAACCATTGGAGAGATATTCAAAGTGCTAAACACAGTTTGTTGCCCAATGTTATCCTTAAGGAGAATAATTCAAATTTTATTTCCGGTTATTTATGAATGTATGTTGATGAAACTTGGCATGTGCCTTCACTCAGTACTGGTCTATTGATATTTGCACAAAAAAAATTTGTTGCCGATTTCCCCTACAGCAGCAATCCTGCATACTCAGCCCCCATGTTATTCTTATGGAGAATAAGTAAAATGTAATGTCTCCCTTAATTATGAGCATAAATGAATAAAACTTGGTATGCAGCCTTGACCGGTACAGTTGTATTTATAATTGCATAAAAACACATATTTTATGTTCCTTGTTGCAGCAAACCTGCGTAATCAGCTTTCAATGTTATTCTTATGGAGAATAAATAAAATGCTATATATCATTTATTTGTGTAGTTTTATGAAACTTTTTGAGTGGCTCTATGTGGTAGTGAGAAACATATACATGCAATGGAAATTCACTGAGTGTGCAAGTTTGCTGCTCCAGGGGTATTTGTGATTATGTCATATCGTGTTCAAATCAATTCCATGACAACATTTAAATTTTTGTTTACCTGTTAACATTTTGAAAAAGTAAATCATTATAATTCAGTTACATGTGCCTTTTATACATTGAGTTAAATTAATAATAAAATGTATTTATGAAATTGAGGAATTTTGCTGATAACTACAATCATATTGTATAATTAATTAACAATTATTGTATTTATTTTACTTTTATACATCCAAGGATGTCAAATAAAGTTTATTATTATCTTTATATATAAAACAAGTGGTATTAATAACAAGTTTTATAACACGCAAGAACGGCTGAATGAATTTAAAGGAAATTTTGCACACGGATAGTTTATTACCTTGATAAACACATAGGATACATTTTACCCCGGAAAATGTGAAGGGCTCTACTCCTTTGGCTTTTAAAGTTTACATTTTTTTCTTTATGGGAACATGTGTTTATCATTTTTCTGTTTTTAATTTAATAAGCAGATAATGTTTCGATAAAACAGCTATTTTTGTAAACAGAGTATTTGTCCAAACATGGCATTTAAAAAATTACATTATCATAGTTTTATATTAGGAGTATATCTTAACATAATTGAAAGGCATAAATATATGTTCATTATGTAAATAAAAACCTACTTGAATGTCAACTCTCATAATGGAAATAAAATACCCCCGTAGCAGCAAACTTGCGTACTCAGCGAATTTTCAATTCATATTTATGTATCTTAATACCACATAAAGCCACATACGAAGTTTTATCTATAAACATTCATAAATAAACGATTTATGACATTTTAATTATTCTCCATAAGAATAACATGGCGGCTGAGTATGCAAGTTTACTGAAGCAAGGACAAAAAATGGGGTTTTATACAAATTTCAATATAACTCAAGTAGGTAAAGCCACATACCAAATTTTATAAATTTATTTGGTGACATATATTAATTTATTTTATTAATATATATGAAGACATGTTAATGGGAAGGCACTATAACCTAAAAATAGTAAAAAAGTGTCCGGGTCAAGCCTGTTTTACGGTAGGCCTAACTGAAACCTAAATAACCAAAACCTTAATAGGCCTAACTGAAACCATAACCGAATAACCTAAATAATCATTATACCCTATCGAACAATTTCATTCGGTTTTTTATATCGTTCCACTTATGAAAGTCTACCCTGGTTTCGGTTTTTTAGATTTCAGTTATATTCGATCTCAAAAGATATTGTCTTATAATTTGTCCAGCTAACAAATGTTGATTCCACTGATCATTTTTTTCATCTTAAACATGTTTTGCCGGGAACAACCATTGTAAGGGATTTATGGAAATCACACTAAGCACTGATAAGAATATCCAGTCTTTTAGTCCCACAACAATGTGTTAAGGTTTGAGCAAGTTTGAGGAGCCGTTAGAACAAAACATTTTCTCAATAAGAATAACATGGCGGCTTTTTATGCCACTGGGGCAGAGTCCTGAGGTCTTGAGGAAAAACAAAAAAGTACCTATCTGCAATTTGTTGATCCTCTACAACATTATGGTACGGAGCAGTTTTGAGTTGGCATTTTCAAAATCCCCTGGGACATACACGCAAATGCACAACCATTACATTATAAGTATAGATTTTTCTCAATACAAAATACTTTTAGCTCCCGAAACAGCCCGATTAACATTAAAAAAAAAATTCTTTACGTTAATCTATTAGCAAAAACTACTGTGCCAATTTGAACTGTTTTAGTATTAAATTATAGGTTTTGGCCTGCAGTTTGTCATAATTACATTTCTTTTCTTTTTAGGTGTTTTTTGATGCACAATGTTTGCGTTTATTATTCCCGTAACAAATATTGTTCAACTTTAAATAAATCACTTACGGTACATTACTAGCAAAATCTATTAAATATAATACTTATATAGGTTATAATAGCTTAACCTATATAACATATAATAGGTTTTGACATACAGTAATGTCATCAATATCTTTGTTTAGTTTAGATGTGTTGTTTCTAATAATAAATTAATTTTAATTTTTGGCTCTCATAAGAGCACATGTTCAAATATCAACAACATTCATTTTGTAAATCCACTAACAATACCCCCGTCGCAGCAAACCTGCATACTCAGCGAATTTCCAATGAATATATAACATAACACATTAAAACACTTAACAGGATTCATAAGAAATGTACTCACAAACAAGCGATATTTAAAATATTAATTATTCTCCATAAGAATAACATTGGGGATGAGTACGCAGGTTTGCTGCAACAAGGCACATAAAATAATGGGTTTTTATGCAAATATCAATAGAACTCATCTTAGTGAAGTCACATACCAAGTTTCATCCATATACATTCATAAATAAGCGATATAACATTTTAAGTATTTTTCTATAAGAATAACATGGGGACCAAGTACCTAGGTTTGCTGCTACAGCAACCATAGGCGAAACTTTTTTTGTGCAAACAACCATAAACAACAACCAGATCAAGCCATATACCAAATTTCGCCAGTTTATGTTCATAAATAAGCGAGATATCCAATTTTCCTTTTTCTCCATAACAATAACATTAGACAACGTACTGTGTTTAGCACTTTCAATATCTCGGTAACCAATTGACGTAGAGCAATGATCAAAATACCAAATTGTTTGTTTTTTTAAGCTGAATTCAATGGTATGCATTAAAATTTGATTTAAATTAAAATTGCATGTGAAAACTCCAAAAAACACATTTTTGGGGTACAAAACTCCCCTTCGGATGGTGCGATTCATCTGGTTTTCGAACTCGTTCAAATAAATGGTACTTTACACATTTGTACCAAATTTCATTAAGATCGGACCTTTTTTACTAGAGTTATCGTGCTTACGGACACATATATATATATATAAATATATATATAAATATATATATAAATATATATATATATACATATATAAAAATTTGAACGAATGGTGTTTTTGGCATCTGGGGACCTCAAAATTAAAAGTTATCATGGTCTCGGGCTTAAGACTTACCATGAGACCTACGGTAATAGCTTCTTCCCTATAGGGGAAATTCGCTAAAAACTAAAGGACCGATTTAAATAGTTTTGATCTGAAATTGAAGCTCCTGTTCTACAGAGATTGGTACTTTTATTTCCAGAAAACATGTTTTTCTCAGTGAAAAATTACTCTTCATGTTTAACAAGTAAAAGAGATGCTCCTGTTTAACATTTTGATCAAATTTAGTTGGACTATTTACCAAAAATTTGCATTATATATGTGTTAGTGAACTGTGCAGGACTTGTCCTTTCAGGCCGATTGCGAAATTTGTTTACTAAGTTTTCTATAACTTTTTGCGTATGTGTGAACTAATACAATACATTTTAAAAATGGAAGGAAATGTCGTTCCTATCTTGTATAATAAATTTTGTTTCCCCCCACCTACTTAGTAAAGTCAAATTTTACTCCTTGTATTGAAGGAGTATAGTGCTACTTTGTCTCCCGGAACAGAATCAGCTGACATTTCGCTGCAATCATTAATGCTGCAGCTATAAGGGAATCGGATCAGCTGATTGCTATTTTGCTCCAGCTCCAATTAACGTTCCGAGTTTAGTTATTACGCATTACGCAACCAACATGGAAAGCGATTGTGAATGTGAATACTTATCAATACTTGTGGCTTTTGGGGTGTGGGAAAAATGTTGTGTGTAAATTTATCGCCCTGGCCTACGGCGTCAGGCGCCAACAATTTCCCTTAGGGAACAAAGTTGCACTTTACTCCCTTAATACACAAATAAATATTGTTTCAAGCACAAGTCCCCGTATTATTTTTTACTGCAAAGAAATTTTGCATAAATTAAACTTGAGATAGTCAATAATATAAAACATAAGTGGGATTATAATACACCGTTACTTAAAAAAATGCGATCATAATGTTTTTGGATACTTAAATGCTACACGCTGTCTGTAATCATTAATATATATAACTAGCCGGCCCAACATACGTTGTCTTGTCCTAATGTCATTGAATTTGTTTTATTTCAAATACTCGTTCATTTTCAAGATAAGCATGTTCGCTTCACTCACTGGCTTCCCGGATTAGCTCATGCGCTATGCTCACTTGAATATAAAAAAAAGAGTTTGAGTTGCCATTCAAGTACTCTTTTTATTTCCAAAATGAGAGTTTCCATTCAAGTAGCTTTTTATTTCTATAATCAACATATGTATATGCCTTTCAAGTATGTTTACAGCTGCTTGGTGTAACTAACTGAACTTAGATCAAATCAATAGGAACTTTGAAGGCCTGTGGGGCAGAGCTCTTAGGTCGGATTAAAAATTTTCTTTTATAAGAACCTTGTCCTGACATAAACAAACTCAACAAGAAATAATTATTCAATTTGGTCCACTAATTCTCAAGTTATGGCGTGACCAAGGGAAATAGGGATCCATTTGAGCGAATTTCCCATATAGGGAAGAAGCTATTACCGTAGTCGGCATGGCAAGACCTAGGCCCATGACCATGATAACTTTTCATTTTGAGGTCCCCAGATGCCAAAAACACCATTCTTTCAAAAACTATATATATATGTGTGTGTCCGTGAGCACGATAACTGTCGTAAAATTCATACGATTTTGACAAAATTTGGTATAAACGTGTAAAGCAGCATTTATGACTTTAAGTTCAAAAACCAGACGGATCGACCTATCCGAAGGGGTATTTTGGGGGGGGGGTTGTATCCCTAAAGTGGTTTTTTTGAGCTTTTTACATATAATTGTTGAAAAAGTCAAATTTTAGTTTTTCCCATTGGAATCTGCTTAGAAAGACGCACAATTTAGTGTTTTGATCATTGCTCTTACGTCAAATGGTTACAGAGATATCGAAAGTGCTAAACCCAGTATGTTGTCCAATGTTATTCTTACGGAGAATAAGGTAAATTGTATATCTCGGTTATTTATATACTTTTGCTGATGAAACTTGGTGTATTACTTCATATCGTTATGGTCTATTGATATTTGCACTAAAACACATTTTTCGGCCGATAGTTCCCGTAGCAGCAAACCTGTGTACTCAGTCCCATGTTATTCT
The DNA here is from genome assembly GCA_963675035.1 of Allygus modestus. Classification (NCBI taxonomy): domain Eukaryota; kingdom Metazoa; phylum Arthropoda; class Insecta; order Hemiptera; family Cicadellidae; genus Allygus; species Allygus modestus. The sequence goes on along the minus strand of OY776112.1, from coordinate 262,058,874 downwards.
TATGGAGAAGAAGTAACATGTTATCTCCCTTAATTATGAACATAAATTATTCACATTTGGTATGTGGCTTTACCTACTTGAGTTATATTGATATTTGTATAAAACCCCATTTTTGGAGTTCCTTGCTTCAGCAAACCTGCACACTTAGCCGCCATGTTATTCTTATGGAGAATAATTAAAATGTCATAAATCGTTTATTTATGAATGTATATTGATGAAACTTGATATGTGGCATTAAGATACATATATATGCATTGGAAATTTGCTGAGTACGCAGGTTTGCTGCTACGGGGGTATTTATATATTAAGATGTATACAAAATCTTGGACCTTGACACAATGACTCGTGGATTCTAAGAAGTGGGTCAAAGAGTTTTAATTTCTCCCTAGATTATATTTAACATAAGAAACTACTTTTCTTTTCTTTTTAAAATGAGGCAATTTATTCTTCTTAAAAAACAAATTGAATGATTTAAGCCTTATTGTTTTTTAAGTTCTCCATTTATAGGTTACCTATGTATTTGAACAACCGTATCAAGCTACAATAACAATGGGAGGCCTGGGGGACACAGCCCCCCTCCCCCCAGTAAGGGTAATGTGCTACATTAAAACCTCTGGATTAGAGTTTAAAATATTTAGGCATTCAAAACCAATTGACTGATTTTAAAACGTATTGTTCATCAAGTTCTGTATTTATACTTATAGATTTTTACAGCAATATTAAGCTACAATAAAATAAATATCCTGATGGGTCCTCCAATGGAACCAAAGTGTAAATAACTACTTTTAAACCACGTGCTCTCACTGATTAGTGACCTTTATTGCCGCCAATAAAGGCAATATTTTGATATTATATTTTATCAAAATCTTCAGCTAATATTATTATGAGGGCCTATGATACAGCCCTCAGTGAGACTGAGGGGTGAGTAACTACTTCATATGCCCTTTGTCTGACTGATTGACAGATTTCAGGCCTCATTGTTTGTCATGTTCTGGATTTGTATGTCATTGTCAAGCTGCAGTTATAATGGAGGGCCCATGAGGTATATTGTCAATTGAAACATTTTTTTGTATTTTACGCGATCACTCAATCCTTATACGCGATATAAGAGCGTACTCCTAGTTATAGATTATGGCAAGGATATCGTTTTCTCTATAAATTATTGATTTATATATTGTAAACCTGAAATATGGTTATTTGAACTTCTGCTTCAGCTAGGGGCTGGCTGTTATAAGGTTTCACTATAACAAAACGCTTGGTAAACTTTGCAACTGTATTACTCTAAAATAACTGGTTTTATGCTTTAGTAATATTTCGATCCAAAAATGTTACTTGAAGTGTATCTAATACTACAATTAAAACAGTACGTTAAGTACAATTTATTTGTTAGATCCTATATATTTTCCGTTGTCTAACCTCATTTTGTAAAAGAATTTATATATGTTAAAAACGCAAGTTCATTTGTTGTGCGAGAAATGTATAGCAAGAACCACAGTATGTGCGACCAATCGTTCTCCAACGGTTAATGCCAGTAATGGTAACCTCGACCCTCTTCTTGGAGAGGGGTGGCTCCAATAAAGTGGGGTATTGCATATTACATTCTTTGGAATGTATAACAGTACTGTAAAATATATGCATACTTACACTGTGCTCACATCGACGCTGATATGTTTTCCCATGCATGCTCCCCTAGCAATTAACATAAATAATTGCTTGCTTGATTCAAAGGCTACTCACCTTGTATTTCGTTTTATCCAACAAATTTGCATTTCTAACTTAATTTCCTACCAATGAGGGAGTAAAATGGTCAGTAAACAATTATTTTGGTAGAACTTTATAGAAAGTCACCAAAACCCGTGCATTGTTAGAGTTTGTTACATAAAGTGGTTTTTGGGAGGGGATAGATTTTTCCCTACTTCCACTGAAGGCTATGGTAAAAAATAACTCCAATGTTCAATGCTTTGCATAACTTATATCTTAAGTTTTCATCAAAATTAAGAGTATATAAGAGAGTGAATACAATTTATTGCTTCCCATTAATGGTAATATTGGAGTCCTGACTTTACATCCGATAGTAAATTAAAATGTTTGCCTCATCAATCGTCATACAATTATCATTTAAATGATGATAGTTACATTTAAAGCCAACTTAAAGTTGTATTGGTAAAATAATACTCAGTTTTAAAAACCGCTGAATCCAGATTTTCCTGGACATACGAAACATACTATTTTGTTTGGGACTTAAAATAGTATAAACAACGTTAGCACTGGTTTTGGGATATTTAGTAATGGGTTTTTAGCTGTTTCATAAGGATAATCTTACTATATAAAATCCAAATACCACTGACTGACTCACTCACTAACTCATCACGAAATCTCAAAAACCACAGAACGGATTGCAATTAAATTTGGAACATACCTTCCTCTTGGGTCTTAGGTGCTCACTAAGAAAGGTTTTTAAGAAATTACCATAGGGCTCCGTCCCACGGGGAGTCAAAGTTCCAATTCTATGTTATTCTTACGGACATTCACTTTAAGATTGAGCTGATGAAAATACAAACAGCTGATCTTGATTCGTAGTAGTTCTACGTGATAACCACATAATGCAGCACACACAACTGTCATAGTTTTTATAAATTTTTTTTTGCGGAGCGAAGCCTGCGGGAACAGCAAGTCTCCAATAAAATCAAAATAAAACTGTTGGAATATCATAAAAATTTACCAAGAAAATAAAACATCTTAAAAAAGCAGAGAAATAATTTTATTTATTACAGTGAAAACTAATTTATTATGAGTTAAAACAATTATTTTCATCAGTAGTTTTACAAGTATTTAATATAAATGTTATGACCTAACTAGAGCAGTAAACTAGTTTTAAACTGACCACTACATTAAGGGACCTGGTCAAATCACTGTTAATTTTTTTACCCTTTAGATACAAACCATTAGCGCATTCTCAGATATAGCTTAGCTTAGTGTCTTATAAAAGTAAGATACAAACATTAATTTGTTTGATTGTGATTTAATTGCAAGGTGACTTAAAAATTAAGTTATGGAAATGATATAAAAAGTAAGAATTATTCATTGATATGTTTCACAGTATTATTAAAGTTTGCACCAACACACACCCTTATCTTAAATACAATAAATAAATTATTTAAAATATATATTAATATTTAAATAAAATCTAACCGTAAAAAGGAGATTATTTTTATCCCGTAAGCTGTTACCAAACAAGTCTCGAAATTGCAGTAAATCTTAATCAGTAACAATGTAATATTTTAGGGTGACTTTCATCTTACTTTTAAATTTATCATGCACCAGTAGTTGCGTTGCACAGTTTAAAACTATTATAATTTAACTTTAGAAATATTTAATTTGTTGTTACGAATGCATTGTATTTTTAAAACTCTAATGCCAAGAACCAGGTGTCAGTTTACATTTTTTTGAGTCATTAAACATTAGTATGATTTTAAGTAACCTAAATCTAAGCAGTCTATCTCTCTACCTTTCTGAAACTATCTGTTTTGTTTTCATCACACCCTTTAGTTTCAGTCAGGTACGCGATCACTTATGTTTTGTTGTACGTTAAAATCATCTGATAAATGATTCTCCCTGAATGGCGAAGCATTCATTCTATTCTTTAAACTGTGTGAAGCTCTAGATAAAATAAATGGGTGGGTGATCAATCAAGTAGCGTTAAACGGTGTCAGTCGGATCTGTTTGGAATTTTTCATCCGAGCTTTGATCGGTGGATTATCTTCCACTTATCGTTCAATTACACTATGTGATGTTTTGGCTGATGTACACATTTCAAAAATACTACACACATGTACAGTTGGATCAGTTAGTATACAACTTACGTGTGATAGGTCATATTTTTAACAATGTAAACCAACTGTCCGTTACCTCTATTATTATAGAAACATTTTATTTTATTTTATTTAAATTTAACCCTATGTTTATAACTGTTACCTTAACGGAGTACACTTTAAGGAGGTCGGGTTTCGGTTTGCTCACACGATTTAAAATATTTTGGTAATTTTACTTTATAAAATATTGGGGAGAAAGTAGCTAACTTCAACTTTTGAAATGAAAGCAGTTTACAACTAATATTTAATGCTGTCGTTATAAACTACATAACAGAGTATTATTTATTAAAAATTATTAACTCGGTAATATTAAGTTTAATATTTTGTCAACAATCCAACGTAAACACATTAAAGGTTACATAGAATAAACAAGATACTGATTGAGTATTACACTTTTGTTTCTTTAAATAAATTTTGAGACAGGCTATTTAATCGTTGTTAATATATTTGTATTTTATTTAAAATTTTAAGAAAATCTTATGTCTATATTTATTTGAATCTTTTATTTCGTAATTTATAGACTATATTTGTGTTCATAGACTATTTTGGACTTCTTACTTGTTTTCTTCTTCGAAATATATTAAATACATGATCCAAATCTTATAACCATTATTGTTAACTAACAAGTGTTTCAATTGGATGAGCATTTCAATACGTTTTTGCTGAGTACGTTATTTGCAATTAATAAGCTATTCAACGCTACAATAAATGTCATATTATCGGGATAAGTAGATGTGAAATGAGGGTTTAACGCCACTTTCGGCGCTTTTTCCCCATGTTATTCTTATGGGGATCAGTTTTTGGACCGACGCCCGATCCTGCCTTACACAAGTTTCCTTGTTAGCCTATACTATTGTCCAACCCTTGCCTATATTAAATATATTTTCCCAATCCCCATCCCTCCTCTATATTTTTTAAAATTAATTTTTAAATTCAGGCTAAAAAACTATCTTTAGTGTTTATGGTCTGATTTGTCTGCAATTTGGATATGATATTGTCCTAGGCAAGTGGTTTAATAAATTACACTTACATTTCCCAAATTCACTATAACGGTCAAATTAAAAAATATTTTTTGAAAAATACTATAGTGCCAATTGCCACCTTCTTTATTAACTGTCCGATTTGTCTGCAATTTGGATATGATATTGTCCTAGGCAAGTGGTTTAATAAATTACACTTACATTTCCCAAATTCACTATTACGGTCAAATTAGAAAATATTTTTTGAAAAATAGTGCCAATTGCCACCTTCTTTATTAACTGTCCGATTTGTCTTCAATTTGGATATGTTATTGTCCTAGGCAAGTGTTTTAATAAATTCCACCTACATATCCCAAATTCACTATTACGGTCAAATTAGAAAATATTTTTTGAAAAATAGTGCCAATTGCCAACTTCTTTATTAACTGTCCGATTTGTCTTCAATTTGGATATGTTATTGTCCTAGGCAAGTGTTTTAATAAATTCCACCTACATATCCCAAATTCACTATTACGGTCAAATTAGAAAATATTTTTTGAAAAATAGTGCCAATTGCCACCTTCTTTATTAACTGTCCGATTTGTCTTCAATTTGGATATGTTATTGTCGTAGGCAAGTGTTTTAATAAATTCCACCCACATATCCCAAATTCACTATTACGGTCAAATTAGAAAATATTTTTGAAAAATAGTGCCAATTGCCAACTTCTTTATTAACTGTCCGATTTGTCTTCAATTTGGATATGTTATTGTCCTAGGCAAGTGTTTTAATAAATTCCACCTACATATCCCAAATTCACTATTACGGTCAAATTAGAAAATATTTTTTGAAAAATAGTGCCAATTGCCAACTTCTTTATTAACTGTCCGATTTGTCTTCAATTTGGATATGTTATTGTCCTAGGCAAGTGTTTTAATAAATTTCACTTACATATCCCAAATTCACTATTACGGTCAAATTAAAAAATATTTTTGAAAAATACTGCCAATTGCCAACTTCTTTATTTACTGTCTGATTTGTCTTCAATTTGGATATGTTATTGTCCTAGGCAAGTCTTTTAATAAATTCCACTTACATATCCCAAAATTCACTATTACGGTCAAATTAAAAAATATTTTTGAAAAATACTGCCAATTGCCAACTTCTTTATTTACTGTCCGATTTGTTTAAAACTTGGATATGTTATTGTCGTAGGCAAGTGTTTTAATAAATTACACTTACATTTCCCAAATTCACTATTACAGTCAAATTAAAAATTATTTTTGAAAAATACTGCCAATTGCCAACTTCTTTATTTACTGTCCGATTTGTTTAAAATTTGGATATGTTATTGTTGTAGGCTAGTGTATATGCACCATCCACATTTTACAAATATTGCGGTTAAATTTTAAAAAAATTTGGAAAAATACTGCCAATTGGCAACTTCTTTATTTATGGTCTGATTTGTTTAAAATTTATATATGTCATTATTCTAGGCTAGCGTATATGTACCATCCACATTTGACAAATTAACTATAACGGTCAAATTTAAAAAATATTTTGAAAAATATACTAACACTTTCAAACTTCTTTATTTACTGTCTGATTTATTTTCGGATATGTTATAGCTCTTATATAGGTAACAAGACCACACTACCACACGTTCCATTACCCCCTACAATACAGTATTTTGTCTTTTTTGTTTGTTTATTTTGCTGTAATCCCAAAACTGACTGTTTATTGTCCGATTTGCCTACACTTTGGATATTGTCCTAAGCATTTATTGTCTGATTTATTTTTGGATATGTTATAGCCCCCAACTATTATATCTAAAATTACAATATTATTTCCACCTATAATACAGTTGATGTGTTGTTTGTTTTGCCGCAACCTAAAAACTAACATTGGTATTTGTGTTTTTACAAAACTATATTTTGCGGTTGGATTAAAAAAAAATAAATGCAAGCTTATTATATTTGCCACACGCTTATTATATACATCCAGCTGTTATATTTGCCACATTTCCAATATTGTTGTGACCCTCTCAACTACCTCTCATTGTAATATAATAAGTAATATATATCCACAAAATATTTATGGAACTGCCTAAATTTTGGATATGTTTTAAGCCAATGCGATAGCAAAAAATAAATTTTTAAAACCCAAAACAACTAAACACAAAACACTAATCTTTCTTTGTGCTTGTTTGGAGTAGTCTTTATTTTATCCAACTTAATTTTAATTTTGTAGTTAAAACCAAACTTCCCACATTCTAGCTCCCTTTCCAGCCAGTGGTTGGAGACATAAAGGTTACGAATATTTTCAAACAATATATCTTTTTCTACCCCTATGTTGGACTTGTTTAATAGCGCACCATATTCCAAATCCTCCAGTCTACTACATTCTTTAAATTTAACATTGCCTTTAATATCTTGCATCTCTATGTCTTCTTGTCCAACATCGTTACGGAAACTTAGGTTTTCTATTTTTGGAATTGCCATAAAATGTTGCGGTTCCGTTAGTGTTAAAGCTTGCAAGTGGCTCGTTGGTAGGTAGATAAATAATGTCCAAATCACCACTGTATGGCAACACGCCTTGCCTATTCTTATTTATCTCTATAAATACAGTTTTACAGACACCTTTAACATAGTATACACCCCTCCATCCTTTTCTGCCAACACTCCCACAAACTTGTTTACTACAAACGCATACACATAATGCTCTAGATCCTCGTCGCAGGAAGTAATCTTTTAATTTATCCTCTCTTTCCCTTCTTTCTTTAGCCAACTGTGCTTTGTATTCCTCTGCAACAGTATTTTCTACATATTCCAATGTCTTCTAATTCCGATTTCCTCTTTTTGGAACAACTCTCTAAGAAAGGCTTGGAAAGTGGCTCTATTTCTTTAATAGTGTATGGGTACAGTTTATTGGTCCGGCTTCTTAAAACGTAGGGGTTAGGACTTTCCACTAAGTGCCCCCAGATTTGATGTAACACTTATGCTTTACACTTATGGCATCCTCCTCTATTACCTCTACATAGTTGGTAAACAGTTAAAGCCAAATGCAGATAGAGCATACTTTATTAACTTTTCCCTTTGTGTACTATCTTTTGGCAGTTTTAGTTGTACTCCAGTTATCTTCCCCCAATATGCATCGTTAAACACTAAACAACAACTGTTTTGTAATTGGCAACTTTCACCCACATCTTATGCAGAGGTACAGCATAGAATGGAGCATTTTGAAAGTACCGTTTGTTGTCTTCTATTAGACTTAAACAATCTCTTAAAGGTTCAAACCCTTTACCAAAACCTCTACAATAGATTGTTGCCTCTAACCTTGCCATTCTCTCTAGTTTAGACGAGAACGTTTCTTTTAGGTTTACAAAGTTTATTATATGGTTTCCTATACTTTTAATTACTCCAGGGCTTGTAATCTGGCATATAAATTTATTATATATTTTTACCCTGCTATTTACATTAAACCATGTTAAACAGTCTTTACTAACATTATCTACAATAACATTATGGGGGTCCATTCGCCCCCCTGGTAGCAAAAGTTTTCTGTAAGATATTGGCACATTTCCTCTTTATTAAATATTCCAACCAAATCTAGTGTTATATCGAAATCCATAAGATAGTACATTTCTTTTTCCAGATCTTGCAGTATCTTTGGAAGATCTTCCAACAAATCCTTAATTTTAACATTTGCAAGCTCTATTATATAGGGAATTGCTATAGGATCATCATACTTTTGTTTAATTTGGTAAATATCTTTCTTTATTATTTGTAACACACCCTCGCTTTGGGAGAATGGTAGTTTGGCCACAACACCATGTCGAGCTAAAGAGAACTTTTTAAATATTCCTCATAAGTAGCTATTAAACGAGCCACATATTTCCTTCTTAACTTTAAATTTATTCCGAACGTCCCCATCACAATCCGTAACATTGGTTATCTTAACTAACATTATGTTATCACAAAACGCATCCGTTATAGATGTTAAGTTATTTAATTTTGGTTCGCCCTCGCAATAGTTTATATTACCTATGTCTGTAAGAAGGTTATTATTACGTAGATTTTCTAATAAAAACCATATACCGAATCTTTCGTTAGTAGGTTTAATACAATTCCCCAATAAATGGCTAACAGAGTACATTTCTTTTATACAAAAGTAGCGGAAACATGTAAACAGGACAGATTACACCATAGGCATATAGAGGTTGTAAATATATGGATATTGTATATAAACACAGGCGAGCGGTAAGTGTAACATGTAAGTGGACACCCACATGCAAATATGGAATACCCACTATTAATATAATTCCAAATTCGACTAAATAAGTTTATAGTCTCTATATAATTAACATATTAACTAACGGCGCCATCCCGCATTAGTACCCAAATTGTCGAAATTCTATAATTCTATTCTTAGTCCTTGTATTAGGTTTTGTACTATTAAACCCAACACCCCGTGCAGTAGAGTAATATATGTATTTAATACAGATACGCACATTCTACAAGACCCATACATCTGTTGTATAAGCAGCAGAATAGACGTCTCATTGTGTTGTTGTAAAGTAAAACATAAATGTAAATTGTGCTGGATACAACCGGCCAGATATTAGACAGGAAATGTGTTGGAAGTGTATTGCCAAATAGTAAGACAAACACCACATAGTGCAGCATGTAATCAATCCATTACTATTTAGACAAAGGTCAGTATTGGTACAACATCCGATATATTAGCCAAACCCACAATCAAACTTGGAAAACAAACAGTAAAAGATAAATATTATAGTAACAGAAATAGTAAGAGTATAAGGACATACTAATATTTAAAGTTTATAAAACAACACAAATGCAGAGACACAATAACACACTCTAACGCATTACAACACAGGCACAGATACTGGTTTACAGCCATTTAACACAACTTTACAGGTTCTGTCAACTGACACAAAAATAGTTTGTAAATTGTGTAAGAAATATATGTAATATAAACAAATTTAACACAATCATAACATTTTGAGGACACAATGTTTGATTGTGGGTTTGGCTAATATATCGGATGTTGTACCAATACTGACCTTTGTCTAAATAGTAATGGATTGATTACATGCTGCACTATGTGGTGTTTGTCTTACTATTTGGCAATACACTTCCAACACATTTCCTGTCTAATATCTGGCCGGTTGTATCCAGCACAATTTACATTTATGTTTTACTTTACAACAACACAATGAGACGTCTATTCTGCTGCTTATACAACAGATGTATGGGTCTTGTAGAATGTGCGTATCTGTATTAAATACATATATTACTCTACTGCACGGGGTGTTGGGTTTAATAGTACAAAACCTAATACAAGGACTAAGAATAGAATTATAGAATTTCGACAATTTGGGTACTAATGCGGGATGGCGCCGTTAGTTAATATGTTAATTATATTGAGACTATAAACTTATTTAGTCGAATTTGGAATTATATTAATAGTGGGTATTCCATATTTGCATGTGGGTGTCCACTTACATGTTACACTTACCGCTCGCCTGTGTTTATATACAATATCCATATATTTACAACCTCTATATGCCTATGGTGTAATCTGTCCTGTTTACATGTTTCCGCTACTTTTGTATAAAAGAAATGTACTCTGTTAGCCATTTATTGGGGAATTGTATTAAACCTACTAACGAAAGATTCGGTATATGGTTTTTATTAGAAAATCTACGTAATAATAACCTTCTTACAGACATAGGTAATATAAACTATTGCGAGGGCGAACCAAAATTAAATAACTTAACATCTATAACGGATGCGTTTTGTGATAACATAATGTTAGTTAAGATAACCAATGTTACGGATTGTGATGGGGACGTTCGGAATAAATTTAAAGTTAAGAAGGAAATATGTGGCTCGTTTAATAGCTACTTATGAGGAATATTTAAAAAGTTCTCTTTAGCTCGACATGGTGTTGTGGCCAAACTACCATTCTCCCAAAGCGAGGGTGTGTTACAAATAATAAAGAAAGATATTTACCAAATTAAACAAAAGTATGATGATCCTATAGCAATTCCCTATATAATAGAGCTTGCAAATGTTAAAATTAAGGATTTGTTGGAAGATCTTCCAAAGATACTGCAAGATCTGGAAAAAGAAATGTACTATCTTATGGATTTCGATATAACACTAGATTTGGTTGGAATATTTAATAAAGAGGAAATGTGCCAATATCTTACAGAAAACTTTTGCTACCAGGGGGGCGAATGGACCCCCATAATGTTATTGTAGATAATGTTAGTAAAGACTGTTTAACATGGTTTAATGTAAATAGCAGGGTAAAAATATATAATAAATTTATATGCCAGATTACAAGCCCTGGAGTAATTAAAAGTATAGGAAACCATATAATAAACTTTGTAAACCTAAAAGAAACGTTCTCGTCTAAACTAGAGAGAATGGCAAGGTTAGAGGCAACAATCTATTGTAGAGGTTTTGGTAAAGGGTTTGAACCTTTAAGAGATTGTTTAAGTCTAATAGAAGACAACAAACGGTACTTTCAAAATGCTCCATTCTATGCTGTACCTCTGCATAAGATGTGGGTGAAAGTTGCCAATTACAAAACAGTTGTTGTTTAGTGTTTAACGATGCATATTGGGGGAAGATAACTGGAGTACAACTAAAACTGCCAAAAGATAGTACACAAAGGGAAAAGTTAATAAAGTATGCTCTATCTGCATTTGGCTTTAACTGTTTACCAACTATGTAGAGGTAATAGAGGAGGATGCCATAAGTGTAAAGCATAAGTGTTACATCAAATCTGGGGGCATCAAATACACTTTTCTCCATCAATTTAGAAGAATTAGGCTTAGTGGAAAGTCCTAACCTTACTCCCTATGTTTTAAGAAGCCGGACCAATAAACTGTACCCATACACTATTAAAGAAATAGAGCCACTTTCCAAGCCTTTCTTAGAGAGTTGTTCCAAAAAGAGGAAATCGGAATTAGAAGACATTGGAATATGTGGAAAATACTGTTGCAGAGGAATACAAAGCACAGTTGGCTAAAGAAAGAAGGGAAAGAGAGGATAAATTAAAAGATTACTTCCTGCGACGAGGATCTAGAGCATTATGTGTATGTGTTTGTAGTAAACAACAAGTTTGTGGGGGTGTTGGCAGAAAAGGATGGAGGGGTGTATACTATGTTAAAGGTGTCTGTAAAACTGTATTTATAGAGATAAATAAGAATAGGCAAGGCGTGTTGCCATACAGTGGTGATTTGGACATTATTTATCTACCTACCAACGAGCCACTTGCAAGCTTTAACACTAACGGAACCGCAACATTTTATGGCAATTCCAAAAATAGAAAACCTAAGTTTCCGTAACGATGTTGGACAAGAAGACATAGAGATGCAAGATATTAAAGGCAATGTTAAATTTAAAGAATGTAGTAGACTGGAGGATTTGGAATATGGTGCGCTATTAAACAAGTCCAACATAGGGGTAGAAAAAGATATATTGTTTGAAAATATTCGTAACCTTTATGTCTCCAACCACTGGCTGGAAAGGGAGCTAGAATGTGGGAAGTTTGATTTTAACTACAAAATTAAGTTGGATAAAATAAAGACTACTCCAAACAAGCACAAAGAAAGATTAGTTGTTTTGGGTTTTAAAAATTTATTTTTGTTATCGCATTGGCTTAAAACATATCCAAAATTTAGGCAGTTCTGACCATAATTGTGGATATATATTACTTATTATATTACAATGAGAGGTAGTTGAGAGGGTCACAACAATATTGGAAATGTGGCAAATATAACGGCTGGATGTATATAATAAGCTTGTGGCAAATATAATAAGCTTGCATTTATTTTTTTTTTAATCCAACGGCAAAATATAGTTTTGTAAAAACACAAATACCAATGTTAGTTTTTAGGTTGCGGCAAAACAAACAACAGTATTATAGGTGGAAATAATGTTGTAATTTTAGATATAGTTGGGGGCTATAACATATCCAAAAATAAATCAGACAATAAATGCTTAGGACAATATCCAAAGTGTAGGCAAATCGGACAATAAACAGTCAGTTTTGGGATTACAGCAAAATAAACAAAAAGACAAAATACTGTATTGTAGGGGGTAATGGAACGTGTGGTAGTGTGGTCTTGTTACCTATATAAGAGCTATCCGAAAATAAATCAGACAGTAAATAAAGAAGTTTGAAATTGTTAGTATATTTTTCAAAATATTTTTTAAATTTGACCGCAATATTTGTCAAATGTGGATGGTACATATACACTAGCCTAGAATAATGACATATATAAATTTTAAACAAATCAGACCATAAATAAAGAAGTTGCCAATTGGCAGTATTTTTCCAAATTTTTTAAAATTTAACCGCAATATTTGTAAAATGTGGATGGTGCATATACATTAGCCTACAACAATAACATATCCAAATTTTAAACAAATCGGACAGTAAATAAAGAAGTTGGCAATTGGCAGTATTTTTCAAAAATAATTTTTAATTTGACTGTAATAGTGAATTTGGGAAATGTAAGTGTAATTTATTAAAACACTTGCCTACGACAATAACATATCCAAGTTTTAAACAAATCGGACAGTAAATAAAGAAGTTGGCAATTGGCAGTATTTTTCAAAAATATTTTTTAATTTGACCGTAATAGTGAATTTTGGGATATGTAAGTGGAATTTATTAAAAGACTTGCCTAGGACAATAACATATCCAAATTGAAGACAAATCAGACAGTAAATAAAGAAGTTGGCAATTGGCAGTATTTTTCAAAAATATTTTTTAATTTGACCGTAATAGTGAATTTGGGATATGTAAGTGAAATTTATTAAAACACTTGCCTAGGACAATAACATATCCAAATTGAAGACAAATCGGACAGTTAATAAAGAAGTTGGCAATTGGCACTATTTTTCAAAAAATATTTTCTAATTTGACCGTAATAGTGAATTTGGGATATGTAGGTGGAATTTATTAAAACACTTGCCTAGGACAATAACATATCCAAATTGAAGACAAATCGGACAGTTAATAAAGAAGTTGGCAATTGGCACTATTTTTCAAAAATATTTTCTAATTTGACCGTAATAGTGAATTTGGGATATGTAGGTGGAATTTATTAAAACACTTGCCTACGACAATAACATATCCAAATTGAAGACAAATCGGACAGTTAATAAAGAAGGTGGCAATTGGCACTATTTTTCAAAAAATATTTTCTAATTTGACCGTAATAGTGAATTTGGGATATGTAGGTGGAATTTATTAAAACACTTGCCTAGGACAATAACATATCCAAATTGAAGACAAATCGGACAGTTAATAAAGAAGGTGGCAATTGGCACTATTTTTCAAAAAATATTTTCTAATTTGACCGTAATAGTGAATTTGGGAAATGTAAGTGTAATTTATTAAACCACTTGCCTAGGACAATATCATATCCAAATTGCAGACAAATCGGACAGTTAATAAAGAAGGTGGCAATTGGCACTATAGTATTTTTCAAAAAATATTTTTTAATTTGACCGTTATAGTGAATTTGGGAAATGTAGGTGGAATTTATTAAAACACTTGCCTACGACAATAACATATCCAAATTGAAGACAAATCAGACCATAAACACTAAAGATAGTTTTTTAGCCTGAATTTGAAAATTAATTTTAAAAAATATAGAGGAGGGATGGGGATTGGGAAAATACATTTAATATAGGCAAGGGTTGGGTATTAGTACAGGCCAACAAGGAAACTTGTGTAGGGCAGGATCGGGCGTCGGTCCAAAAACTGATCCCCATAAGAATAACATGGGAAAAAAACGCCGAAAGTGGCGTTAAACCCTCATTTCACATCTACTGGGATATTTTAAACAAATAAATGCAAAAATGTTTATAAATAAATAGTTCATAAAGCTCATTTAATTTAAATCTATATTAAATTAACATAAGACATTTGAGTTTTGTCTGTACATTGCTTGGGATTATGAAATGTTTGCATATGTTTACGTTTTACAACCTAGTGTAACTTCCCATATATCCCAGCCAGCTGAAGGAGATGGGTAGGGTCGATGTAGGCCTGGGTGCTACACTAGGGAAGCCAAAACAAGTCTTATCTCAGTTTCTCTCTGTCTGTTTTTCTGTCGGTAACGCTCAAGGACGGGTTTTTGTTCGCTTATAACGGGAAAACGGGTGCACTCACTTTAGTGAAACTTTGTTTCTTTGTTCTATACATGAGTAAACAGGTTTTAGGGCACTTTATACTGGCATACGCCCTTTGGAAAAAATAATGGCAGCCACTCACAAACGTGATTCCGTGTGGTATTAGTCGTGTTTTGTTTGCTTTTCACAGAGAAATGGGTGCACTAATTTCGATGAAACCTTTTTGATATGTTCTATATGTATGTGCGTTAGAAGGTTTTAGGCTAATTGTTTTTTTTAATCACCTTAGGACTCTGCCCCACGGGATTTTAAAGATCCTATGATATTTTTATGGACAAAGCATTTATTTATATTGAACCAGATGATAACTTAAAAATACTTATTCCATAATCAGCTGTTGCAGTTATTATTTAAACGTTGAGTGAGGATTGATAATAAATAACATAAGTATATACAGAGTGGAAATATCATCTAAATATATATATTTGGCAGATTCATAAACTTACTGACATAGTGATCACTAAATCTAAAAAAACGACAATGTCTATGAAAATCAAATTTTTCATGGTGGATCCCCTTATGCTGCAGATGTACAGTAAGAATACGTTTAAAAAATTCCTATACGGATCTGCCCTAATTTACTTGTATGGCAATCTTATGAATATTAGCATTTACTGGACCTTGTAAGTTTACATTTGGTAGGAACATAACTAATATATCCGAACAAAACGCAAGCCTATTTCCGTCAGGAAAATGTTTAAGTACCCTGATTTTCAAAATACAACCTTATAACAATCTTGCATCTACTACTGGACTAATGGACCTAAAATTCTGTAGGAATATAGCTGGTATATCAATGCAGACATAACATATTCCAGATACAAATATACTCAAAGGCTCTGGCCCAAAGGACATTAATTTAAGCGAGTTATCATCAAAAACCAACTAATCAATCAATAGAGCTGAAATTTGGTACTTTAAAAGACATAAGAAACAACATCATGACTATAATAGGGAATCACGGTGTTGTTCTCTGGAGATTTCACACAGACCCATTGTCGTGCGTGAGACAAGGGTGGACGAGATCTATGCCTCTCTAAAAATATCTTTTATGTAGCCCCCCACTGAGACTCTGAACCTAACAGTAATCATGGAAATGTAATTTGTAGAATATTAAGGGGTTAATGAGTTTTCTAGGCCCTTTTAAAAGTTGAGAATGGGACATTGAAAAACAAATGTAGTCTCATAAACATATCTCCTTCACTGGACACATGGTTGAATCACAGGATTTACTGATCGACAGGAGTTTTTTCACTTAGGTTTTTCATAAACAGTTTAATTTGGAAAGTGCCTGGCTCTGTGATTGTGTCATCCTCGCGTCCACCTATAAACAATCAACGAAGATAACACAAACGATAGAGTTCCTCGGCTTAGCAACAGTTCCCGAACTCTCTGACAGTATATTTCATTACCATTTATTTAATTGTACATGAAACATAAACAATTTAATTTTAATATTTGAAAATCATCTGGGTTGTTATTTTGTTAAATTAATCTATTATTTGTACATACAACCCGTACGAAGGACGAGTACACAGCTAAGATAACATTATAATATTGCTCTATTGGTTCATATTTCACAGATATTATATTTATATTGTATTATATTATATTATTATTTTATAAACTGATATCGCCTTTAAAATATTTAATACACGTGTTTCAGTACTGGGGTTTAGCTATATATAGTTTCTCCCACGGTATAATTTTGTATTTGGTAACTATTTGGTTACCGTTCTTGTGTTATAGGTCCTATTTTACGTTTACGAAAAACTCTGTTCTAGGTTATATGAAACTATCGTCCACAAATTTTATTTTGCTGTCACATATATTACGTAATTCTTCCACCCGTTTCTTAGAATAATTTTTTTTTGCAAAGCAAACTTTGCACATATATATAAACTGTAACAAATAATTTGTTCTTACTTATTATTTATTGTTTGGACCCCTTGGTTATTTAGTTTATTTCTTTCTCCAAATGAAAAGAAAAGGGATTGGTTAATGGCTCTTAGTCTGTCAAGCAATAGGCTTACTCTGTTCAGTGGGTGTTAGTAATATTATATAAACAACTGCCAACCAGAGCCGTAATGTCGGTCTCCAGACGAGCAGTAGAGTGATCCTCGTTACAGCTCTCGGTTGTGAGATGTTTGGCCAATTTGCTTAACAAGTTCCCTCGGTACTTGGTGATCATTCCGAGCTATAGGATTTATTACCTATAGCTATAGGATTAGCTATAGGATTATCTAGTATATTTTTACAGTAAAAATTGATTTTTCACAAACCTTAACAGAAAAAATAAGCTCTCCCAAAACCAGCTACAGAGAATATGATAAATAGGTGTATTTGTGATGATTGTTTTTAAGAATATGAAGGCTTTATAGTGCTTAAAATTATGAATAGTTTAAAGTTATAGTGTAAAAACAGTATTATGTTGTAGTTTTTAGCCTAGTAAAATCTTTAAATTTTAATTTAAGTTCATAGTAATTAGCATTGTATAATCAGATTTCATGAATTGTATAGTCGTTATAACATCACAAGAGTGTATTGAGAATGTCAGATACTATATACCATCAGTAAAACTATTGTACAAGTAGTGTGATTAATTGAATATCCATAAATCGCTAATTATAGCATTCATAACAAAATAAACTAAAAATTAATCGCCCTATATTAACTACCTGGAAATTTAAAACTGATTTCATCACTAAATAAATAATATTTAGACAAAACAATAATTATTACCAAAATGTCTCTGGTTAAGTTTGGAAAAACAGGTCAATTATTATATCATAACCGTTTGACTAGGTAATTACAAACATAACATTAAAGCAGAAAAAAAGCTTACAACAAAATTATTTGGGCCTATATAAATTAATACTAATATCTTTGGTATGAAGCTGAATCTAATTACATACAAACGTTACAAATAGCCACTCCAAACAACAGAAACAACTCATTATGCGATACAAATACTCAGTAATTACTAGTATTATTAACATAATGTCAGACTTAAATAACGGACATGGTAACTTTTTTAATGAGGAAATGACATGGTAAGTTTTATATGAAGAAATGTGTTGAAAGTTTAATTTCAATGTAATGGTGATTTATATTTTGACTAAGTATAGTGATATTGATGTATTATTATTTGTATTCCTTGTATCTTCTTCATAATAGTTAGTGTCTATTGGATAGGGACAGAAATTGAAGGATGAATTACACAAAGAAAATAAAACTTCCAGTGATGGAAGGATCAACACTCCTAACTTGCTAAAATGTGATTTGCGGCGGGTGCGATTAGGTGCATTAAATATTATTATAACTGCTCTTTTTGGAGGATTAATACTTTACCACTGAGATAACTATGTCCCCATGGATAAAAAAAATATCATATGTTGATTTAACTTAATATATGTATACAAATATGTTAGAAGATTTTTATTATCAGTGTTTCACTACTTTCCATTCTTAAATTAAAACAAACTGGAACCGAATTTAATTTCCACTGTGATTTAAAATGCATTAAAAATACTTATATGTTTGCATCTTGAATCCCCAGTTAGTATAGTTAGTGTAGTTAAAATACGATGACTTTAATTTATTGTAAATTTAGCTTAATATTTCCTTCCTAAAATATATTTTTAAGCTTCTTCTGCAACGTTATCGACACTTCTAGTATATATTAACACAAATATTCAATACACTGTTACATTTGTAATAGTAAATATGAAAATATGGCTTTATCTAAAGTAAGTCATGTCTTTAATTCACAAATTCAGAATGGATGAACCAATCTCCGCTTTTTCATATATTGACTGTTGCTTTATATTGGTATCGAGTGTGTATGAGTTTTCAGGGATTACAGCAATTCACTGAACAACATATTGTTCTCCTTCCTCGAACTGCAATGTTTTAGAAAGCCTTATGTGTGTTTGTGTTGTTTGTCTTGTTCAGTCTAATAATCTTTCTTATTTTTATAAAAACATATACAGTTAATAATACATCAAATTATTTATGCTAAAATTCCAATGTTTAATATATTATGTATGTTATTTCATACATAATATATGATTATTGTAAATATATCCTGCAGTTTATTATAACTGCCAGTTTAGTAAACCAAAAAGTTTGAGGTTAATTAATCTTCTTACCACATAAAAGTTATCAATTAAATTTTTGGATGAAGGTAGGCCTATATAGAGAAAGTAGTACTCCAAAATTAGTTTGATATACGAATCTTTTTTAATGAAAATTATTGTAGTTTATGTTACTGTTATTCTGCCTTATGGCCTAAATATCAAGATACATAGTTTAACATAACAACATAACACATTTATATTACAATTTAATGAACATTAAATCTCATACCAGTAGTTTTGTAAAGCATTAAAAATTTTTTTAATTTGGTACGTTTTTATATTTTAGTTATATTTAAATGACCAATAGCTCACTAATATTTTGGCTTCAAAAATCAAAGTGCAAGTTAACAAGATTACACTTTTAAAAACCCGTACAGCCATTGTTTAAAAATTCCAAGTTTTATCTAACAAAAACCTTATACGAGTTTATTTAATAACGTAAAATTAAAACAAATAAATATGTATTTACATAAATTATAGTTATGTAAAAATACTTTTTAAATTTCCATTGGCTAACAACAACTATAACGTACTTTAAAACAATGAACAAATATCAATTTAGTATTCTTATCTCCTAGTATTCTACTGTTTGTTAATTTTTGGTATAGCTAGTGCTAATGTCACTAGGATATGACAGAGTTTTTAAATTGATATTTGTCAATTTCGTATTTACAGATGTTCAGTTGTAACACACATGAATTCCTTTAGCCTTAAAGTTCTGCTGAACGATGACCAATTAATACAATGATAATATTTGCAAATCGTTAAAGCAACTCATGTATTAATTTGCGAAACGGTTTATGTAGACTAATTAATAACATTTTTAGAGTTTACCAGGTCAACTTATATTTTTACCGTCATTTATAATTTTAAGATGTATTGCATTTATAAGAATAATTACTTTCATGAGTGTAACCAGTGTAGGAACATGCTAATCTCTTGATTTGGGGTTTTCTAAATTTATAGGCAGTTTGATAGAGTAAAACACCAAACAATGTATAAATTATTGTTTATGACTTCTGAAATTAAGAACAAGAATACAAATTTTATGTTTTCATCCAATATCAAACACAAAAATATTACATAGAAAAAACACTAAACACCAGCCATCATATCCAGAAGTGATAGTTTGCTTTGGTAGATAAACAAACGAAATATTATCTTAGTAAACAATCAGTATACTATTATCATTAACATGTAACTTGAAACATGCAATTATTATTTCATGATCGTTTTGTTCCCCAGTTTTAGTGTCACCAATTTAGTTTTGATGTTACTACTATGATTGGACTAAAGTTACGTAACTTGGATTAGTTATTATCATAAATTTAAAGTGACAGTTAAAAAATAGTTATTTTATATTTTAATAATATAGTATATATATTTTCATTTTAATACATTAGCATATTCAATTTTTAATTTAATAGTACATTACATCTTAATACTCGGAGCATGATAGAGAAATATTTTAAAACTAAGATTGCACAAAACTGGAAGCATAATGTAATTTTCTATGTCAAGATTGGCTATAGGGAAACATTTAAAAAAACACAAATAGACAAATAAATAACATACCTAAGCCAAACACTACCCTAAATAAGTTAAATACAGAAACTACAAGTATATTCTAACTGTAAAATTATCGTAACCTCTAACATTGTTAATTTTCACAAGGCGTCTAAAAACAGCCTTAGAGCTTAAAAGCACACGATTGAACGGAACCATGCCATGGATAAATTTTTCAGCTAAATGACATATACTAAAGATTAGGGATGACGAACATGAAACCTAGGTACTGAATTTATAAATAATCATGTAGATCTGAACAAAATGCAATACTTAACATTTATGTTAGTTGCAAAGTTTTTTTCAGCCTCAATTCTA
Source organism: Allygus modestus (assembly GCA_963675035.1). Classification (NCBI taxonomy): domain Eukaryota; kingdom Metazoa; phylum Arthropoda; class Insecta; order Hemiptera; family Cicadellidae; genus Allygus; species Allygus modestus. The sequence goes on along the minus strand of OY776112.1, from coordinate 262,037,776 downwards.
AATGTCTACGGTACAATACACAAATGTATGTAAAAACAAAACTATTACTCAAGACTACAAATCGAGGAGGATTTCCAATATCCCTCGTTCACAATAAAAGGAGGAGGAAAACCTATCAGGCACTAGGCTATAGAGTATCCCCTTGTGAATCGTCACAGTTTAAGGTCTCGATTCTGTGGTTGGATCACACTGGTCACAAACTAGTAAGAGCTGCAAGGTTTTATTTGAATGGCACAGTATATTGTTATTTGTCCAGGCTTCTTCTATTGCTCTGAAGACAGTTATTCTTCCATGTAATTTATGTTCAAACGTATTCCTACGGTATCACTCGTATTTATACATAGTATATGTTCAAACTCTATAACTATCAATAATAGGCAATTTATTCAACTAATAATTTGTCTGCAGTGATTGTGGCATTGTAAGTGAGGTGGTTCGGTTAAAATTATGTACTAAGGGTTGGGAAATGATCGGCTGCACTATATAATAATTATTAAGTATCAAGTGTATGTTGCAGATATCTAGCGTCTACTTCATAGTAACGTGCCTAAAATCAATAATTGAAACTTATTCTCATGAACTATATAAACGTTCCGTCTCGTAATAATGTATCACACGTATAAGAACTCATGCATGTAAATTACATTATTTAAAACTGTTATTACTGTAAGAAAATTGGGTGTTTTTCGAGAGAAATATACAAACGGTAAATCATATACATCTTTATTTTCCTTAAGAATAATGATGGCCAGTCAAAACTCAGATGAAAACTCAAGACAAAACAGATGTAACGCAAAAAAATCTCCATTTTGTGGGTATCGCTTTGAAACAGATTCAGTTTTTAAGGTTCCTTTATATTTTTAATATGGGTGTTACTCTGAAAATTATGGTATTTTTGGGGCAACTCAATAGTTTAAAATTTAAACCTCTGTCAAGTGACCCTTATCTGAAAATATCACTTAAAGTTTGTGATGTCATTCCAGCTTTGTCTAGATTGTGCCACTAATTTTTTAGGACCTAAATATTATTTTCACCTGAAGACGGGATCAGTAGTCCCGATGCAGAAACATCGTGAGGCCTAGTTTTACTAATCGGTGACCGACAATTTACGCAATATTTCATCAACAACGAGCACTAAAAGGTAAGACGATTTGTTAAATGAGAGATAGCTATCTCTTTGATAACTAAAATGCGACCATTTCAATCTTAGGTAAAAATTGTTTATTAACGAATCCAACCACCATGTGGTAACTAATAAAATGAAACTCATATAGCGAAAAATTCAATCATAGATTAAACATTTTGAACGGATTCATCCACCATTTATGCATATGTATTTACGCCGTTAGTAATAAGTGAGCTAATTATTTTAGGTATAAACAGTAAATTTAAATCGTATCACAAATCACATTACCACCAAAACACCAAAGAAGATTCCACTGAAGAAGATGTATATGGATATTTCATCCTTAAAAATAACTTTGATCACCGGACAAGGAAATTGTAGCTATAATACCGTGGGGTGGGGGCATTGTTTAGGCATGGGCGAAACCCTAAAAGCGTCAGTTTCCATCAGGTGAATGAGAACCATGATTACGTGAACCCTATTAACCCAATTAACGGTTAACAAAAACCATTAAACTCTTTATTCGCAGCATTTACGAGTTCCGTATTAACTTGTTATTATCTTTTACTCTCACCGTTTACCAAACCATCACATTTTGATATGTGATGTGCAGTGACAGTACTAACAGAATTTAATAAACGTATTTGATATTGACTGATGTGGATACAGTAAATACTGCCATGCTTTATTTTGTTATATAAAGAAAACCCACTTAATTTCACTTTGCCAATGCAGCTATATTTATAGTGTAACTCATTACACGTTTGTCTTTGCTTATAATGCTAATAAAAATGTGTTTATTTTCTTAATGCAGATTTATCTACAACAATTTTGGTTTCTGAGAAAAATGCATTCAGTATACCAAAACTGTGAGTCGTAGGTGTAGTTGTTAAGGTGACGGACTCCGGGACCATGGCAGTGGCGGCCCTGTCGTGGGTCCAAAACCCAGTCCTGGCAAGCAGATTTCATCAGTACTGTAACGGCTCGCCCCTTACTCTGTTAGATACGTCCAACGCACAGATGTATAGTCCATGTGAAAAATCAAAGTAAGGCAAAATGCCAACCTCTAAAAATAAATCAATTCGATCACTTCATTTTTATCAGACAAGTTTAATGTAGATTTGAAAAAATATGTTAGGTCCTATTTTCCTTTACTTATCCCGTCCACATATAGGGATTAGACCTGAGCGAGGAACGCAGTCAGAAAGACACGTGGTAATTTGTTACTGTACGAATTTAGCAGTTGTGATCAAATGTACTTACTAGGATTGGGATTTGAACTCACGACAGAAGCACCAACTACTCAAATCAATAAATTCAACCTTTCATAATACAAATAAAAACAAAATTAATTCATATCAACGTGAGGTCGTGACTCAATATTAAATTAATTGCAAGAAATTTTGAAATGTATGTAATTTTTAAATTAATTCTAATAAAACAACTTTTTAACTTGAAAACAAAAAACAAATTATAATAAAAATGTTTTATACATGCCTATTAAGGTTTTAGTAATATACTGGAAATATTTCTTAATTATACCTTACTAAATTATAACTGTTTACGAATGCAACCATATAAACCTCTATAGTAAAAATCATGACCCCTTGAACCAAAGACCAAACCTCATACTGTTGACCAAAGAGAAGTACTAAATATTGATTATTCAGTACTGATCTATGTAACACTTGTACAAATTAGCGTTTTGCACTTGAAAATAAATTGAATGAAATTTTGAAGTACTCACAATAATCTATTGAATCATCCTGGTCTGCGATGTATTAGTTCCAAGAACGTTAAACTAAACTAGTCATGGTAATTACCTCTACATATTCCACTGGGAAACTGTTCTGGCCAAATCAGATTATCTAGATTGAAAGAGCTTGCGGTTGTTTCAATTGTAACAAACGTTATTGTATTCCATTGATATTATAAAGAAAAATTTATAATTTCAATTGTTTCTTCACTTACGGATCATTCACAGGTAAACATTGCCTTCTAATGATATTTAATCATAAAAAATCTAAGCAGCCTTGCATTTAGTTACATTTTAATGTTTACTATTTTATTCATTACCGTCTATTGTTTAGTAGTTTTTTTAATAATTAATGTATACTTAACTTAATTTAACATTACACGATAATTAAAAATAGAAAACAATTATAATGCGTGTTTTTCCTTGAAAATTCCCATTAATTGTTACTTGTTACAACATACAAAGCTAGTTGCAAGCGAATGCTAGAAATTATAAGAGTTGCTGAGGGCAATGGATATTCGTGGGAATCGTGACAAGAGAAGTAAACATTCATTAATACTTTAAATCCGCAGCTCGTTTATACACTATTCATTTATATTCTTATTTTTATTAGTAGTATATTAGTATATCATATCATAATTATAAAATAAAGAATTAAACATATGTAGTTTTATTTTTTATCTTTGAAATACCAAGATTGCGTATGCTATAAGGTTGTCGCACTGAAATGTTTCACTGAGAGCAGATTTAACAAGAACATACAACCTCTGGTGATCTCGTTAGTTTCTCATGGTATTGTTTTTAAATAATTCTTGTATACAAATTGTATAACCTTACCCTCCGTACTTTACACTAAAAAGTAAAAAAGGTAATTATAAATAGTGCATTTACAATGATTTATCTAGGTCGCAAGCTCGGTGATTAAAATTATCTAAATTATAAAATTTGCAAGAAAAATGTTAAGCCTTTTAGTAATTGTGAGTGGCACAAGTTTCATATATTAAAAACTAAAATGCTTTTATTTTTTATTTTCTAGTTTACATGCAAATTGGTTAAAAACTGAAATTTTACTATATTTGTTATTATCAAGGAGTAAATCTACTAAGATGGTAAATAAGACTACTTACCAAAATAATGCATAACTAACTGATATAAAGATATCAAATAAAGTATTTTTACTGTCATTAACAAACCTGCATTGAAAAATAAATACAAAAGTAACTTTTATAAGATTAGTTTTAATATTATATATTTATTCTTGTGATTAAAACCAATTTAGGTTAGTAAACATTATCTTACAAAGAATCAATTATAAAAGCCTCATTGTAGGGCCAGATTACACGGACTATTCGACCTAATGATCCAAAACAGTTGCTTAAGTTTCCCTTTAACGGTCTGCTGAGCTCCAGTGAGATAATATTAATTCAGTTCATTAGATTACATCAAGCCTAAGGAATGGTCGTTGTTGAAATTCGGTTTAAAATGTTTTAATCTTAAAATGACATTGATAATTAACCATTTTAACGAACAATTAGTTAACATAAAAAAAATATATACGCATTACGGATTAACCTCCTTAAATATTTGCATTATAGATTTCGTGTACTTTGTAGTATGGAATCGTCTTTAAGTCAAATTTAATACAATATGTTAACCCCATATTTTATTTTTATATTATGTAGTATTTCGTTGTACATAGATTACATTTAAAATATATCTACTCTTTTATCCTAAGATTTGTATTTTTTTAAATATATAAATAGGTATTCCATTGCATATACGTGTGGTAGTTATTGTTATTAAAAATAATTTCTACAGCAAAACAATATAATTTTTAGTGTATTTAGTAAAATTAGCTAACAACCTCAATGAATTTTTTTAGTTACAGAAAAAAATAGGTCTAACCAAAGCAAAATTAACTTAATAAAAAACTGTTCCATCGTGAAGTCCATTTCGATGATAAATTTTATATTTAGATGATAAAAATGTCAAAGAAAACGTTAGTTGGCTGATAATTAAACAACGGACATTTTTGTCTACCACATGTCAAGCAACAAGCAGGATGTCAGTATTTACTCAAGAATTTTTATTTACTCCTCGTTGGTCTTGTCCTGAAAATGTCATTGTTTTAGAATATTAAGCTTGAGTATTCTTCATTAAAATAACAGTGATCACTTTAAATATTATTTGTGCAGAATTTTTATAAATACCCATTAATTCATCATAATATTCTTGTAGTTATTTTTTTCATTTTACCAATGAAAAAACAAACTTTAAATGTAAACATAAAATGTGAACATTTTAATTGGGCTCATTATTTATCCTATTTATTTAGAGCTATTCAAATTTAGGCGTCACTCAAAGTGGGTTTTTGTTTAAAACTTTTACCTGCCCCCAAAATTCCCTTATTATTGTTGACACTCATTTTAACTATTTCTAAATATAATAGAACGTAAGAGTAGGTTCAGGCCTTTTATACACATAGTATATATATATATATATATATATATATATATATATATATATATATATATATTATTATAACTATAACTTATTAAGTTTTTTTAAGAGCTTATAAAGTAGGACTATATATTATAAGACATAATATAGAAATCTAAACAAAAATGTTGGTGGTAGTTGTGTCAAAACTCTTTAGAATAGATTACATACAAGTACATAAATATGAAAATCAAGTAAAATCTGTCAACAGCTATAACAAAATACAAAGCTTTAAATACAACTCATTTTCGACCCATGGTAAAGCTGACTTAGAATCAACAGATTTTCCTCACATAATAATAATAGATCTAAATTTAAATTTAAATGACATAAAAGAAAACTAAGTGCTGGCAAGTTTTATTTTGGTTTAGTAAAAAATACTTTCCTTAAAGAATAGTAAATATTTATTAAATTCAAAATGAAAAATAATAGGCTATAACATACAATAGGGTCCCATTATTACAAAATGTTATTAACTGTTATACATACTGTAATATCGCTTACAACCTTTATTAAATTGTATACTCTTTAGGTCAAAAAGAAGATAGCCAAACAAAAATAAATCCTTAGATTTAGGTATCTAGATAATTATCTTATAAAAGTTATATAAAAAACAAATGTGTTTTTAAAATAAGCAAATGTGACATGGTATGTATTTTTTACAAAAATAAAAATTTGTGATTGTAATGTGAACAATTCAATTTGTTAACCAACGATTCTATAAAAAGCAAATAGTCTATTATTATAGTAAATAACATGTTTTATATAACTTGTAAACCTACCAAGAGCAGTCCTGTGAGCTTTAACCCATTGGTGTGCGTAATTGATGCTGGATCCGTCAGGTATTTGATGCTTTCATTGATGCAGTTAAGGCCTACAATACTCACTGGCTGTTCACAACAGCGAATTTATATACTTGCACTAGGTTGTACCTAAAATTTTTCCCTAATATGTTTAATACATTTGGTTTAATTCAATTATGATTAATTTAGGTAAGGACAAGACGTTCACAAAGTATTTGCAGGTGGGATTATTCGTTTTGGAGAATTATTAAACCCCAAAAGGTTAATTTTGACGTGATATCTGTCGGTCTGTATGGATGTATGGATAAGTTCAAACCGAGAGTCCACAACAATGATACATATTGGTATGTGTATCATGACTAATCTACTTCATGTCCATGCTCTTTTCTATTTTTATGGGATTTTTTATTTTAAGGGAATTTACCCACCAAAAAACTCTAAAACTGTAAAAAATGCATACTTCTCAAAAACGGCTACAACTGTTTCAATTTGGTTGTTTGTTGTGGTTTAGGCCTAAAACATTACCACAACCGCCAATTAAATCCAATTATGACTGGAAAAATTCTGGTTTAGAAAATGTAGGAGTTAAAATTTTCCAAAATGCAGTTTTTTTATTAAAATTTAAAGTTGAAATACAATTTACTTATCCCTATTACAATAGCTTCAAATAATAAATAAGTTAGTTTATTTTAAGATAATAATCTATGTCATGTGGTTGTGGAGTAAACTTAAATTGTCATAGTGGTAAGAGCAGTACGGTATATTTCTAGTTTTACTTGTCTGGGAAAAATTGTTTTATTTTCTCTTATGTACTGTTAATTTTAAGTTAAGCATGGGATGTATGTTTAGTCAAGATTTACCAATAAAGGATTTTTGAAATATCTTGTTACATAACACTGTGGTGAAAGGTATGTATGGAAGGCGTGTAATTCCCCTCTTAAAACCACTGTGCAAAGCCAAAATGACTGTAGTAACTCCAATAAATGGGTTCGGGTGGAAAATTTAGAAACGATTGCTTACTAGAAGACTTTTATTACATATGCTATTCAATTTTAAATTTTATGTTTAGTGTATGTGAAAGAATTTATTTAAATAGGAATAAAATGGAGAAAATATGTGAAGTTTTTATTTAGCAGTTAAGGCAATACATTACCATTTCTCTCTTATTTTCTAATAAATGTTGTTAAATCTTCATATGTAGGTCAGGTTAGCATTGACTTATGGAGAAAATTCGGAATCGTTGCTACCCAACCTTCCCCCTCTTAAAGCAACATTGTATCAAACTATTAGGAGTGCCCCCAAAAAAGAGATTTGTGTGGACATTTCTAAAAAAATGTTTTCTATACATGCTACCGTACATTACATTTTATATTTTAAGTTATTATAAATTCATTTATTAATTAACTAGCTGTGTACCCGTCCTTCGTACGGGTTGTATATAAATGGTAGATTAACTAAAGAAAATAACAACCCACATCACTTTACAATATTAAAATTACATTTTACACGTTTAATGTACAATTAAATCAAAGTTAACGAAATATACTGGAATATAGTTCGGGTACTGTTGCTAAATCGAGGAACTCTGCCGGGTAGTGAACAGCGTGTGGTTTTTGTGACTCCAGATCGGTACACGTAAAACTCTGGATTCGCTTTTAGAAATAACTGTATAAAGGTCTAGCTGGTACCCGGCGCGTTGCTGCCGCAGAAGAGGCATTGTATTTTTTATGTCAAATTATGAGAGTTGCCATTCAAGTAGGTTTTTATTTCCATAATGAACATATATTTATGCCTTTCAAGTATGTTTAGATATAAGCTGTTATGGTAGAATGTTGATGGAGTGGTGGTGGGAGAATGTGGTGGGGGAAGGTGGTGGAGGGAGTGACACGTGTGCTTAGGTCGGCGAGAATTCCTGGAACTGTAATGCTGACACGTGGTGTCTTAAATAAATAAAATATCGGAAGGGGGAGAGGGGGGGCGAAAACATAAAATCGGGGGTAGCAAACTATAAAATCGGGACGGGGGGGGGGTAAAAATATAAAATTGGTGGGGGGCAAAAATATAAAATGGGGGGGAAATAAAATTAAAATATAAAATCGAAGAGGGAGGGGCAAAAATTAATAAGAGTTTGAGTTGCCATTCAAGTAGTTTTTTATTTCCCTTATGAGAGTTGCCATTCAAGTAGGTTTTTTATTTCCATAATGATAAACAGTTGTTTACAATATTTTAAGGTATAGATTTAACTATTAAGTCATCATCTGGTTCAATATAAATAAATACTTTGTCTATAAGAATAAAATAGGATCTTTAAAACCCCGTATGCTAGAGTCCTAAGGTGATTTCCAAAAATCCCATTAACCTAAAATCTTCTAACGCACATATAGAACATAGAAAAAAGTTCAATCGTAATCAGTGCACCCGTTTCCTTGTGAAAAGCTATCAAAACGTGTCTAAAATTGCACGAAATCACATTTTTTTGCGGCCGCCATTAATTTCCAAAAAGGCTTATGCCGGTTTAAAGTGGTCTAAAACCTTCTCACGCATGTGTAGAACAAAGCAACAAAGTTTCATCAATGTCAGTGCACCCGTTTTCCCGTGAAAAGCGAACAAAAACCCGTCCTTGAGCGTCACCGACAGACAGGCAGACATACAGACAGACACACAGACAGACAGATAGAAGGAAATTGAGATAAGACGCGTTTTTGCTTTCCTATGGTATGAAACATAAAAATATGCAAAAAATTCATAATTCCAAGCAATGTACAGACAAAAATCTAATTTTATTTATATAGATACGAGCTGCTCCGCCGTAAAATTTGCGAATATAATTCTTAAAACTGCTGTTTATTGAATGAAGAAAAACACATGTGACGTAAACCAAATAAAACTCTCCTCCATATGAAAAATATCTTTTAAATAAAATACCCCCGTAGCAGAAAACCTGCGTACTCAGCGAATTTCCAATGCATATATATGTATCTTAATACCACATAAAGCCACATACCAGGTTTCATCAAAATACATTCATAAATAAACGATTTATGACATTTTAATTATTCTCCATAAGAATAACATGGCGGCTGAGTATGCAGGTTTGCTGAAGCAAGGAACATAAAAAATGGGGTTTTATACAAATATCAATATAACTCATGTAGGTAAAGCCACATACCAAATTTCATTAATTTATTTTCATAATGAAGGCAGATAACACGGTTACTTATTCTCCATAAGAATAACATGGGGCTGAGTACGCAGGTTTGCTGCTACGGGAGCCTTTGGTAAAAAATTGTTTTTTGAGCAAATATCAATGTTCCGCAACCAGATGAAGCTGTATACCAAGTTTCGTCAGTATACGTTCATAAATAAGCGAGATATAAAATTTTTATTTTCTTCCATAAGAATAACATTAGACAACGTACTGTGTTTAGCACTTTCAATATCTCGGTAACCAATTGACGTAGAGAAATGATCAAAATACCAAATTGTGTGTTTTTTAATGTTGAATCCAATGGAAAAAACTAAAATTTGACTTTGTCCAAAATTATATGTAAAAAATTCGAAAAACCCATTTTTGGGGTACAAAACCCCCCAAAATACCCCTTCGGATAAAGCGATCCGAAGGGGCTGGTTTTCGAACTTAAAGTCATAAATGTAGCTTTACACGTTTATACTAAATTTCATCAAAATCGGATAATTTTTACGAGAGTTATCGTGCTCACGGACACACACACACACATATATATATATACAGTTTCGAACGAATGGTGTTTTTGGGGTCTGGGGACCTCAAAACGAAAAGTTATCATGGTCCCGGGCCTAGGTCTTACCATGCCGACTACGGTAATAGCTATAGGGGAAATTTGCTAAAAAGAATCATCAAAATTGGTTTAGTATTAACTTCAGAAAATGATTGAACAAAAAACAGGATCTTTTAAATATGTAGATTGGACTAAATGGTTTGGCCAATGGAATTGATAAGGACCTATTCTTTAGGAGTTAAAAAACAATTAATCATATACACTTTTATCTTTACAGTAACAATGAGTTTCTTTTCCGTTTTTATTAGACATATTATTGAAGTTTTTTAATAAAAATATGATTTATATAAATATAATGTAAAATATATGAATTGGTTGTGGTAGTTAAAATTATCAATACATATTGTAATACGGACTTTTAATTTGTGGTTATAAATATTTTGTAAATTTTTGCAAAAAATGCTTTAAGATTATATTAGGAGCATGCCATAACTGTTGAACGTTTGGAAAAGCTATCAAGATGCATACTTAAACCCCCATTTTGGAAAGATAACATCTTAATGGGTTCGAAATTCAGTGAAAATGTAAGGCTTCGTAATTGAGGCAAAAAATGTCAACGTGACAAAACTTTAAATCGCCCTTCAGCTCAAGGTAATATATATGGTAACACAGTTGAATACTGTAGGATATGGACCAGATTGCAAGCCTTATAGTAATGAATAACACATGGCCAAAGTCATTGGCCCAGCGGCCCTAAATACAGTTTACACATGTTTAACTTGGACTTAGGCTACCAACTAATTAAAATTTTTCAAATATGTAATGATGATATTTAAATATTGTTTAAGTGAAGAATATCATACCAACATTTTATGAGTTTAAAACTATAACTGTTACCGTTCTCTTAGTTAAAGGTGTTTTATAAATTAAATAATAATTGAACAGTTTAACACTTTATAAATTACAGTCCACTATTGACATCGGTTTAGTTACAGTAATAATGTAATTTATCCGCTAATGGAATTAAATATATTAATAATAAATGATCACAATGCAGCGCAATTATTCATTAATAATTAATTGTCTTCTATAGATATAAAAACGTTGAAATAAATATATTTGGGTTTAGAACAAACCAATTAAAATACGTCTGTTCAGTAATATTACACGTGGACTATTTCTTCTAATGAACCGTAAAAGTTGCTAATATTTCTCTTTAACGGTTCGCTGAACTCATGTGAGATTATATGTAAGGTTTTGATGAGGAATAGTCACCTTACAATTTAGGTCTAATTTCAATTACAGCAAAGTGGATTTAGTGTTTCAGTCACTAATATGAGCTACTATTTGTATTTAAATTTCATACGAAAACTGTTATGCATATTATATTATTAAATAACACAGTAGGCCTATGTGGTAAAAAAGAAGAAGACAATTTAAATATGGCAATCATTGATTTAACCACTGAACCCAGTTGTCTTAAGGACTTACAAGTGGAAGTATTTTACTTAATTTGCAAAACTACTGTGGTAAAATACTAATATTAAAAGAAGAAAGCTTTCAGCGTTCCTAGTAAGCTTTCTGTTTAATTCCATTTGACGCTCATCCTAATGTTTACAATATTGATCCCTACAACCTTAATCAGACAACTAGTAAGACTTAGACATTTTTTATATCACAACATTATGTATATGATTTTGCACACACACACACACACACACACACACACACACACACACACACACACACACACACACACACACACACACACACACACACACACACACACACACACACACACACACACACACACACACACACACACACACACACACACACACACACACACACACACGCACGCACACACACGCACGCACACGCACACGCACACACACACGCACACACGCACACACGCACTCGCGCGCACACACACACACACACACACACACACACACACACACACACACACACACACACACACAACTCACACACACACACACACACACACACACAACTCACTCACACACACACATGTATATATATATATATATATATATATACATATAACGTTTTTTTGAAACATAACATATTGCGCGAATATTATAATGTACACGATCATCTTTTTCAATGCATAATTACTAACGTATTTTATGTAAAGTGGTCTATTGCTTTTTGAAACTAATAAATAACATATTTAAAAACAATATTTTACATAGCTTCTTACATAAGTATTTAAATGATATTTTACGTTATGTTTTGTTATATTTCATTTGAAAAAAACTATATTTTCCCAAGGTTAACATAACCAAACAAGTTTTGCCTATTTATTTATAAACAAGGTTGTACAATGACCGTTTAAAATGGTGGTCATACTATAGGTTATATTTTAATATAAATGATTATTTCTTAATTTTCATAAATATTTTAAATAATACTTTCTGATTTAGTATGTTCTTGATTTTATTTTAGCGAATTTACCCTATTGGGAAAATCCTATTACCGTAGTCGGCATGGTAAGGCCTAGGCCCAGGACTTGATAACTTTTCTTTTTGAGGCCCCCAGATGCCGAAAACACCATTCGTTCAAATTCATATATATGTGTATATAAATATATATATATTCATCAAAATCGGATAATTTTTACGAGAGTTATCGTGCTCATGGATACACACACACACACACACACACACACACACACACACACACACACACACATATATACATTCGTTCGAAACGACCCAGGTAAATTAGATTATTATTTGAAATGACACAAAGCAAAATTATATATTTTCTGTTATAGTGTAATAATAAAACTTGTCTTTAAAAGTAGGGGAATTTACCTTTTGTTGAGTGGTAGGACTGCAGACCGGTATAAAGTTCAAATAAGCTGTTTGTCAAATTATGGTTACTGGAAAAAGTGGACTTGAAAAGAGTGGTTGCTGTAGACATTGTAAGTCTGATTGAATTGTTAATAATTAATTAGTTGTGAATTTAAAGTAAATAAAATGTATTTCTGAATTTTGTTATTTTGATTGTTTTGAATTTAAAGATGTAATTTAATTGATTTTGAGCTATTTTAACTGTTGTAAGAAATTGTAAAGTTGTAGACAAACCTGTTTTATTTGGTTCAAGTAAAAGCACATTGTCACTAAAATGTTCTAGGATCTTCTATCCAATGTTTTATGTATTTTTAATTTAATAGGGAATAGTAATTAGTCTTGTTTTTATTGTTTGCAGACAGATATCAACCACACTCAGTCAGTTATAGTCCAGAATAACCAGTCATACCAGTATCAGTAAGACCGAACCACGTTATTTTTATTGGTGAAGGGTTATATTAGTTTAAAGTATATAACCAGGTCTTGTAAATATATTTCTGTAAATCTGATTGAAAGTTTTTTTAATACACAGCAAAGTTAAATTTCATCATGTGGCTGTGTTAATTTTCCCCACTCTACCAGCAATTATATATAAAACCCCCTAAATTCTTAAAGTGTTATCCTCTATTGGCATTTGAGGGTACAATATATATATATATATATATATATATATATATATATATGTACAGTTTAAAACGAATGGTGTTTTTGGGGTTTGGGACCTCAAAACGAAAAGTTATCATGGTCTCGGGCCTAGGTCATACCATGCAGTCTACGGTAATTGCTTCTTACCTACAGGGTAAATTCGCTAATAAAATTCAACTAACCAAAGTATACAATTTAGGCTAGGATTAATCGTTAAAATTTATTTGGTATGCCTATGCAAAACCACTCTGTATTGTTAATGACCAATAATTTATTATTATTAATTATTATTAGTACGATGTCCAATGTTATTTATGGGGAATAAGTAACATTTTATGTCTCGCTTATTAATGCACATGTATATTAATGAAACATGGTATGTGGCTTTATATGGTTGTGGTTCACTGACATTTCCATATAAAACCCATTTTTTTCCTCCCCATCGCAGCAAACCTGCATAATCAGCAGCTACAATACTATTCTTATAGACATGGAGATTAAGAAACATGTGATATTTTGATTGTTTATGAATACAAATTGATAAAACTTGGAATTTTGCTTCATTTAGTGGTGATCCATTGGTATCTAAATAGAAACGCGATTTTTGTAGTCCTTGATGCAGCAAACCTGTATACTCAGTCGTAATGTCTTCTTATGGAGACTAAATCAAATGTCATATCTTGCTTATTTATGAATATGCTTTGATGAAAGTTGGTATGTGGCTTCATGATGTAGTGAAACACCATTTGAAATTCACGGAGTATTTAATTTTGCTGCAAGGGGGGAATTTAGTCTTGGCGTTTACCTAACAAAAATTAACAATTAACAGATTAAATAAAAACTTCATTTACTGTCAAAATTCTGTTTTTGCATAACTTTGTTTTTACGCAAACAAATGCTTGCGTAAAAAACACAGTCATCTGAAAAATGTAAAAATGTAAATGTAGGTGATATTGTAAATAATTGGGATTTTCATTTGAGTGAAATGCTAAAGTTGACACAAGAAACCTTCCAGCTTTCATTTAATAAAATTAACTCGAAGAAAGGTACAAACAATTTAATTTTAAGACGCGACCATTTTTATAAGTTAAAATGCCCCGGTTGCGGAAAACCTGCGTATTAAGCTAATTTAAAATGATTATATATGTATCTCACTACTATAATTATGCCACTTTGATGAAGCCACTTACCAACTTCCATCAAAATATATTCATAAATAAGAAAGAGATATAACATTTGATTTCTAGCCATAAGCATAGCATTGGGGGTGAGAAAGTAGTTTTGTTATTGTTATTAATTTATGAAGCCAAATATGAAGATAGCACAGTCAAACAGCTGTATCAATGGGTGTTTGATTATTTCTTAAACTAACTGGTTAAATATATACTGTACTAGGAGCTAATTATTGGGAACCGTTTTAAGTTTAAAACATCCGAATTACAATAAAAGTTAATTAAAAAAATAACGAATCAATATTTCAAATAACGATTTATACAAAAATGTTTTATTGAAATTCTGAGGTTTTAATTTCACAGTTCAAAATATAACTGGTTAGACTATGAAGTGGCAGGTAACCCAATCCAGGGCAGGCCACCGTGTGACAAAGTGAGTTATCCTGCGGCCAACGCACATCCGACTGGCTGCAGATTAACAAACACATTTTTGTTATTTTGGATCAATAATACATCCATCAGAATTATTGGTAGCACCATAAACGAAAAGTTAATTTATATTACTGAGATGCACGCCTTATGAATATAAAGTAAATATTATTTTGTAAAAACCTATTTTATTATACAAATTGAAGGTTTGATATTAGGAACATCTAAGATATATAATTAATTTCTATTAATCATTAGAGGTTTTAGTTTTTGAGGTGACCATCTTTGCTGTCCAATGTTTAACTTTTTCAATACATTTTTAGCCTTTTTTTAAATTATCATAAAATTTATACGATATTAAAACATATAGATAGAATAAAAAAGAAGGAGGGTAATATTATAAGGGTTTTTAGTCAAAAGATGAAAAAAGTATTCTGACACATGTTCTGACAAACATTTTCAAAATATTTTTGTAGTAAGCTCTCATTATACAATTAATTACATATTTTATGCTTATTATATAAACAGCCACGAAGGAATCTGTAAAGGTATTCTTTATTTGTTTATAAACGTAGGCTAATATTATAGGGAACATATCATATCATATTTAATTTTTGATAAATATTAAGTAAAAATAAATTCTATCATGAGTTTTAAATAAACCCATTTTTAAAATCGTTTGTATTTTCTAAAAACGACAGGTAGTTAGTGTTAACAGGCGTCATCCATGATCGTCGATATCGTTTCTTCGATCTGCAAGAAGTACAGATATTTTTATTATATGATTTCAGACTCGACTTGAAGAAATAACTGTTTTTTATGGGTAAGGCTTTATACTAAAAGGTAAGCATATTTTAATATATAATGCCATATATTATATAAATAATATCCAATTTAATACATTTCCCCATTATATTAATGTGTACATGAACATTAATAGCTTATTGGTTCCTACTTGTGTTTTTAATTTTATTTTATTCCAGAGGTTACCCTCTCTCAATTTTTGTATGTATTTATTTGTAGCGAATATTTAAATTGTACATCGCAACATAAGAATATTATGGAAATCAGTACTTTTAAATTTTATAGCTCATGTCTGACGATTTAATTATTACAGTTTTGAAGAGAAGATACCGAAGAACTAATTCATGTGAAATAAATTAACCTAGAAGAACTTTGCCCCTATTGAAATATGTTTAATAAATAAATATATTTAAAAAAATGAAATGTGTGAAAAATATATGCTGCTTTTTTAAGTCACGAAAATTATTTTGTTTAATTGAAATGCATTTACATATTTAATGCCAATGTTATTTCTCTCAAATATCTCTGTTTTTAAACTATATCTATGTTACGACTATAAAATCTATATAAACATCTTATTTTCAACTGGGTGATGTACTCGTTAGCAGAAAATAGGTAAGACGGGATTTTCTTAAATTGACTTCCTACGACTTATTTCTTAATACCAAAAAACAGTGGTACTGTAACATATTTCATAAGTCCAAAGCAAAGTTTCAATCAGATGTATCAAGGGCTGTTTGCGTGATCGTTGAGGTGTTGCAGGAGGGGGTTTGGCTTCCGCTTTAGTCCGCCTTCTGATTAACATAATCATTACGTCTTACACATGTTAAGAGTTACCTGCAATACATTAGGCAAGAGAACGTATTCTTTTATCACCTTTGCTTATTGCTGAAGCCAAAATATACTTTTGTATAAGCCAAGAAATTATACTCTCATATTACTAGGTACCAAAAATTCGAAATATTTCTCTCATCGCATTATATATTTTATGTTATATTATTTTATATCATAACCCACGATAAGTTGTATTTGTTTTATAATTATTAAACAAAATAGTATTTAATACAATGTATTTAACGTTTTAAAACCTTTTTCGATTATTAACTTAACCACAATTTTGAGCAATCCCAATAACCTGAGTAGGATGTCCCACGATATAGCAAGCCAATCAGAAGCCAGCATTTTGGTCACGTGACTTGTGACGTCATTAGGCTCCGCCCCCAAGATGGCGGCGCCCATGTTTCCCGCCAAATTTTCCCGCCAAATTTTCCCGCCAAATTCCCTAACCTCACTTTTCTCCCTCCAGTGTTGCCAACCTATGGCTATTATATATTCTATAGGGATACGCTACCAACCTAGCGGATCTAAATAAGGTAAGTAAAAAGTCAGTTTGTTATACAATAAGTTTAATATAAAAAAAGAATATGATTATACATGATATAAAAAGAATATATAAAAAAGTTTAACATAATGATAGTAATACATGATTATATATATATAAAAATTAATAATATAAAAAAAAAGCAAAGAGTAATATGAAAAAGGTTATTAATATAAAAAGAATATACATATAAAAAAGTTAATAATATAAAAAGAGTATATATATAAAAATTTAATAATATAATAATAAAAATACATGATTATATATAATGCTATCGGTCCGCTTCATCCTCTGTGACCTCCTCCCTGAAACAAACAAAAACACCGTTAGTCGTTTGAAAATCCAGTTGTAACCTGTTAAAATACAGCTCTGTGATTGGTCGGAATAAACTCGCACCCCATTGGTCGTCTTAGGCGTTCTGATCGCTGATTGGTCCATCCATACACCTGTACCGTTGGCGGCTTACCTCGTTCACTCTGTTCCAGGCTTTTGTGTTGGTCAGAGGTCTCTGCGCTGCTCAGTTCTTTGATATTGTGGTGTAGTGAGTTTGTGATAGTATTGTGCAATCGCAGTAAGTGCTAGCTATAATTTACCGTTAGTATTTAACGCGTATTATATTTGAGACCTAACCTCAAATTTATTGCATAACATAACCCTATTTTGCGTGTATAACATAACCTCACTTTATTATTTTAATTTTCTAGCCCTAGTGTTGTATTTACTCAAGTCGAGGTTTTACATAACCTCACTTTTGAGGGTAAACATAACCCTACTTTTGCGTGTATAACATAACCTCACTTTATTGTTTTGATTTATTATTTAAATTTTATTTTGACTTAAGTAGTAATGGCTAGTGTTGTTGAGCCTGTCGAAGTCCTCAGTGACGAACAGGCGTATGTAAAGAAATTTCGATTGTACGGTACTAAAACTATTTTCAAATTTTCTAACCCTCCTCTCGATACTAGTGAGATAGATTGGCTCAGACAAGGTTTCGCCAAAATTGTGAATGAGATGAAAGGCCAAGCCCATGAAAATGATCAGCTCGGCGTTACTTTGCAGAGTCTTAACCTAAAAGGTAGAGATCCGGGGTTTGTTGCTTTTCGGCCCGCTGGTGAAATTGAGGAAGACATCCTTTGGCAAATTTTTGGGGGAATAGTACAGTCAAATTCTGAATCCATCAAGTCCACGGACACTTTTAAAGTAGAATGTACCCGAGTTAATCTCCCTGTAGGTTCTGGAACTCGCAAAAGACCCGGTATCTTTAACAACTTTGAAGAGGAGTGTAAGGCGAGGAGGGGAATAGTAGTTATTAACAACAAAGACAGCCTGTGTCTTCCCAGGGCTTTGGTGGTGGCTATCGCTCATGCTACAAAAGATCCTCAGTACAAAGCGATTCGGCAGGATGATAAAAAAAGGCAAACCGTTAGGGCACAGGAACTAATTCGGCGGGCTAGGGTGGAGACTGGAGATGTCCGAGGATGGCGCAGGAATCCCCGAACTTGAAAAGTTTCAAGACTTGCTGAAAGAGTTCAAAATTACTGTGTTCAACTACGATAGGAAAGGCCGTGACGTTTATTTTGAGGGACGTGTTGAAAATTCAAAATTTCAAATTAACCTGCTCTTTCATAACGGCCACTATAACGTAATCACTAGTCTGACTGCCGCGTTTGTTTGTCATTTCTTTTGTGAAGCCTGCCACGTCCCCTACGATCACAAGCGTGAGCATCGATGCTCAGATATCTGTCCTCAATGTCAAACCATCTCGCCTCCCTGCAAAGAGGAGCATGGGGGAATAGTTTGTCCAAAATGTAACATGACTTTGAGAAATCAGCGGTGTTTCACCGCTCACCAAGTCGATAAATGTAAGTCAGTTAAAAAGTGCCTTGATTGCGGTAAATTAATTTGGATTAGAGACAGATACACACCCCACAAGTGCGGTGAAGTCTATTGCAAACCTTGCGGCTCCTTCCAAGATCCTAATCATAAATGTTTCATGCAGCGAGACGAGGGTAAGCCTAAACGCAAGGACTACCTATTCATTTTATTTGATCTGGAGACTCGCCAAGACGAGTCTCTCCCCTCTGACCCCGAGCAAAAATTACATAAAGTAAACTTGTGCGTTTCTCAACAGTTTTGCTTTAATTGTATAGAGTCTAGATTTTGTATGACATGTAGAAACCGTACGAGAGTCTTCAACTCTGACCCGGTTAAAGATTTCATGGAATATGTCATGGAAGTCAGGAAACAGTTCAAAAATGTCTGTGTGATCGCCCACAACGGCCAAGGCTTTGATTTTCAGTTTTTGTTAAAGTATGTGTTGGAACAGACTAAATTCACACCAGATCTGGTCATGAGGAGAACCAAAATTATTCTCATGGAAATGGACAACGTGAGGTTTGTGGACTCACTCAACTATTTCCCCATGGCCCTCGCTGCGCTCCCTAACGCCTTCGATCTGCCTCCCGAGAGAAAGAAGGGCTACTTTCCCCACTTGTTTAACACTCTGGCAAACCAAGATTATGTAGGTCCTATGCCCGACAAGCAGTACTACTGCCCGGGATCAATGTTTGAAAAGTCCCACAAGGCCTTTGAAGAATGGTACGATGCGAGAGTGGCTGAAAACTATGTCTTTGACTTTAAAAAGGAAATCTTAGAGTACTGCATCTCTGATGTAGAGATCCTAGCTCAGGCCTGTCTTAAGTTCAGATCGATATTCCTCAAAGAGTGTAATGTCGATCCTTTCCTAGAGGCTGTAACGATCGCTAGCGCCTGCAACTTGGCCTTCCGCCGCAACTTTTTAAAACCAAACACGATCGGCCTCATCCCAAAGAACGGCTACCTTTTAGTGGATAAACAATCAGCTATCGCCATTCAGTGGCTCAGCTGGGAAGAAGAGAAGCTTGAAGTGAGGATTGAACATGCGGGGCGGAGTAAGGAAGTAAAGATTAACGGGCTAAAAGTAGATGGGTTTAACGGGGAAAACATCTACGAGTTTCACGGGTGCTACTGGCACGGTTGCCCCAAATGCTTCCCGTACAATCGAGAGGCTCCTCTGAAGGAGGATCCCTCGGACTCACTTCACTTGAGATACGAGAGAACCAAGTCCAAAATATCTAAGTTTAATGACTACGAAGTAGTCGAGATGTGGGAGTGTAAGTTTCGAAAAGTAAAGAAAGTACAAAAGCTCACACACTTGGACTCTCTCCCCATATTGAACACCCTTCCTCTAGACCCTAGACAAGCTTTCTTTGGGGGCAGAACGGGCAACTCCAAGACTTACCACAAATGTGAAGAGGGAGAAACAATCCAGTATGTGGACGTGTGCTCTCTCTATCCGTATGTGTGTAAGTACGGTAAGTATCCCCTTGGTCATCCTACGATTCACGTGGGTGACAGGGAGTGCAGACAGAGAGGGCTCGGTGTAGATGGTTTGATGAAATGTAAAGTCCTGCCACCTCGGGATCTCTACCACCCGGTACTCCCAGCCAGAATGAACAAGAAACTCATGTTTGCCCTGTGTAGGACTTGCGGGGAAACTCAAAACCAAGGGGAATGTTTTCATGAGAGTGAGGAAAGGGCGTTGGTAGGGACTTGGACTATGGACGAGGTGAGGAAGGCTGTAGAGAAAGGCTACGTTGTCCTCGACATCTACGAACTGTGGGAATATAAAATGGCAACATACGAGAAAGGGGGGCTTTTCACTGACTTTATCAATAAATTCTTGAAAATGAAGCAGGAAGCCTCAGGCTATCCTAGCTGGTGTGAGACTGAACAGGACAAAGACAAGTACATCGCGGACTACTTCACTCATGAGGGAATCAAATTAGAGAAAGACAAAATTGTTAAGAATGGGGGTTTGAGACAATTGGCTTAATTAATGTTAAATTCATTTTGGGGAAAATTCGGGCAGCGGGAGAACCAAACCAAGGCCATGATTGTCAGAGATCCCAAAACACTCTTTGAAATGCTGACAAGCCCCGACGTACAAGTCAATAGAATCCAGACTGTTAATGAGGAGGTTGTGGTAGTTAGCTGGGAGTACCTGGAGGAAGTCGGCGAGCCCTTGAGAAATGTCAATGTAGTGATCGCTGCCTACACTACAGCACAGGCTAGGTTGAAACTCTATGAACATCTGGAGGCCTTGGGCGGTCAGGTGCTCTACTACGACACGGACAGCTGTATCTATTTATACAGGGGAGGTTTGTATAGAGTCCCTACGGGAGATTACCTCGGGGAAATGACAGATGAATTGGTAGGTGATTACGGGCCTGGATCTTTCATCGTTGAATTCGTTTCTGGGGGGCCAAAAACTTACGCGTTCCTTGTCTGGTTAACCAAAGAACATTGTTTGAAAACCGTTTGTAAAATCAAGGGCCTCACCCTCAATATGAAGACTTCCGAAACGTTAAACTTTGAAGCTCTGAAAAAGATGGTCCTTAGTGAAACAGCTGAAATACTAGAAATTGAAGAGAATAGAATCAGAAGGACTAAAGACCGCGACATTGTAACTGTAAGCGAAACTAAAGTTTTCAAAATTACTGGACCAAAGAGGAAGTTTGAGGGAGAGTACGACACCCTGCCTTACGGCTACAAAATTCAAAGACTTGAGTAAAACAACACCGGAAGTGCAAGGGGGGGCGAAACGCCCCCCCTAACCCGTAATGAGTCATACTTTCCCCTTCCGCGGATCGCTCTACCTCGGTCACTTTTGCCGTTTTTACGTTGCTCTGATCTGTTCTATTGCACAATACTTGATATAAAATGTCTCACTTAACTTCTTATATATTTAATAACCAGGCCGTTGCTGTCCTGTTTGACAGAGAAAATAATCCTTGGTTCAAAGCTAAAGATGTTGCTCAGATCCTAAACTATCAAGATACAAAGCACGCAATCCGTACCCATGTAAGAGAAAAACACCGCAAAAATTTACTGGAAGTACGAGGGGGCGAAACGCCCCCCCTAACCCATAATGAGAAACATACAATCTTTCTTAGTGAGCCAGGTCTTTATTCGCTAATTTTAAAATCCAAATTGCCCATTGCTGAGAAATTCCAAGACTGGGTTTTTGAAGAATTCCTGCCTTCCATTAGAAAGTATGGAATGTATAAAATCCAACAAAAAAATAATGAGTTGTTACAATCACTTACAAAATCACTGGAAATTAACCAACAGCTAGCTCAAATTAACTCAGAATTTAAAACTGCAAACGACATAATGTGTAAAGAAAACCAGTCACTGAATGAGTTGTTGACTGAACAGGTACCGAAGGTTGCTGTGATGTCAGACGACGATGGACTAAAACATGTTTTATGTGTCCTTATTAAAGAAACCCTTCTGGAGCTGTACGGAGCCTGCGAGTACAAATGTATTCGCATACAAAAAAGAAAATTTAACGAAGCTCTCATTAAAGCCAAAAATGAAGGTTTCGTACCTTGTTTCATCAAGTCTCCTGTTCCTAATGGGATTAATGTACTTAGCAAAGCAAAAGAAGTAATGCAGAGTTATGGTATGCACTTTGACTCTGCATACAACAACATCCTAACTTCTCACAATTTTGTAAATATAGTTGAGCATGTCTTGGACAATGCATAAGTTCCCACTGTATGTATGTGTGTGTGTGTGTGAATGAAGGTCCCTGGCGCGGGTGACGAAAAGCCCCGTAAACCTGAAAGGGGGTCTAGTAGATTGAGACGCTTGGCTAACACCAAGGCTACTCCTTCGAACGGTCTATGTATGAATGAGGGGTCTTACAGACCTCGGGTGAATGAAGGACTTTGTAAATTGAGTAGTCTAGACTACTCCTTGGAACAGTCCGTACGGTGGGGACTTGTAAAATTAAAAAGAAAAACGGGGGAGGCAGCTAGTTTACTTTTGGAAGGCCTCCACGGGCCATGGCGGTGGAGGAGCCGTGGTTTATATTTAAAAAAAATACTCTATCCTCTGTTTGCTAAAAAGGGAGAGGACATTAGTTCGTTCTGGGCTACAACCAGGTAATCTGGATTGGCTCACGCACGGAATAATGTTTAACCTGGGTGCACATGCACGGGTGGTCTCAAACCCCACTCAAGCAAACAGATACTTACTTATTCCGAGTATACGGGGTTCATCACAGCGTACACAGGGTTTCTAGGCGGTAGCGGTGGTGGGAAAGGTGGTCGCTGAGGCGGCTGCGACGACACAGGTTTGACCTCCTCATACAGGGGCTCCTCCTCACGACGATAAGTGACCGTCGGGGTAGGTGGGGCCCGAGGTACCCTGGTGCAGGACACAGCGTAGCCAAAGAACAGCAGTATGCAGGACATCTCGACCAGTACTGACCGAGCGTTACTGCGGTGAGGGTTATCAAACAGGACGTTGAGGTTTTGGTAACGAATATGGCGTGGTGCCTGATAAGCTCTTTAGCGGACAAATTATTTGTCTTTGCTATATTTGTTACGAGCTTAATATTTATCTATATAATGAGAATCACCGATGTTAGTATAAAACTAGTGTCCTCAGAATAATCGTATCATTAGTAAAATGGACGGTAAGACAGCTATAGCTGAGGAGCTGCACAGACCTGCCAAGAGAAACTATTCCAGGCGTAAAGTCACCCTTAAGGGTTTAAGGGACCTTTATCAGGCTGATCTCGTTGAAATGAAGCCTTATGCGAAAACTAACAAAGGCTACAAATATATTCTTACCATGATTAACTGTTTGTCAAAACTAGCTTTTGCCGTACCTCTAAAAGACAAGTCAGGGCCAGAAGTGGCAAAGGCACTCGCTCCTGTCTTAGCTAAATATAAAATGAAAAACTTTCACACAGACCAGGCTACCGACTTTTTCAATAAACATGTAAACGCGTTAATGAAGAAATACAAAATCAACCATTACCATACATTTTCCGAACTTAAGGCTAGTATAGTAGAAAGACTGAACAGAACGATTAAGACAAAAATGTACAAGTTATTTACTGCCAGAGGTAGTTATGAGTGGGTAAGTCTATTGCCAGAAATCATAGAATCTTACAACAACACAAAGCACAGAACTATAGGTATGAAACCCAAGGATGTAAGACAGAAACATGTCAAAGACATTCTAAATAAAATAAATAAAGTTAAAAAACCCAAACATATAATCCTGAAACAAAAATTAAAATTAGGTGACAGTGTTAGAATCAGTAAAGCTAAAAGAGTGTTTAAAAAAGGCTATTTGCCAAATTGGACAAATGAGACGTTTACAGTATATGCGATTAAACCAACAAGACCAATAACATACATATTACAAGACAACAGAGGGGAAATACTTAAAGGTGGGTTTCATGCAGAAGAAATTAGCAAATCAAAAACCGGTGACATTTATTTAGTTGAAAGAGTTTTAAAAAGGAAAGGAGACAGACTCTTTGTACGCTGGAAGGGGTATGATAGCAGCCATGACAGTTGGATTGACTCCAAGGACTTGGTGTGATAACGATTGACCGCTTCATCCGCTCGGTATGTGCTTATCAAGACCACGTCCGGGAAGTATATATCATCTGTAATCAGTAGTGAGTAATCAGTCAGGATGCGGGTTGAGAAGCAGGAAGTCGAGCTTCCCGTTCAAAACTTTGACCAATATATCGGGTCGGGCATGGTTAAAAAGAATAAACACGGTATTTTATTACCTGATTCAATACGCTGTATAATATGCGGACCAAGTTCCTCTGGGAAGACCAATGTTTTATTCAATTTATTGTTTGACCCAAACGGCTTAAGATTTGAAAATGTCTACGTTTTTTCAAAGTCCCTCTATCAGCCCAAGTACGAATTTCTAAAGAAGGTAATGCCCAAGGAGGTTGGTTATTTCGCGTATAATGACAATAGTCTAGTTGTACATCCAAACGAAGCTAAACCAAACTCTATAATGATCTTTGACGATATTTCCTGTGAAAAACATGACCATATACGCAGTTATTTCACTATGGGTAGACATAAAAATATAGATACATTTTATTTAGGGCAGACATACAGCGCTATACCCAAACAGCTGGTGAGGGACAACTGTAACTTTGTTATTTTATTCAAACAAGACGAAAGGAACCTAAGACATGTGTACAACGATCATGTCACTACCGACATGTCCTTTGACAAATTTAAAGAGTTGTGCGCTCGGGCGTGGCGAGATAACTTTGGATTCTTTGTGATTGACAAGACTCTAGACCCTTATAAGGGAAGGGACAGAGTAGGGATGGACAGTTTTATAACAGAAGTGTAATGGTACGCATCTACACGTACAACGATTTAAGAGGCTTTAACGCTAAACTCCATAATGTCAAGTCAAACTTGTGCTCTTTTTATTACAAGGACAAGAAGAAATTCTGTGGAAACTACTGCAGTAAGAAACCCCCTCATAGGTACCAGCTTAACAAAAGATGCTGGAGACATAAAAAACTAAAAAGATCCGCTGTGATACCTCCTGTAGTTTTATTAATTATATCTGCGAGTGAGAGAACCTATAACCGAGATACATGGCTTAGTTTTATGAACAAATGCGAAGAAAAAAACGTTCCTTTGGAACTTGTAATATATCACGAAGATATGTACAACTGTACCGTGCGAGACCCACAAAATATGATATCTAGATTCAGGCCGTTCCCCGAGTTCTTTGGGCAAGTTTTGCCTTTACGGAACTTGCACGGAAGTGTTAATTTTACACAAATCTGTAATGAAATGCTGCAATACGGATGTAAGATCCCATTTGCTTCACGGTGTATACTTCTGACAGAACGCAGTATTCCTATAAGATCACCAATGACAGTCTATAAAAAAGCTTCAAGCTTAAAATGTCACATCGATATTAGTTATAATATCGGATACACGAACGTACCTCCTAGTGTCCCTAGATGCAACAGGAATAAACCGTTTAACGGTGTTAATAACCTATGCCAGGGGTTGTATACTACAGAGTTTCTCAAACTGGCCCTGCCCACACTACCAGTACAGTGCGAGAGATTCGGTATAAGTCTAAACAATGGCGTGTACAGTGTAACAAACAGAGTGCTATTTGACCAGTGGAGAGCGTTCACAGGTGCGAACCCGAGCGAATTCTGGCTTTTAAATTCTTATTTACTGCAACACCTCAACGAGCCTAGGCCTATGGCGTTACTCAGACGATTCATGCAAAACACAATTGAAAGTGATAAATACACCGTAGCAGAAACACCTCAATGGAGAGACGGGTGGAAACGTACTTTTGTATTCAGGAGTTTTACCGGTCGTTATGTGATTCCCCGGTTCGATGCTAGAGAACAGAGGTACTACAGAGGTATGGACTTTAGCGCTGGTGTTTCACTGTTGGATATTATCGAGTTCATACGGAGGCATAAGAGGCGTGCCTTGTTTTTCAGGCAAGTCGAAATGCCTTAAATCTAGATGTGTTGGTTAAAAGTTATCATTTATGACTATGAAGCGGAGCAGTAAACAGCAACTGACAAACCGGCTCATAGAGCTGCGTAATGCTATTAAACAGAAATATAAAATGTTTAAGGAAGGATCCGAGGAAAGTGATATTTTGCTTGAGAAGCAGTATAAACCAATTATTCAAGAACTTAGAAAAACGACAACAAACACAGCCGACATAAAATCTGAACCCGAAACCTTTAAAGAAGAGCCAATGGAATACGATACTACAGATGATGAAGGAGAAATAGCTGAATTTATTCCACAGAGTGTATCTACACCTGAAACCAGCGGGTTAAAGCAAATTGTATCGACCCCTTCGGGACTGGAAACAGCGTCCCAATATATTGAAAGTCTGTTTAGTAACCCCATTACGGTGAGATATATGACACTACTTTTAAAAGATGCTAGCGGTAAAGTCCGAGTTATTGATCATGACTACGGCCCTAGATACGAAGGCAGTACTTTAATGATGGGAGATAAGGTGTTAGACTTTGACAACGATGGAACTATTCTAATAAACAACACAAGATATAGACCTACTGAAGGCTTGTATGAGCTCATATTTAAGAGAACCCCTGACGAAGATATATACGATGAAGACGATCTTAATACCTATAAGAGTATTATTATCGCCACCAACGCTCACAAGAAAGGATACAAATTCCAAAATCAAATTAGAAGGGACAACAATCTAAAGTACAGAAGAATTATTAAAGACCTATTCCCGGCCAGAGTGGGCAAAGGTCTAGCGTGGAAGAATGCAAGATCCCGTGACATTATACACTGGGACGACGCCAATGAATTGGTGGATAGATTACGACACATAGCCATGTCAACAGAGACTGGAAACAGAGTCCATGGCAATGAAATACTAAGTATCGTGGAGGAACTAAGGGAGGCCGGCTACATAAAAGGAGCTGGCAACAGTAGATTTAAAGCATTATTAAAATGACCATTGACAAGTTCGGATGTAGTAGCCGGAAATCCCGAGGTGAGGCCGTCAAGGGCCCCAAGGGAGAGGGTTTCAATTTAACGCCCCAGGGTGACTATGATATGCAAAATAAACGGTTATGTAAATTGGCTACACCGGTACAGCCACTCGACGCTGCTACAAAGAATTATGTTGACCATAAATCTATACCTTCTGACTTGCAGAGGTTCAATATGCAAAACAGAAGATTATGGAGTGTAGCTGACCCTGTTGATTCCTTGGACGCAGTTAACTTGGGCACACTAAAAAAACTGAGTATCACTATCTCCAACGATAATTATGACGCTAATAATAAACGAATAACTAATTTAGCTCTACCAACAGACCCCAGCGATGCAGTTACCAAGTCGTACGTGGAAAAAGAGATATTGCCTATAACCACTAACCTCGCTAATCAACAGTTTGACTTAACCGGTCTCAAGACCAGACTGTCAAAATGCGAAGGTCTAATAACTAGTAATAAAGATTTTCACGAGAAACAGTTGAGGAAATTTGGTACCATGGTCTTTAATTATATTAACAGAAAACACACTGGGAGGTCTGCCATTCTACCCACACCGGGTGAAAACGATTACTTAAACTGGGAAGATTTGTTTGCTGACGGGTTAGAAGGTGGTGAAGAGCCTAAAGAAGACGTCAAACCTCTTCCGCCTGATACTTATGACCTCTTTATGACTGAAGAGGGACTGAGTGGTTGAAACAAATTAAAGAGAATTTTCGGCTTGAGCCAACGGGGATATTTGATGATACTTTTCCTTTCCCCGGTCTCCTCAGGACAGAAGCTGAATATATAATGTCACTTAAACCGGGAAATACCGATTAGTCTACTCCGAAACGTCGAGGATGTTGGTTCTCTTACTGTTTATGCTACCTCTTGCCTCGTGCAACAAGTCAATAGAGTATCTTACATATTACGGCTATCTGGAAAAAAACGCTTTTACAGAGGACATTACTTCTGCAGTAAAACAATTTCAAGAGAATTTTCGTCTTGAGCCCACGGGGTTTTTTGACAATGATACCTTAGCGCTTATGAGCACTCCTCGGTGTGGCTATAAAGACAATATATTACCCTTCTCAGCTCTACCCAATATAAAGTGGAATAAATCAGTAATAACTTGGTACCAATACGGAACACCACAGTACCCCAACTTAATTCAAAAAGCTTTTGATGTATGGGCCAAACATGCAAACTTAACTTTTAAAAAAGATATAAATAACCCCACTATAATTATATCCTTCTCAACTAATAGACAGCATATATTTTATTCTAGACGGGAGACTTGTCCATATGACTTTGATGGCCCCGGCTACCTCCTAGCTCACGCCTATTTACCCCATATGGGGTATAACCAAACGGACATACACTTTGATTCGGAAGAAAACTGGGATTTCACTATGAATTTACCACGATATGGAAACATTTCATTTTTTCAAACATTAGTACATGAAATTGGTCACGCCCTAGGCCTGGACCATTCAGGCGACGATAAATCAGTAATGTTCCCTTTCCATAGGAGTCCAATGGGGATTGTGGACATGAACGAATACGAGCTAAGCAAAGATGACCAACGCGCTATGGAGTTTCTATACGGCAGGCCCACTAAGACATTTGCAACCATTCCAAACTATACACCACCCACTACCATGACAACAACTACAACAACAACCGCTACCACACCAAGCAGTACAACACCTGAGACACCACCCGAGATAACTGAAAAACGCGATATATGCGAGTTAAAAGGTCAAATTGATAAGTACGTTATTGTAAACAAGAGGATATTTGCTTTCTTTAGAGACTACGTATGGATTATAAGTTTGGACCCTGCAGACAGGACTCCTGAGGATTTAACAAGGCCAAGGAGAATCTCTCACTGGCTTAACTTTTTACCGCGAAACTTTACTGAAATATCTGCCATCTACCAGAGACCTAACAGGGAAATTGCCCTTTTTGTTGGCAATGATGTATACTTATTTAGATACCCTTCACTGTCTTTGGTAACAAAGAGTAGTACTGACACCATAGCCGGTAGACAGGTATATAAAGTTAATTCGGCCTTTGCCACT
Source organism: Allygus modestus (assembly GCA_963675035.1). Classification (NCBI taxonomy): domain Eukaryota; kingdom Metazoa; phylum Arthropoda; class Insecta; order Hemiptera; family Cicadellidae; genus Allygus; species Allygus modestus. The sequence continues at coordinate 262,008,047 of OY776112.1, read as the reverse complement.
AACACGGAGAAGAGTTACATGGTTATTAATGGCTGATATCTGATTGAAATTAACGAGTGCGACTTTACTGGTACTTTTATGGGAATGGTTTTGACTACACTGTACGGGGTTCCTGCTCACAGTCGCGGTGCATTTAGATATATAAATGGCATGATTTATATTGCAACTGACAGTGGTGTGTTGGAGTACAACGAGTTCACAAACGCTGTGTCTCGTACGGTGCCTGACATTTTTGAAGTTTTGAAAATTCCGTGTATACGTGAGACTCTACTGAATAGACTGTACGAGGTGATTAAATACTTACAATAAAATGGCAAAGACTAGAAGGAAACCTCTCAGACGCAAGCTAGCGCTTTTACGAGGTGGAGGTATTGTTTCATCGGTGCTGAACAAAGCTATAGGTTTACTACCTGTTGAACTGCATATTCCTGGTTATCAGTACTGCGGACCTGGCACGAAGTTAAAAGAGAGATTGGCTAGAGGTGACAAAGGAATAAACGGGCTAGACGCGGCCTGTAAGGTCCACGACATAGCATACTCCCGGTATTCCGGCAGCGAGCGGCGAAGGCAAGCTGACAAAGAGTTGGCGGAACGCGCTTGGCAGAGATTCAAGTCTAGTAACGCCAGTGTTGGTGAGAAAGCCGCTGCTTGGGCAGTCACAACAGCCATGAAAGCAAAAACAAAATTGGGAGGAGGCCGTAAGAAGAAACGCCCTGCTAAACGCCCGAAGGGTAGAGGGTTGTATCTTAGGCCCTATAGAAAGGAAGGCGCAGGCTGTAAAAGAAAGAAAAGGGGAGGTCGCAAGAAAAAAAAGCATCTCAATACCAATAAAGCCACTTACAAATTACGATTTGATCAAATACGCGAGGTTATTGAAAATTCCTAATTTCAGAAGGGTTTATATGAGGAACAGTCTATCGAAAACCCCGAGAAAATGTGAATCTGCTATAGTTAACTTGGACAGTACAACCGGTCCAGGCACGCACTGGGTATGTTACAGGAAGATTGATAAAAAGGCCTATTATTATGACAGTTTTGGAAACCTAAGACCACCACCGGAAATTTCTAAGTACTTGGGTGAATGTGAGATGTACTATAACTACGAGAGACAACAGAATTTTGACTCAGTTGTTTGTGGACATTTGTGTTTAAAGTTTCTCTGTAGTAATGTTCTGTCTAACAGGGGTAACTAGTGTTCTATCCCACGAGCTAGCGTTTCCTATTGATGTTAGCGAGGGTACATGGGAACTTGGTTTAATTGAACTGACCACTTATAACTCTATACCGAACATTGAAAAAAACATAAATGATACGTTTTACTACGGTGATGATAAAAGTATTACGATCCCTGAAGGGTCTTACGAAATTGAGGACATTAAAAGTATATACAGTCGCAACTACCAAAAGAAGTACAATTTACTTTGAAACCTAATAATAACACTTTAAAAGCTACGATATGTTGTTCTGAGAAAATTGACTTTACTAAAGAACATTCATTGGGAACACTCTTGGGCTACAAAAAACAAATATACGGGGATAAAGATGAACATGTATCGGAACTGCCTGTAGATATAATAAAAGTTAACTCCATAAGGGTGGAATGTAATGTCACACGCGGGTCATACTTGAATGGGGTTGAGGGCCATGTCATACACGAGTTCTACCCGGCTGAACCACCGGGCTATAAAATAATGGAATTACCGAGGAATGTCATTTATTTACCTGTGATCAGCCAGAGGATCAACAACTTGACAGTGTCTCTAAAAGACCAGGACGGTAATCTTGTTAACTTTCGCGGAGAAAGAATTTCTGTTAGACTAAATCTTAGACGCAGTAATGGGGCTACTATTTAGGCATATACCAGGAGGGCAACAAGTCAGTAGTGTTCAGAAAGCCAAGGAGTTAACTTGTAAAAGCATAACGTTTCTTCGCTCTCTCGGTTTTAAAGTAATAAAGAATGGCGCTATTAGCGATAGACAACCAGGCAGAGTATGCTGACTTGATAACAGGGATGGAGTTGCACTCACATCAGCCGTATGCAAGTACAACTTACAATAATAACGATGAAATAAGAATATCGATATTACAGCAGGACATAATAACCGCGCCTTTTGAAAGTTTTATTGTGATACACGGCAAGAACAACGCTACAAAGGCCGAAGGGACTCCTCAGGATGTTTCCTTTATTAATAATGCTATATCTTTCTTGTTTGAAGAAATCCGCTACGAGATTTGTGGCAAGGAAATTGACAGGACAAAAAATGTCGGTATAACTACTACTTTAAAACATATTCTATCTATTCGCGAGGAGGAGAAAAATACTTTAAAGAATGCCTGTTGGAACGGTCCTGGTAGTACTGAAAACGTGATAGATTTTGTATATTCAATCCCTCTAAAACTCTTGCTAGGTTTCGCTGAAGACTACAGACGAGTGCTGGTAAATGTTAAACAGGAACTGATACTCTTACGTTCGGCTACAGATACAAACGCTGTAAAATTGATGGAGGCCGGGACTTTAACATTAACAATTGACAAAATCTACTGGCAAATACCTCACGTTACAGTGAACGACGCTCAGAAGTTAAAATTGTACAAGTTTATTGAGAAAGACCCTGCAATACATGTTCCCTTCCGTCAATGGGAAATGATTGAATACCCGAACCTGCCGAGTACAGACACGTTATCTTGGACACTTAAAACATCTAACCAAACAGAAAAACCTCGGTATATTGTTCTAGCCTTTCAGACAGGCAGAAAGAATGACTTAACAAAGGACATGTCACGGTTCGACGCCAGTGATTTGCTTGATGTTAAACTGTATTTAAACTCAAATTTCTACCCGTATGAAAACCTTCGCGGGAACACTTGCCTGTTTTATGATATGTATGCGAACTTTCAAAACTCTTATTACGGTAGAATCGGCTCACCGATATTAAACTTTGATGATTTTAAAACAAAGTGTCCTCTGTATGTAATTGACTGTTCAAAACAGGACGATACTATTAAGACCGGACCCGTAGATGTAAGGCTTGAGATTCAGACTAAAACAGCAATCCCGGCTAATACTTGGGCGTACTGTCTCATAATTCACGACTGTCACTACACATGCACACCGATCACGGGAGATGTCAGGAAAATATCGAGTTAGTTTCTCCAGCCCGGTAGTTACAAAAATATACAGTTTGCCCGCTGAAGATAGAAAATCAGATTGGGAACAGTTAGCAGGGGATAGGGCCAGGTTTTTGAGACGTATCAAATGTACCGATGACAAAATATCCGTTGTACTTCAAAACCAGTGGACTCGGCGTGTAGCCCGGTCCAACACTTGGAATGTATGTACATGGGGGCTAATCGCCCCCTTGGGGCAGGGTGGGGAAGGGGTAAAAGATACATATAATATTCAGAGGGTTAGTCTCCTGCTAGCACTCAGCGAGTAAACATGGGCGAGTGGGTTATTATTCAGTTTTATAACGCCGATAATGTTTTAATAGGTACAGCAAAAATGGATTGTTACAAGATATACTGTGAGAAGGAAATATCTGATATTCCTGAGGGTACCACCACCGTAGTTGTTAAACTCAGAGACGATGGAGACTTTAACAGTGATGATGATGAGGAGGGTATAGATTTTGTGGGTTAAGAGATTTTGTTAGTCTGAGGTGAACAGTCAGTGAGTAAACATGGGTTACTACGGTTGGATTAAAATTGAATATTACTACAAGAAGGTTTTGATGAAAACAGATTACGTAGACAGTTACAAGTTTGCTAGTGTTGAAAAGGAGTTTAAATTAATGCGTGGGATCGATAGCATTATAGTTAAATGGCGTACAGATTTTGACAACAGTGAATCCTCAGAATCCTCCTCCGATTCTGAGGAGAAGGAGGGGGAGGGGAGGGGGTAGATGAGGTTGGGTGTGGACGTTTATTAACGGGGCGTACCGATTAGTAGCAGAGATAACATCGGCCGAGACGGAGGTGAGTACGGGAGCTATACCCATCCCTAAGGGGAAAGAGCCTATAAATTTAATGACCGGAGTATTTCTAAAGTCAGTCCACTTCTTGGACCCTGAACTCACCAAGTGCGTAGTATCGGGTATTTTTAAAAACAGGGACGACAGCCTCGGAGTATTAATTAAGGGGAGGAAAGGTGTTGTGTTTTGGTCCTACGATTCTTACTGTCAGCTGGTTGACAGGTTCAATGAAATTACTTTAGCTTTTGAAGGCAAGTATCAATGCTTTGTAAAGACCGATACGGGAGCTGATATTAAAGTTAACTGTATTTTTGGTCAGCAGTACGCTTGTGTCTCTGACGGAGAACACTCCTTGGCTCTCAATCGACACGAGTGGAATCAGCTTGTAATTAACATTCCTTTGATCGGTCGCTCTCTATTAGAATTGTTTTATTTGGAGGATATTATTAAAGTTTTTATTGATCAGGTTTTATCGGGTGCTGAAGCTTGTACAGAACAATTACCACCTCAAGTAGCTGACCGTCTTTTTAGCGAAGTCTCATTATGGAAGCTGTAGTCGAGTTTCACGGGTTCAAAGACAATAATAATAAATTTATTGTAAAGGAGTTTGCTATAGTCGGAAAGTCTTACAGAACTCAGCTGGTATTCCGACCTCCTTACTGTTTTAATTTTTTGAATAGCAAGATGAAAAGAACAGCCCGCTGGCTCACTCGTCACTTTCACCATATAAAGTGGGATGAAGGTGAGGTACATTACAGCGAAGAGCTTTTACGCTCACTGTGTAAACCCTTCGAGGCCATACACACAAAAGGCCTGGAGAAGGCTCAATTCCTTCGGACGTTTCATTCTAATGTTAAAGAAATAAATGAAGGTTTGTATAAAGATGATGATGATTTTACAGTAGCCTGCATTATACATCAAAATAAAAACGAAACTTGCGCCTTGAGGTCCGCACAGTACTACGCTCGAAAAATATTTTCGAGTGGGGCCTAATAAAAATAAGGCCCGGCAGTCGCTCACCCAGCAGGCAAGGCTAAACCCTTTGTAAGTCCAGGGGTGTGGGGAGGTTGGCCTAAAAAACCGTGAAACCGTTTGTTGTAATCCTCCGACTGTCAGGGAAATGCGAATTAAAAGGCGCAACAACAAAAAAATAAAAATAAAAACCAAATAAAAAAATATAAAAATTAAATTCTCTGTCTATTTTCTAGGCTAAACTGAACGGACACAGTCTTGGTAAATAGCCTAGAAACCGAGAACAAAAAATATTTATTGGAGGCAGCATTTTTGTAATGGAGTGGCTGCCACGAATCACTGCGTTGGTTGGGGCAGTGGTTAAAAACAGTGAGAATAGGCCTACTGGGGATACTCACTTTAATAAAAAACGCACCGAGACCCTACCCCTGGGTGGTGTGGAAATATGGGTCATAAACACGTACTCATAGAAATGTATTGCTAAAACAGGACACGAAAAAACATAGAAAAAACTAGAAATAACATACCTTATCGAAAGCCCTCCGTCCAGCTGTAAGTCAGTGTAACACCGCATACGCCGCAAGTGTACCGCAGTGTCCAAGTGTACTTTATACTGCCGCGGAGATAAGGTACCAAACAATAATGGTAGCTCACTTGCAGGTGTGGAGAGAGCTCCACATGGAGTCCCGGCACACAATATTCCCCGTACAAGGGACACAAGAATGTACTCAACACTTCGAATTCCGTACACACCGGCTCCATGACTGTAACTGAAGTGGCGTGTGTGACTCGCGCCCTAATCGCTATCACTTCCTGTGATAGCGCGGATGACTAGTGTAGCAAGCAATGCTAGACCCGTTTTTGAAAACAAGTTTCCACCACTGTCTAACGCTTGCTACCCTGTTCAAAAATAAGAACAATAATTAATACAATTACTTACTGAACAGCGTCGTGCTCACAGGACTCGATAGGTGGATGGTTTCCCCACTCCTCCGGGGACAGCTCCTCACACTTACAACATATGTCGTAGCCTACCCCTTCTGGGGTAAGCCACAACATATTACATGAAGTAAGTTTGCCGCAGGCCTCGCAGTGGCTGTAATGGAGGTGCTCCATGGTGAGACGCGAATGAGTGAATGCATGTGTCGCAACAGTTTCACGCCTGCACGGTATAGATAAGAGTTTCCTCTGATTAGAACTTCAAGCGTTTCAAATGGATAATAAAATAGAAAACTAAAACGTGAGTAAAAATCATAATAGCTTACGATGGTTGAGAGGCTAAATCATAGCCGCTAATAACCGGGTCCAGAAACTCGTTAAAACAAAGTACCGCTCAAGATGATTGAGCGGCCGAAAATTACCATCGATTACGAGCCGGCCCAGACGCTCGTTAAATCCAAGTATCGCTCAAGGTGATTGAGCTCACGAAAATTACAGTCTATTTGTCTAATGGTTACACTGTGTGTTGTAAAATATTGTACTTACTATATTACGCAGGAACATCTGTTAACGGCTCTGCTAATTTCAAAGTCGCATACATCGCAGAGCCGCATCCTCTCCTGCGGTATAAAATCCGTGTAGCCGCAGGTCTCTCTTGCCTCCTTCGACCTGGATGGAGGTAGGTTGCCTCCACTCAGGATGAGGGCTTCCTAAAACATTTGTTATAAAAACATAAATTAAAATGCAACAACCCTTTTTAACAGTGTACTTAATTTAAGTGTACTTAATTTAAGTGTACTTAATTTAAGTGTACTTAATTTAAGTGTACTTAATTTAAGTGTACTTACAAGAGTGCAGAAGACACACAAGACCAAGTCGCCTTCAAACTCGAACCAAAAACTCTCGAGGGTTTTACAACACCTTTTATACTCATTAACGAGTTGAAGACGCGTAGGTTGCGGTAATGGTAGGTTTAAAATTTGATCCAAGCGCGGGTTATTAGCGCAGACGACCTCCAGACAAATCTGTACGAGAGACTAGGCCATCGCGTACTGCCTGATGATTCAACTCAAGGAGATAGGGAAAGCTACTGTGATAAGGTCCCTGGTGACTAAGGTTGAGGGTGGGGATAGAGTATAAATATGAGCGTTTGCTGTCTCTCGATTACAGTATTCCATGCATTCTGTAGTAATGTTCCGTCTACTGATTATTGTGACGATTCTTCGCTTGTCCTTTGGGGACAGTGACGCCGAGAGCCCACCACTTCAACCCGGGGTATGTAATTAATTCAGTGTAGTTAATTTAGTCGATGTTGTTATTTAAATAGTTTCTTAAATGTAACGTTTTGTTAATTTATTTACAGGGTCCCAGACCTCCGAGCCCTGACATTTTTGCCGATGAAGACTCTGATGTAAGTGTATAGAGTAATTAATTCCAACATTGTTTAATATTATTACGTTTTCTTATAGTAATGTAATTTTTTATTTTTTCAGAGTGATTCGACTGACTTAGATCAGCCTCTTAACGGATATCGACGTCGGACCCGAGCGACAAATATGCGAATAACTGAGATAATGGCTAGTGTAAGTATTTTTAATAATTGTGAAAATTTAATATATTTTAATAATGTAAATAATTAATTTAGTCAACTTACTACCGTCCTTATAATAATTTTTTGTTTTTAGTGGGGAACTGATTGCCTATTTGACGAGTATAGCCGGAGCGACACAGGTGATGTGTTCTTCATAAATCGGCGCAGGGACATCCTCTCATACTCCATGCCCAATGGAGATACTGACATGACCCTGGCGCCTCTTGAAGGGTTTCACCCGATACATTGGGTAAGTAAAATAACAAAAGTGTAAAATTGATCACTAGCTTATATATTCTGCTGAAATATATTTATATTCTTTTTGTTTTTTAAAGGATGATGCTTACGATCGCTTATCGGATTGGAGACTATTTTCAAGCCCTACCGTGGAGACTGGAGCATATATCTATGAGGAGACCTGTGTAGTCGACGGTATTTTATGGATACGTTCTTCTTGGATGGTTAGTAGTTTTTAGGATTATATATATAACATTAGATTAAGAATTAAGGTAATGGCGTGGCTTGTACTTATCGGTTTTAATTTTCAGAGGGGTTGTGAACGCGTTCCGTGGGGCTATGAAATGGACCTACGGTCACTACCCACTTGCTGTAGAACGCGCAATGGAACCCGGTATGTGAGAGAGCATTCCGAATCCCTCCGCGATGCTGTTCAGCTCAGACAGCTCCAAGCTCTTGTGGTAAGATATCGATCGAATAAACGTTTTAAAAGCCGGTAATACTTTGAAGAATCTAATAATTGTTTGTTTTTCAGCCAGCGTATGTCATGGAGGATGACATACATTTCATGAATTAAGAGGAGGACATCCTCATTTATGAAGAGAATCCTGCCCCATCAGCTCCTAGAGGATTTCGCCGAGTTAGCTTTGTAAGTAACGTAGTATAATATAATAATAACTAACGTACATTACTAGACTGTTTTATTCTTACTTACTGATTTAAACGTTTACAGGCGAGTGTTGAAACCCGTTTGAGGTAGATGGAGGCGCTTGCGTGGCCTTCGAGGCAGTCCCATGTGTACGTCCTCACTGAATCTACCTACTGGGCCAGGGATCGCTGGACTTTAATTCAGTTGAGGGTACGTAGGTCAATTTGCTAACGAACTTTCACTTTCTCACCAGGGTACAGATACTTACTCACAAATCTTTTGCAGAGGGAAGACCAGCCGCTAGAAAGGTGTACCCTCGGGGCTCGTCGGGTTTGTGCTGGCGTATATTACGTCCACCGACAAGCCACGGGACTTCGTACGCGTCTAGGGGTAATTATATTATTATTCTGTTTTTTTAAATTTATATAAATCATGTTTCAAAATTAAATAGTAATTTTTTGTTTTCAGACAGTAACAGTCGGTTTTCTTTATTTTAGCTTGAAGACGATTTACTAGGGCTGAGGATGTCACGTCATCCAATTACGAGTGCAAACACCTCCGCGGGGCCTTCCAGGAGAGTTGAACCTGTGGTAAGTTGAATACAACCCTTAGGGCTATTGTTTTTTAATGAGTATATGCAATTAACCAGTGTATTGTGTTCCAGCGTGTGTATGATGACCTGTCGCAGGCACAGGGGGCCGAGAACCTGCCTCCACCTAGCCCACCACCGCTGCCACCACAGCCCGAGAACCCGCCTGCACCACAGCCCGAGAACTCGCCTCCACCTCAGCCCGAGAACCTGCCTGCACCACAGCCTGAGAACCCGCCTCCACCTCAGCCCGAGAATCCGCCGCCACCTCAGCCCGAGAATCCGCCGCCACCTCAGCCCGAGAATCCGCCGCCACCACCACCACAGCAGCCCTGTCCCCACTGCCGTCGTGAGGAAAGGCTGCATGAGCTGAGGCATGACGCTTTTGGGATGGTGAGCATATAATAATAATAACTTAATGTGATTCATAAATTAAACTGTGTTTATGATTTCAGGGTTTATATAGGTATATTTTATGATTTTAAGACTTGTTTATGATTTCAGATCGAGGCACGACAGGAGGGTGTTGACCGTGCGTCTTGGCGGGCTGTATGCCACCTTACCACCGCTAGGTCAGAGCTCCGGGAGGTTCTCCACCTGTCCGAGACCGTCCTGGTGAACGCAACCCGTCAGGAGATGTTGGAAGTTGCCCCAGTCGTCTGGACCGAGATCCAGACTACGCTGGAGCGCATCCTCACTCAGACGGGGAGCCATATGGACCAGGAAATCTTCCGGGGACGTCCACCGCCTGCTACAGAACCTCCTAGGGCCCTGATGTGCAGGGTCTGCCTAGATACGCTCCCTACGGTGGTGCTGTCACCGTGTCAACACACCCTCTGTCCCGCGTGTGCAGTTCGCCTCCACGTGTGCCCGTTCTGCCGCTCAACAGTCGTCGGCCGCAAGCGGATTTTCTTTGACGGCTAGTTTTTTATATTAATAACTTTTTATATATATTCTTTTTATATTAATAACTTTTTTCATATTACTCTTTGATTTTTTTTATATTATTAATTTTTATATATATATAATCATGTATTACTATCATTATGTAAAACCTTTTTATATATTCTTTTTATATCATGTATAATCATATTCTTTTTTTATATTAAACTTATTGTATAACAAACTGACTTTTTACTTACCTTATTTAGATCCGCTAGGTTGGTAGCGTATCCCTATAGAATATATAATAGCCATAGGTTGGCAACACTGGAGGGAGAAAAGTGAGGTTAGGGAATTTGGCGGGAAAATTTGGCGGGAAACATGGGCGCCGCCATCTTGGAATGACGTCACAAGTCACGTGACCAAAATGCTGGCTTCTGATTGGCTTGCTATATCGTGGGACATCCTACTAACCTGTTTCCACCACAGTAGAACAGTGAATTATGATAACTAGCAAGTGTCCCATTATACGCACGGAAATCTCGCAGGCACAGGGTCAGATATTATGAACTGTTTACATTATAATCAGCTGTTTGACTAAATAACATATATAACTCTATAAGATTATCATTGGAACTTTAAGAAGCAATGAGGCGGAGTCCTGAAATTTAATGTTTTCAAAACCCAAAAAGGCACATCTAGACGGTAAAAGCTTTCGATTGATACCCAATATGTATTTAAAATAATAGTTTTAGGGGAAAATCGCCGAACAAAAATCAAGAAATTCTTTTAATAATATATATATATATAAAATAAATATTCAAAATTTCATAATTGATTTGCAGTAGCGGGAATTTTTCGTTTTTTTAAGTATTACAGAGTTTAATAATAATTTGAGTATGCCGTTATTACGTAAATAATAAATGTGCTTAAGGATAACTATACAATTTACGCGTTGTTTACTTAATTTGTATGACTCTATTACGGTTAAACAATTTGAGAAAGTAATAAAAGAATATTGCTAGCAAAATTCAATTATGAACTGCCTAAAGCATTAAAACGTCCCAACCTTATCTGAAGGTGGTTTTGCTTTGTTCACCCAACAGTAAGGTAGATTGTAATTAAACTTTGTACCTTAATTCACGTAATATGCCATAACAAAGTTTACCGTCGTGAAAATAAAAGTAATCTGCTGTTGACACAGTTGTTTTCCTATTGAATGTATTTTTTATTAATTTTATGTACATATTGGTCGTAAATTTAATTACGTATAATTAAATTTAGAATATAACGTTTCAATCAGAGGAGACATTGTCAAAGTTTAACATTATAATACAATATTCTAATTTTTTTATTAATCATGAACTAAACAAATAAATTATAAATAACATTAAAGAACAAAAGTTGATTTATGATATTGCAACATATAAATGCGTAATGCACTTTTATCAATACAAACATATCAGCCATTCACAAAGAAAATTGCCGTTTGTGAATCAAGTTAGTTTGACAAAACCACGGTTAACTGAATTGAATCAACGGTTGAGTTGCGGAATGAGTTGCGTGAAGAAGTCTTTTGCGTAATTAATGCTTGTTGTAATTTAAATCAGTTGAAGTTGCCGTTCAACTTCTCCCACATATTTCTCCGGCACATTATGGGACCTGATCCTTCAGGGTGCCATCTCACTTCTGTTTCTCCACATTCTCTGCCCTCATCGAACTGTTGCTGTCTAGCTTCTGCCTATTTTCTATATTCTATTTTTTTGCCCTTGACCTATTTCAGCAGCTCCATTCTATATGTATCTATCATACAAAGTACCCGATGATCCTCTAGCTTCTGCTTCCCTGTTCTCGCGGTTCACTCGCGCGATCCTCTCCGTCTTCTCCTTCTCTCGCCGGATCTCTATCGAGGACATGCTGCACTCGTATTGATTAAATATAGAAAAATAATGTGTTTAGAATATTGAACGGTGTAGTTTGATTTTCTACGCTCATTATGTATGAATGTGCAATCAGAAATTTCGTCTAGGCAAATTTATTTTGTGTAAAAACCAAGTCCACGGGATTTTGATTTGAAATATACTCATACTTGTATATTGCATATATGATATGTTTTAGATCAAACATTTCATCACGGTTTTTACTATTGTATATTACTTTTTCATAGTCTTTATAATTCAATGAATATGGAAATACTGTTTTTGCTATACAAAAATACCTATACAAAACAAATTATGTATTCTTTAATATCCTAAAAAATTAATCCTTTGTATCATAATAAGCCATTTATTGTAATGGTTCAAGTATATAGCTATTCTATCAAGTATGCAACTTCTTCATATACAATAATCTCATTTCTAGCTATTTCATGCAAGGATAAATTTGTATATAACATAAATTCTAAACGAAGGACTGTGACCACATTTGTTAGAAATTTTAAACAAAATCATTTAAAAACGATATAGAAATGTTAGGCTAATTGGACAGTCTGTGAAATGACTAATATTTAAAATTTTTACATCATTCGATTGGCCCACAATAAATTTACGTTTTACCATTTGGAACATGTCATTTATTAAAGAAAATATAAATTGTGTATGGGCGAAATCATATATTTCGTTTATAATAAATTTAACTTATCGAGTTGTACACGTTAGTTACTAAACTCATCAGTAATACAACAGTATCAATCGTTAACACAGCTTAGTTGTTATACAATAATATGTGCGTTATCTGCCTGTATCTAACCTCCAGCAGTAGGTAACTAATCGCTTCAGTGCTTTCTGTTTAGCTTAACATATAAACCAGTATAATTGAATTCAGTATAGCTCAATCTACAGAGGTATTTTCCCGTGGATCATTTACATTAACGTAGTGCATGTAATAAATTGATTCATACCTTTGGGTTATCGTCAATTTATAACTTTACTTTTATAAAAGTATTTGTCAATTGAAATAGGAATAAGTCAGTGACGAAAATAAAAGGAAGTAATTTGTAATAATATTTTCAAGAAATATTATTAACTAGTGTATATTTTAATATATAAACAATCCAAACAAGTTGTAGTTTGGTATTAATATGATTTATCTTTTTTAAGGTAAAATTAATATTACGGCAAGTAAAATGAAACCCCATAACGATTAAAGTTAAAAATGCATGGCCTGTGAACAAAATTGTACAAACCTCATTCTGTCACCTATTTCAAAAATGTAGACATTCTAGTATAGTCGTTTGCTTAATTTATATCATGAGATTTGGTTTAACTATTTGTTTTAAGATATCACAATTTATTTATTTGGAGATTAAAATTAACGAATTGTAAAATTGTAGTTATAGCGCTTTTATTGTGTGTTTTATATATGTTAGAAATAAATAGTAACGATTATTGTGTAAACATTTTCCTCAATTCAATTAATAAAAAAAAATAAATATCAAATCCATTAAATTTAAATAGCCATAGTATGTTAGCATGCAGACACCAGGAAACGTGTGAGAAATACACTCGTTGCAGCAAACCTGTGTACTCAGTGAATTTAAAATGCATATTACGTGTCTTACTACAACATAGAGCCACTTACCAAGTTTCACAAAAATACATTCATAAACATATTATATATTGCATTTTATTTATTCTCCAGGCTGAGTACGCAGGTTTACTGCGACAAGGGAAATAAGAAATGTGTTTTTTTATTACCAATATAACTCAACTAGTTGAAGCTATATACCAGTTTTATTAGTTTAGGTTCATAACGAAGAGAGATATAAAACTTGAATTATTCTCCGTATGAATAACAAGGGGCCGAGTATGCAGGTTTGCTGCTTCTGGTAAAATCAATAAAAATGCTTTTTTGTGTACAAATCAATATGCCAAAACTATTTAAAGCCACATACCAAGTTTCATCAATATATATTCATAAATAATGGAGAAATCAAATTTTATTTATTCTCCATAAGGATAACATTGGACAACGTACTGTGTTTAGCACTTTGAATATCTCTGCAATGGTTGGACGTAGAACAACAATTAAAACACAATAATTATTTTTTTATAGCTAAACTTATTAAAAAAATAAATGTGAATTTTTTGTTAAAATTATCTGAAGAAAATCTGTTAATCATGTTAGATTAACATGGGGAATGTTATGGACACGTATTTTGACTTTTCTCCACAACCACTTAACCTAGGTTAATGATTCAAAATACCAAATTATTTGTTTGTTTAAGCTCTATAAAACGGCTATAACCAAGTTTAAGTGTTTTCAAAATATTAGGGTAAAAAAGCAAAAAATAGATTTTTTTAAAATTGTAAACCTCCATAAAACTCCCTTTCCATAGTCCGATCAATCTGGTTTTCGAACTTAGTCATAAATATTAATCTCCATAATTGTGCCAAATTTTATTACAATCGGGCATTTCTTTCAAAGGTTATCAAGGTAACGGATATATATATATATATATATATATATATATATATATAATAGAAATATATTTATTTTAACTGTTTGGAGAATTTTCTCCATTACATAGGGATTAAGATTTGTTGAAATTTTTTTTTTATAATTTAAAAAAGTGTCAATATTATGTGAATGAAAGATGATATTTAAAACTGATTGCGGTATTGGTTTTAGCGTGGAATAACCGTTGGAAATAATGGGTCACAAAACCAAATTTGCATTTGAAATAAATTTCTCTTATTCCAAAATAGCGGATCCAAGATGACGGCCAATATTTTTCATTGTTTTCAAAACTAAGCAAAAGCCACTCAAAAATGATTGGTAGTAGTTCATGGTCATCATTTGATGTAATGATGAGAATATGGGTATGTTTTATGGTATGGTTGTAGGGCATTTAAAATACATTTCAAAATATTTTTGTTTAAATCACCAATATCTTGAGAACGAATAATAATTTTAAAAACGGATTGCGGCATTGTGCTCACCGTACAGAAGTCACAACCCGACCTTTACATTTTGGAACAAATATTTTAGTCCAATATCGCGGATCCACGATGGCGGCCAAAAATATAAACTAAGTCAAAATGAAGTATAAGTTGCGTACAATGATCGATGGCTGTCCAGAGTCAATATATTATGTAATGTAGACAAAACCAGAGGGAACTCTATTAAAACTCACTTTATATAGATGGAAATTGATATGTAGCTTCATATGCGTACTTAACTATTTTGTTCTTTTATAGAAAGTTTATATTTATGTATATCCCTTACTTATGAATATAATACATTTCTTCATCTAATCCATTGTAATCCATTGATATTCTCATCAAACAATATACTTGTGGTTTGTTTTGCAGCAAGACTATGTACTCAGTCCTAATATTTTTCGTTCGTAGAATAAATAAATGTCATATTTCTCTTATTTAAGAATATATTTTTGTAAAACTGTGTTAAGCAGCTTCATGTGGTACCACTAAAATCGTCCTTATCTGTGTTGGATTAATTCTATTATCTGCTTAAAGCATATTACGAAAATGACCCAATTAGCGATACCCCTTTTAAACAAAATTCTTATGATTTCAGAATGTAATGCCCTATTATAAAGGGTGTTCCGTAATAGTTGGTAGATATAATCAAAAATACATGAAAACGTCTTATAAACCTTTTTCTAAATCACTTCGAGTTCCGACTGACTACCTGTATGTGATTTCTAATCAATTCAGAATATTTTAGGAACCACTTTAGGTACTGACTTGAAACTTTCCATAAGTATTATTCTCGTTTAGGGCTAACTTGGTATTTTAATTGGTGTTTCCATATTTAACCGTTTCAATATGACGGCCGTTTAAATTGTTTAAAGCTTGATATCTTGAAAACAGCAAATGATTGAGTACTTGAGGACATAACAAATATAAAATTTCAATCCAAAAAGGATGGTATAAGGATTACAGAGATCACTTGACCCATACCTGATAAATTTAAGTTGTTGTGAGTAAAATCGTGGTAATTCTGATAATTTACAAATAATCTACACGATTTTAATATGTTTTAAATTTATTTTTAATATGTTTACAGAGTTCTCAATAATTTGCTCTTTTCAAATACTAAGCTTTACAAAAAATTGGACGCCAACTTGAAACAGTTGAGGATAGAAACACCAATTTTAACACTAAATTAGCACTAAACTAGTAAGCCCTACACAACTTTCAAGTCAGCGCCTCAAGGAAGATGTTCCCAAGATATGCTGCTTTGATTACAAATCACACCCAAACAGGTGGACACAAAGCGATACATAAATGTTTATTCAAGATTTTTTGCTCTTTTTACTCTTGCGAGACCCCCTGTATGCTTCGCATGGTTTATTGGCATCTAGCAAAAAATTTGTATTGGTTGTTATAAAAGATCTCCCGTTATAATTCCAGTTCTCCTCCACAAATCAAGACCTCCTCTACTGACACTATGGAGACGACGAACTATCACATGAATGTACACAGAAGGCAATGATTAACTGTGTGTATAATACGTTGGAATTCGGGCCCTCAATCACAGGATTGTTTGAGTACCTGCACTTACATTTAATTCAAAACATTGAGGAATAAACAGTAAAGGTCATTGCAGTTTTTGTACGTCTACCCTTTTATCAGTTTATTTTCCTCAACGGAACAAATCGATTCCAGGATAATCGTTTTTGAAATGCCAATGTATGAATTTGTAATCAGTGTCCTTGTATATTTATATATTCATCGATGTATGACAATCTGCCAATAATATATGTGTTTTTTTACAAGTCAGGTTATCGTTTAAGCTTATTATTCCAGAGATGTAGTTTTCTATCAGGAAGACGTTTCTGAGGACGACAGGTAGTTAGCGATAGCATCCAATTCAAACGTCGTCTTCGTTAAAGTATCTCTAATAATATAAAAAGTGCTTCAATTTTGTTATTAGGTTATTTTAGACTCAACTTATAAGTTTTATTGGTTATATTTGAATTAAAACAATGTTAGAAGAAGCATAGAACATTTTATTATTTTTACAAAATGAGAGTCATTAGTATTATTGTTAAAACATTTACTTTTCCTATTAAACGTACCAAATTTAATATAAAATGGCTCTAACAATTATTTTATAAATCATTCACTACTGTGCCCATTTAACTAAACCTGTTTATTTTTAACGGCATACAACATTTTCTGAACGTAGCGAAAACGCAAACCAAAAATTCTAATCAAAAATTGGTTTGATTAGAAGATTTTGGTGATTCCAAGTAGCATCATGTTGATCTTAAACATCTTTCACATACATTAAGAAGACATTTTCGACACTCAAAATTAAAAGACTATAAACTACCACTGAAAAGACAAGAGTTCTAACATTTAAACTTTTAACTGAAAATATTGTATGTAATAATGATTTTAAAAAGGTTGTTAACTATAGCTTATATATCACTAGAATTGTATGTAAATTATTATGTAACAAAGAAAATAAGCTATATAACCGTAAGATATCCTTTTCCCTTAAATTAAATATGTTCAAGCACTTTTATTACTGTATCTCTACAATGTTAATCCCAACAATATTACGTTCAAAATCTAACCAGAGGACAGGCAAGAGATAAATACAGTGTTGTCTGGTGTGAATTATTATTACTAGAAATTCACTTTGAATCTGTTTTATTTACTCGAAAACGTAATTTAATCTTGATTTATTTCTATGCATAATCAAACCAATATATTATGACATCTTCTATATGATTGGACAAGGCATTGAAAACAATAATGATTTGACCTATTATTAATAAAACTGCACTTTTAAAGATTATAATACCTCTAGGAACCTTTATGTTTATAGTTATTTATATTTAAGAGACGGTGACTTAGTGTTTGTAGCTTTTTAATGTAATTTAGTAAATAAGAAATCGTTTTTGAATAAGCTATCTCAAACCTCAATAATATATGTTTTAATGATGACAACACCTGCAGCACTTTTAGCAGCTTCGTACCTCAGTGTGTACCCTCCGATTGAATCCACGTAGTTTCGGAGCAGCTGAGGACATTTTACGTTCAATTGACCATTGTTTGATGAAAATTACCAATATAGCTACGCAGAAGAGAGTTATAAAGTATTTGTAATTGTTTCCATGATTGCTTCTAATCTGGTGCTTAATATTTTGTATTACTCCATATTAAGCTGTACAACCATATACATCTGTCTTTGGTTTTTTACCTTGAAAATTTATAAACGAGTAAATATTCAGTTTAAGTATTGTATCGATCTCGAAACTAGGCTAAAGGTATTGGATTACGATGAATATATATATATTAGGCAAAGATTATTAATCTAATTTAGGGATTATGTTTAATAAATTATACCATACAAATATTTGTATAAGTAATAATGATACCTATACATATAAAAAGATTATGATACCTTTTTACTCAGTGTAGTTGATGAAACTGCATTTAGATATTTTTATAAAATACTACAGTTTACTTCTGGGAAATAATAGAGCCAGGAGTGAAATGGGTATAGATTTTGAATATCATCTCTAATTGTACAACATAAACATACAACAAGTTTTATATCGAAGGTTTTGGCGTGGGTCCAGTTGGACAGTTCAATAAAGAAAAGAAAGGTTGCCAACAAAATCATTCACTGTTGGGTGCAAATGTATTCCTTCTGAAAACAGACGGTTATAAAATCTACCCTTCCGATAATTATAATGTAAATAAAATAACTCTTTACTGTTTATTTTATATATCCTTATCTATATATCGTTTACATTTAACAAACATTATTTAACAAGAGTAATTTAAATCACTTAAAAATCAAATATACTAAAAAATATCAAAATTTGTTAACCAGTCAAAGTAAAATAAATATTAAAATATTTTGTTTATATTTTAAAGGACAGTAAAATTCATATTTTGCTACCGTTGTTTTACACGGCACTCAAATGTTTTGTCTTGACACTGTTTTTTTTTTTCAAATAACTTTACGTGTGTTTTCATACAAATAATAGAAATCATTAGGTGCAAACTTTCGTTAAATACATTCTGTAGTAATTTGTTTTATAGGACTGCACGTTGAGTTTACCTATATCAAATACGAACTAAGCGAAACATTATGTTGTGCCTCTGGGAGCCGCCTACTAAGACCGCAGTAATTGCGTGGTAGGAAATGATATTGTATTCCTACTTTGATAGAGTATACCTTTTACGTTCAAATGTCTCCCAAACGAATGATTACTATTAGTAGTATTAATTAGTTATACCCATATACCTTTTCACCTCATACGGAAATTTTCAGTCAGGATTGTAAAACTTATTTTTTGATTTATTTGGACTTTACCTATCGCTTCTAGTGTTTAAAACTTATTACTGTAAGATAACTTAGAAATCTAGGTAATACATGCTATCATCTCAGTCAAGTAGTTTAAACACTAGAAGCGATAGGTAAAGTCCAAATAAATCAAAAAATAAATTCAAATCCATCGCTATTATGAGTTTCAAAAATACAATTGTAAAACTAATAAATTCACGTGATAGTAAATTTAATAGTATTAGAATCTAATATTGGCTGCAACTAGGACCACTGCCGCCACTTGGACCACTATGCAAACGATTCACTTAACTTGTTAAAGTCTTATTTAAGTGGTTATGGTTAATTGTAAAACGAAAAAACAAGTGTACAGAGTAAACGGTATAATGAATTAATTCACAAACCAAATTGAACCTCAGTAATAGGGGTCTCTTAAAATCGATAAACATTTCAAATTAAAGCGATGCATTCTGCTAGATGATTTAACATTCTCCAAGTCTCTTTAAGCTACTTGACTGAGATGATAGCATGTATTACCTAGATTTCTAAGTTCTCTTACAGTAATAAGTCCTTTTTTAATATTTACCTTTATTTATTAATAAAATATCAACACATATTTTGATGCAATATATTTAATAATTTAATGGTATAAAACATAATATAAGGGGTTGTATTTAAGTGGTTACATTAAATCGTAATTACATACATTTATGGTGAGTAAAATCTATCACCTTTTCACCTTAGTACTACTGGAAGAGCTATGCTGCAAAAACATAATCGATGACATAAGTCAGTCACATAAAAATACCTACGGTAACAGTTAAGGGAGAAAGGAGCTTTTATATAACTGTAATGGTTTACTAAAACTTTATCGTTTCAAAATAATAACATCTTTTTTTTAAATACGTGTCTTTATTTACTTTATTACAAAGGCTGCTTTAATTTTAAAATTATATTTAAACTAAATTTATGTACTCTTGTCTAAAAATAAAAAATCCGACATATATCGTATTTATTTGTAATTATAAAAAAATCATAAACAACTTTATATTTTTAAGATTTTCTTGCGAAAATTCACATTGAATCCATTTATTTGTTTTGTGTCTGTAAACAATGTTGATGAACATCCTTTCAACCATACCTTTTTCAATCGGAAATGAATCATTTAACTACATAGAAATACTCACGTTATTTAACTTAAACATATGAACAAAATATTTACGTTTACCGATCTACTAACATAAGAATCGGAAAGTATATTGTTTAGTTTCATTTAAGATGTCCTCTGAATATGTTTATTAGATCAGTATCTATATATTACTACCAAATGAAGCCAAACACCCAGTATTAACAAAATGCACAATCACTGAAACTTTTCTTTTGGGCAATCTATTCACCTTGTTAAATAATTTGGAACATATCCGGTCTTGTCAGGAATGCACACAAAATACACATACAAAGTTGACGTCACAAAACTTAAAAAATACACTATTTATAAATAACCGAATAGTTCAGCAGTGGACTGCTGAACTATTCGGTTATTTGTAAATAAGGTATTTTTTTATTTTTGTGACGTCAACTTTGTATGTGTATTTTGTGTGCATTCCTGAAAAGACCGGATATGTTCCAGTTTATTTAATAAGGTGAGTAGATTGCCCAAAAGAAAAGTTTCAGTGATAAATAATACCTCACCTAAAAACCATGTCTTTCAAGAATAAAATACACAATCTTAGACAGGTTTGCTGCAATGGAGATTAAATAATACCTCACCTAATAACCATGTCTTTCAAGAATAAAATACACAATCTTAGCCAGGTTTGCTGCAAAGGAGATTCCAAAAAATACAGAATCTTTTCTATTAAAAACATAATACTAAATAATGAAACTACATCAAAAGTTTAATTAACACACATGAATAAATAATATAAAAACATATTTTGTTTACTCTCTATAAGAATAAACTTTAATAGCTTACTGCCCATACAACTATAACGGCCTAAAAATGTTTTGGTGAAAGAATTTATATTTATAATGACACATTGTGTTATTAGTTATTAGTCACTTAACCCAAATATTTTATAGATAAAAGTGGTTTTAGTTAACCAAGTTCATTTCTATTGGCACACAATTTATAATAACGCACCTCCTAAATTATTATCCTGTAAGTTTACATATAAATCTTAAACAGAAATTAGGTTGATAAAATTATCAACAGATTTTTGAAAGACATTGACGAATGGTATTTTTGGCATATGGAGATCTCGAAACAAAAATGTTTACCATAGTCCAGGGTAACACCCTACTAAGCAAGGAGCTTCCTGCTTATAGGGTGAATTATCAAATACATAAATTTGACAACGGATTAAAATGAATTATTTGTATATGATCTATAATTTATGACAACATCACATTTATTTTGAACGTGTACATAATTATGCATGATAATATATTATTTCGGTTGCCAAGCAGAGGTCAACGTTTAAATTAGGAGTGGAAGAGGTTATCAGAGACCAATGCCCGTTTTCGCTTTCACCGAATTCCTTTGATGCCTCGGTGTGTTCATGTGAATCCTCCTTTGAGTTTTTTAAGCCCTTCTGAAATAAATATTTTAGGGTTTTATAGACCTCAGTCCATAAGACAAATAACAAATAAAAATATCTGATATTTGTGATTTTTGATTTTGTTGAATTTTTTTGTTTTAAATAACAACAACATGTTACACTTTAGGTTGATTTAAATAATAATTTAAATAGATCTAAAATACAACAAATAATAATAAAATAATTAACAAGTTTTAAATCCATCCTTTTTTATATTTTATGTTTTTCCAAAGAATGAGATTAATTAGTATCAACATTACGGACCGTCGTTTATTTAATAGTGAACTTATAATTAACTTTCTATCTTTAAAGCATCATATTTTTCTTTTAATAATTTATAATGCTTAAAATTATTTATAATTCAATATTTAACGTAAATACTTAAAAGATAAGCAAGCGAAATAGATTTTCCGAATAATTTAAATTGTATTATTTTTATTATGAATATATTACAAACTTATATAATGTAACACAAACTAAGTTCAATGCAAAGTGTTACTTTTGGAATTTTACAATGTACACGTTTCATAATTGGTTGCCTATTAGGTTTAATAGTTTGTTATCTCAGATACCTATTTACTTCATAATAACAATTTAATATTGCTTGTAAATGTAACTTCTATTTTGCACAATTCATATTATAACAATCCTACTGTACATCATGCAGAGAACAATGCCAATCGAGCTTGTTTTCAATTGCATTGTTGAGTCATTGGAGAGTTTTGTAGAGGGGCTGATTGCATACGTGACTTGAAGTACTAAACTGTTATATTTGTTTATTAGTTTATTTTTATTTTGGACATAAAATAAAATTGAAATTACGCATAACTTGATTTATAATATTCAGAATAAAGCACTTATTGCTGTCTCCATCTTTAGCCTTTAGAATTGCCTTCGCCACGTAAGCAGTACGTAAACTGTACGTATACTAATATGTTTTTGTTGAAAGTCAATAAAACACTGGTATAACATTTGTAATATGCAAGTCCATACCTTTCGGTTTAAAGTAAACCTAAAATAATGTCATGGAATTCGCAGTATTTAATACTATTGCCTTTGAAATGCATTAAAGTCCATAATTTCATAACGTGACAGCTTGGAAAGTGAAATATAATATAAAACAAAGTTAACACAGTATTGCGAGAGCACATTTGAAGTCATATTTTAATATGGTTTCTAAGATATAGTAAAATATATAATAAAAACAGGATAAATAAAATACGTCTTATAACACTATATTTTATAGTGTTGTAAGACGTATTTTATTTATCCTGTTTAGTTGTAACAACACGTATCATGCTAATAAAGAAATTATAAGAAAGACGTCACAGCAACATGAGTACTTAACACATTTCTAATGCACGTATGTTTTTCTCACTACCATAAAGCGACTTACCAAGTCTCATTAAAATGAATAAATAATTAAATAAGTGGTATATAACATTTATATGGTCTCCATAAGAATAACATTAGGACTGAGGACGCAGGTTTGCTCCAAGAAATAAGATTAGAAATTTACGTTTATGCAATTGTCAATATAACCCAACCAAGTGAAGCTACATACCAAATTTTATTAATTTATGTTTATAATTAAGGGAGATATAAAACTTTACTTAGTTTTCATAAAATAGCATTAGGGTATGAAGGTCTGCTACGAGAACAATGAACACAAAACTATTTTTGTGTGCAAATATCAATATACCACAACTAGGTTAGGCCACATACTAAGTTGCATCAATATGATATATTTAAGTTTCACAAAAAATAGATTCATCAAATTTTATTCATTCTCCATAAGGATAACATCGGACAACTTACTGTCTTTAGCACTTTGAATATCTCTGCAACAGTTGGACATAGAATCTCGACTTAAACACTTAACTCAATGTTTTTTTAGAGCTGAAGTTATTGGTAACAAAAAATTTCTTTTGTCAGTAAAATTATCTGTGGAAAAGCTAAACAGTTTTATCCCATAAGATTAACATGGGATATTTTAGAAATACGTTATTTGAATTTTCTTCTCAACTATTCCTTAGTTAATGATTCAAAAGACTAGATTATTTGTTTTTGAAGCTCTATAAAATAAAAAAAGCCAAAATTGTGTGAGTTAAAATTTTTAGAGTAAAAATAACAACAATTGGTTTTTGGAACCCCCAAAAAGTTCCTTTCCGACTGCCTCTGAATTCCTGGGAAAAAGTGATGGTCAGAAACTAAAGTGCATACAATGTCCCAAAATAATTTGTTTTCTTGTTTTCGTAAAACCTTATTACTATTGAAATACATGAAATTACTATACATATTGTACTGTGATCTGTTGTTTTAGACTACTAATGGGTCCAGAAACAGATATCAAACAACAGTGAGGACCAGTGAGGTCAGCACGTTGTCCAATATTATTCGTGTGGAGGATTAGTAAATTATGGTTTATCTCTTAGTTACTAATCCATTTAAATAACAATGGATATAAATTTTAGGATTACTTTGAACAATATGAAAATCTAATTATGCTGCCATCCAACCCTCGGGATCAGTGAGGATACGGTACCCCCCTTAAAACTACTGTGTGTAGCAAATTACACTGCAATGCCTGAAATTGAGTTAGTTTGTTATATAATTCTATGAAAGAAAATACTAGAAGACATACTGTATACAATTCCGTACTTTGTATTTCTTTACATTATACTTAGTAATTTGCTAAACGTATAGTAATTTACTGATAAAAAAGGCACGAAAAGGAGAAATTATGTGAACGTTTTCTGACACTATTTATTTTAATTATATTACTAAATCGTAAAAAAAACTGTTTGGTTACTGTAAAATACGGTAATAACAAGTTTCCAAATAATCTTAAGATTTAGGGGGAAATACGTGATTGAATAATTACAAATCAGTTTAAACACTGAATCAATAATACAGTTACAAATAATTAATGTTATGAGCTAGCTTGTTAGTTTGTTTTATTTTTTTTTTTTGCTATACTAACTTTGTGATAAAAGGAATAAAGAAAGTATACTGCCACCATATGACCCATATCATATAGTTTGTGCACTCAGCAATATTCATTAAAAACCTCTTTCTGTAAACAGGCCACATGATAGTGTTCCAGTGTCACTGAATACGTATGTGTATCACTGAAAATGATAATTTTAAATTAGTTTATACACTTTAAAACTATTCTTCAAAGGCTTTATCTAAGTTTAATCAAGAATTTTGTTATTCCATTTTAAATAGTAATATAAAAATTGAGTTTGGTTTTCTAGCGTAGTGACTCAACAAGATTTATTTTCTAAAGGGAAATATACATATTTAATTTGTTATTAGTTTTACCTATCATGGAAGCAATAAATTGCAATAACTACATAGTTATTTTAAAGGATATTGGAATAAAAACGTAAAAGAGTTGAAATATTTCCTAGTAAAATAAGGCATGCAGCCATTGACATATATCACATATGACTAGAGTTATCAGTTTAAATAAAAACTACTTATTGTGATTATTTTTTAATTAAATGTTTGCTTAAATGATAAAATTATCCATAACGATATTTATACAAAGCACAGAAAATGTAAATTCAGTAATAAAGTAAACAACTCAACGAAAAACTTGATGACATCGCAAATGTAACTGATTTAGGCAATGAATACACAACTGACAACTCAGAGAGTTGATTGTCCGACTTCCAATTATACAGACACAGAGAGCAGAGGCATGTTAGTTTAATGAGATACATCTCCCTAGTTAGCGTTATGTGTTATGCTGTCAATTGTATGTTTGTTTGTTTTATAAGAGCACTGTGGTGTATACACCACTGTAACAATGCTATATTTATATAAAATGTGAAAATAACAATCAATTTACCAAACGTTTATATTCTAATTACTATTTCACTGTTTGAATTTTAATAATATTCTAACTTGAAACCAGATGATGTGAAGTGTTAATGTTGCCCAGTAATCTGGCATTGCTTTTGAACGTCTAACGTATTTAAATGTTGGTTTACTTATTTAATAACTTAATAAATATATTTTTGGGTCATTATAACGGGAAAGAGATTAATATTTCAAAAGTACTAATATGTATAAAATAAGCGATTTAATAAAATATTAGAAGCCTAACAGACAATACGATATTTAAAATGTCCTTGTCACTTACATTATTATAATAGATATTGATATATTTTATGTTGACATCGTTCTGAAACAAAATGATTATTTAACGTGTTCAAGGAAATCTTGTTTTAGTTAAATCAGATAATTAGTGGGTACATGTCGAATGACTGAACACAGCTAACCGAGGCCGATGCTATGCTGCAGAGGCCTTTTATTGTGACGTTGTTACAATGAATTAACCGTATCATATTTGAAATAGCTCTTTAAAATCAGTAAGAGATAAGGACAGAATAAGTTTCGTAGTAAAATTGTTAGATGTAGTACCCATTTCATCACAAATTTTTCGCCTTACATAAATTATGTCAAACATTTGTATACTCAAGCCTAAACTAGGAATACGTATTTATAATAATAATTTCATATTTCTCTGTCAGTATCTATTAACTTTATATGTTTGATTTTGTATTAGTAGTGTTTTTATTTTTAATGGTTCCTTCATCAAAATCAACTACATAAAAGATCATGCTGTATTAATAGTAGATACAGGAAAAAATAGTATTTTAAGGAGTAATTTCATTCTTTAAAATTAATTTTGGTGATGGTGAGGTTATGTTATTTAAGAAATAATTGCGAACATTTTCCACGGAGTAATTTAATTACCTTTTAAAATAAAATCTGTTTAAATAAAACCGAAACTTATTTCACTTCACTGGGAAAAACTTATTAGTGAATTTCCTTTGGAAAGTGAACTATTAGCATGACCCGCACGGTGCAACTTAAGCCCGGGACCACCATAGAAGTTCCTACCATGACCCACTGAACACGTTTTGGGGGGTCGTTCAAAATTTTATATACATATATATATATATATATATATATATATATATATATATATATATATATATATATATATATACATATATATATATATGTGTGTTTGCACTCTAGCGGTCGCATTTTTTGTCCTATTTACTTAAAATTTGGTAGGGACGTTCCTTTCCGTAATCAGTTGTACAAGTTCGTTGGGAAAAACTATCGGAAAACTCTAAACCTCTTTTTTTGGGGATTAATCTTTCAAATTTCGAGTTTTTGGGCCCAAAAAGGGTCATAAAAGCCCCAGATGTAAAATCAATGCATGTAAGAAGATGGGAATTAGTAAGGAGAAAGTTTTAAGCCCTCTATCGTCATTCTAGCATAAATATCTACCGAGGTATTAAAGAAAATGTGTATCGACTAAACACAGTACGTTGTCTTATGTGGGTTTTACACTAGAAAAGCCTGTTATTCCTTTGTTAGAGTACTTTTATAATCCCCAGCTACCTCACGCCTACTTTCAAGCCTGTCTGGACCTTCTCCTAACCTTATAATGCGCAAAATTGTATTCCCAGCTTTGCAAGTAAATGAAACCAGGAGTATCAGAACAGCCAAAAAATGAGTGTTTTCAGATTTCAATAAAAATTGAACAAATGCATATTTTTACACTTATTTTGAGTTTTACAAGTTTTTATGTGTAAATTCACTTCCCTCACGCCAGCGTGCTGCGTGCGAACTCGTTTTGCCAATGACGTCGGAATTGTAATTATTTCGGACACTAATACATGTACATTATTTTAAAGAAAACTTGAGATTAATTATTTTAAAAGTTCAAATAATTTGTAAAAAATAATACTTCAAGGCCACTAAGGAATTGAGTCAAGTGTTTTAATGAAAAAACTGATAAAATTAATACAATTTATCATCAATCAATGTACTCTTATGAAGTAGAGTAAGTATTAAGGTATAATGTAGAATAATGTAAGATATAATGTAAGTATAATGTAAAACAAAATATTTCTTTACCAAAAGAAGGAAAATATTAAATAGAGTCAATATCAGGGATATTGAGTTTCGCACAATATATGTTTATCCAATACTATTGGGAATATCCAACACTATTGGGAAACCAAATTTTGTTCTATATTAGACTGCATCATATCAGTAGCATATGTAACCATAACTATCCGTCGTATGATCATATTTTAAATATACTTCAGGAACAAATATTACACAAACGTTTTGGTATTTGTACGCAACATGTTTACTAAACGTAATTATTCAGAGGAATTAGCTATTAGAGGAATAGTAAGATGGCATAAAACATTTAAGATAAATATTATTTTCTTTGCCTTAGAGACCAACCTAGTTTGTTAGGTTTTGAGTAGGCATGGTTTTACAACTACTGGAACGTTGATTTATCACATAGCCATCGATGATGTGCACTGTGGAACCAAAAGGCCGAATTTATGGGAAGAAAACTGCACACCTATAGCCCTTGAAATAATTCAAACAAAATAACATAAATAAAACCGTACAGTGTCAGGAAATATTATAATATTATTAGTAAATGGCTCAGCTTCTCTCTGTAAGAGTTTTCAAATTGTATTTATTAATGTAGCGGGGGAATTTATTCCTGTTTATGAGTTGAATTATATAAAAATAGGAAAAAGTGTGATTAAAATTAAAATTATTAATTGATTATTTCAGTGAGCTTTTAAATATGTATAATAATAATTGTATTATTACTTTTAACCATGGCTTGATTTAATGAAATATGACGATAAAGTGTAATGTATCTAAATTTAGTTAAATAGACCCCTCAGGCATTCATGGTTTTTCGACCAAAGTTCCATATGCTGCAGATACGATAAACAGACCTCTGGATACTACCAGTAATATAGGTTGAGGAGGTAACCCATAGGCTATAAACCAGAAAATATACAGAAATGTATTGTGTTTCTACTTTTGTTACTAATGTAAATTTTATGAAGAAACTAGTCCATTATTTTGGACTACTATGGCAATCTATGAAAATAGATTCAGTAAAAATATGTATAGAATAAAACTAAAATGGCAAAGCATTAAAATTCGCAGATATAACAAATACATGTTTTCGTTATTTCTCAGCTAAATGTTTTACCCTACTTTTACAATCAACTTAAACATCCGTCCTCATGAATATGAGAAGATCTTCCCATAAATATTCAATGTTCCGCCCTTCAAATTTGTTTTGCATTTCTAAGAAACGAGAGGTAACAATGTTTTGAAAAGCCAAGAATGTTCTATTTTTAATATTATTTTCTGTTTGATAAAGTGAGGGATATCCTAAATTAGGAAGTACATGTTATTCATTCTGATTTACATTTATTTATATTATGTAGTCAGCAATAATGTCTATCAACAACGAATAAAATATGTCATAGTTTCTCTTTATTACGTACAATACCTAGTGGAGATATAAAATCAGGAAGCAGATTGCATATGTAATTGATTAAAATTAGGGTATATTATAGTTTAGGAGATTCTGTATATTTAGAAACAAAATATTACAATGTTATACTTAATTTTGGGTCTTTTAATCATCAGCCTGAGAATGTATAATTATTAAATTATATTATAAATTTGTTGACATATATAGGATTTAAATTATGTTATTTGTTATTCCAAATAACATTTTTTATATCCGGATTTTTAATATTTTGCATAACCTAAAGACAATTATGCTACACAACCCAGACTTATGTGGCATATTGATTACAAAGGACATTACTTTCAGCCGTGTTAGCTCCTTTTGCAGCGTAAATACCAATATGGATACTAAATTCAATTCTAGTTTATTTATTTTCCAGCTCTAATGTGGCTTCTCCTGATGAGATTTTTCTTCCATAAATGTGATTTCCTCACACTCTATGAGTAAGAAGGGAGGTTCTCGAAGTGCATCCAACTTTAAGACATATTGTATTGCACTTGATATGTATAGTTATTATGGTGTTAAATAAATATAATATTTGCATATTATGAGTTTATATTCTTAATGAATTATCCTTGTGGGTGAAAATGTGATAGAACGTATATTTGGGGTTCTACAAAATTGAATGTTAATTATTTTATTCAGCAAATTTAAGTTTTAGCAAGCAAAGTTTCAGCAATACGGTTTCAGTATGTTTTTTCGAATGACAGAAATATCCATACACTCAACTACTGTAGTACCACGTAAATAGAATGAGTAAAATAAATCAGGGGAAATTCAACTTGTTTATGAGTTTTTAAAACTAAATGCTTTTATATACAAGTAATTTATAACTTTTCAAATCCTGCCAAAAGAAACTATTGAAAGACGTTGTCTTTGGTTAAAAAGGAAGTATTAAAATACAAAATGTTATAGATACAGTTCCAGCCTTGTAGTACATGACATGAGTTAACGATTATTACGTGGTTGGCCATGTATACCATCAGTTTATGAATCGTGGATTTCAATTTGGATAACAAAAGTTGCAACTAAGCATATAATATCATGTCCACCTACAAAGCCTTAAATTATTTGAATTGATAGTCTTTCATTGCTTAAAAAAATATATATATATATATATATATATATATTTTTGTTGTATTCACAGGGTAGTAAAGGGGGTAGAGGATATCAGTGTTTTATTCCAAAACATAATATGGTTGTTAGTTCCTTAATACGAATTACGTTCCTCCAATCTTAATTATAAAGAGTATCTGATATCAGTACTATAAGATACATTGACAAGTCTTATATGCAGCTTATACAAATAATCATCAAGCTATTACCAACCGTTTGAATATAGTTGCGTATGGTATGGTATGGTTGGTAATTATAAATGTATGCGTTAAATAAAATGACATGAAAAATGGTTAAAAGCGTCGATTTAATTTTTTTTTAACTCATGACCATATAAACAGAGGTTCATAAAAAGGTATGATAGTTCTAATGTGTTTTATATTATAGATTGGTACTAATTCGTTAGGTTGGGAAATTATTGAATAGTTATATGCTCTTCTTCAATATAAACATCCTATAACCGTGTTACAATGTCGTGACGCTAATGAATAATTGTTCGTGATAATTTTAGTATGCTAAATGGAGTTCAAAACAATGCATGTACATTGTTTGATGAAACTCATCAAACTCGACCAACTCTTTACAGTCGTAGAAGTTAAACAAGCCAACTGTCGTGAGTTAGGAGTCTAGAACTCAGTAATGCGACACTTGCTCCTTCGTTCCCCTTCAAGGAACTACAGTTTGGATCCAGCTGCCGTTTAATGAGGGTTTCCACAATTACACTATTATTTATATGAATAACAGTATGTAGAAATAATATCACTAAGTCTCTGTATGAATATATATATGTTATTGTTTGACAACATGGTTTTATATTTGTCATACGTGTCTTACACACCACATTTATAGGTAATTTTAATAAGACATGATTTTGTATGGTTTGTGAATAAATTTAACCAAGAAAATTTACATGAGACGAATATTCCGTTGGAATTTCCCTATAAATCGTCCGAAGTAATAAAATGATTATTACTGAAAAATGAAATTTCTGAAAATATTTTAACATTTAAAGTACAAAAGTAATTTAGAGAAATGCTATGCTTTAAAAGAACTGGTACAAACAAGAATAACACTAATGCATAGTAATTTAATTAAAAGCAATGTTTTAAAATAACAGCTATCCCTCATTCAATGAATATTCATTCTAGATGCAAGAGCCTTAATAGAATAATCCACCATTCTAATGTATTTGCTACTTAAAATATATTTATCAAATACAGGGAATTAAAATGCAGTGTTTGCGTTACTGAGAGTGTCTAAACAATTATAAGTAAATACGATTCTATCGATTCTATCATATTTTAAGTCGAGCGAAAACGTTATGAAATTTTTTCTTGTATTTTATACAAATAAATTCCGCTGGAACCTCTAATAATTTAAATAAATAATTGCAGCTTACTAATAAACTACGATTGTAAAAATGTTCAAACTGCTCTCTAGTCAATCGTAATCGGTCTTCCTAACTCCAGAATAATTTAGTTTGTAATTTAGTAATTTAGTTTGGTGTACATTAAACGCGAAAATTGTTTTTACAATATTGAGAACTTATTATTGTTTCCGAATATGTAATTTTTATTTAAATACTTTCACATAATTAAAATGTTATGTAATTACCTACAAATATTTGTTATATATCTTCACTTAATTTAATCATATATTAAATGTTGTTGTAAATATGTTGTTAAGTAAATTATTAATTTATGTTTTACTATTCAATTGTAAACTTTGACGTCGAATCTCATAAAGTCAAAAAGTTAATATTAATTTATTATTTATTTTACTTTCGGTTCTAATTTTATTTAAAGTATTAATATAATGATTATCCAAAACATGCATTATAGTACCGACAATATATACATAAATGAGTTTAAGATCAATGTACTTTTCAAATTGTTCAGTGATTTATATTTAGAATCTAAATATCTAATATCTAAATATGTAACATATGTACCGTTCCCATACAATAAAATACAATGGAAAACGTTATGTAACTTAAATATTTTATAATAATAATCATCCTTGTAGATGGTTTGCAATTTATTACTTTTTGTGGCTTACTAAAATACACATAAATAAAATAACTGTTCATTATTTTATTTGTTATCCAATATGATTCCTGGTGAAACTTAGTTTATCATCAGATAATAATCAGCAATAACCATTTTCCTCTAAGACCATTAAATCAGCCAACGAAACCAAATTATTTTTGTCAAACATTTATGGTTAAATGATATAAAAATATTGAATGTTTAATATTTATTATTCTTTACTACGGAACCGCAGGTAGCGGCTGCCACATAAAATAAATATATTTTTAAAATTATAACTGATATCCAATTTAGTTAGGTTTTTATTTGATAATTTTATTTGTGCACCTTTATAATATATGCAAGGATTATTTTTTCGAATGGGATTTTAGAGGTCGGGTGATGGGTAATTTAGTGTGTATATCTATTAATATGGGTAATATTCACCCCTAAAAATTTTCGTGGTTGAAATATTACCCTAGAAATTTACCACTTTCTGCTCCACTTTCTAGTTGTGAGACACTAAAAATTGAAAACTACTCATAAAATACTACTATTATATAATTTACTTTTAGTTTATGATAAATAGTATAGCTTTCTTAAATAGATAAGTCAATCGTGAATGAATGCTGAGCTATGTCACCTGGTTGGGGCCATTTATCAGCTTTTTGTAGAGTCCAACAATACACAACTGATCAAGTCACTGGCTGGCACGGAAAGATTCAATAGAAATAAAGCGATTACTTACTACGGTCTATCAATTTATTATTAATTTAATTTAAATTGATAATCTTGTGTATTAAACAACATAATATGTATTCCAGAAAACGACTTCTTGACTCAAACTACATATGGTAGATAATCTTGAAATAAAATATTTTACTATAATAACAATTTTATATAGTTCATAACATTATATATGTTTGAGGTTTGTTTTCAAATAACAATTATTTTAATGGAAAGCGTTATTATGCATTAATGTTTCGATAACGTCCTAAGGTTTACCAGGATAAAAGTAATGTTTAACATCACTATGTACAAGTCTCTTATAATAATAATTATAATTTAGTCAATGATTTAAAAACTATCTTCTTCACTAATTGTAATAATTCTTTACTATAAATGCAAAACTAGTCTTCCCCTGTCAGCCATGATGTTCTGAGGCATCGAACCATACTTGACACAAACCCCAAAGTTCTATAAAGTTTTACTGTAACGGTAGTAAGGTACTAACATTAATTTCTTCCGGCACAACAAACCATTGGCCAATATAAGTCATACCAGCTACCAGCTATAAAATCTATTCATACATTGAGTGAAAACAGTTTTAACCCATTTACGCATACTGGGAAGGTGGATTAAAAGACATTTAATAATATATATTTTACATATATTCATATATTCATGTTAACATATATTAAACATATGTTCATGTTAATAATTTCAAGCATTACAATCACAACGTCAAACACCAATGCTCAATTTTAGCCATATTGATAACAGAGATTCCTTTTAATGAAAATATGTACATAAGACAAACGAATATAAATCTTGTACATTTTAAAGTGTTTAAATTAAAATAATAAAAAAACACAAACACATTCATAAATTACTTAAATAATTTTCGAATGGCTTATCGAAATGGCTTATGTCGGCTTAGTGGTATTTGACAATATGTACTGAAAGTCTGGAGATTATACTGGCACATGTAGCTTGGCAATGTCGGTAAGCCAACGACAATTTACTAATTTGGATGTAAATACCCGTCAAGTAATGAATAGTAGTGATAAGTTATCAATTACAAAATGTTTAGCAATGTTACTCTTTAAACCATATTTGCATACAACTTAGCAACTATCAATTTATACGATTTTGGAGGCCTTGAGCCTATTTTTAACTTAAATCGTTAACGTAAATTATAATTAAATTCCTCATAAAACTGGTTTTAGTAAGGACATTGCCTAGCGATGTAGAAAACTATGATGTATTTAAACTTCACTGTTTTAATTTACTATAAATTTTCCTCATCTAAGGCACCCCCTGAAAACAATAATATAAAAAAAGATAAAATAAAAATAAAATTTTAGTAACGTAAGTGTATTTGGATTTCTCTGGAAATAATGACGAATAGGGTTATTTCCCGTTAATGCACTTTCTACATATATTTGTTGTAGTATGTTGGTGCTAAATACCTACCAATTACCATTGATAGCAAAAACAAAAAATGTGCTTAAGAAGAGGGATTTTTGTTAAAAATATTTTCTAATTTCAGATAGGTACCAATGAGATCGCTCATTTTCTCTCATTTGTCTTCTTTCATATATTTCAATTAAATAGTTATTTCATTTTTTTAAGTTCAAGTATGCATTGGATTTGCAAATTCGGAACGAAGGTTCCATTAAAACTAATGGATACGATACTTTAAGATGAATCGTAAATTATCCTGATAAGTTCTTAATTATTTGAGTCCACTCTTAATAAATTCAACTTCCTGACTGGGGCTGTTTAAATTGAATATTTTTTGTCTTACATGAGCTCACAAAATCTCTTTAAATTGTTATATATTTGTGACTACTACTTTTTATAAATCTTTTTATTTAACATTTTATAAATATGTTGATCCAGTTTGACCAAGCTTTTAATATGTTAACTGCCTTGCCAATATATATACCAAGTTTGATTAAATAATTCAGTAAATAAGGGCAGATATTATAATATATAGATTATGAATAGCATTGAAAAAAATAGCCTTCGTTTAATAAGAATAATTATTAATTTTAATCTTATCTGCAACCATTAGTTGTAGAATTATAGCTCAACATACTAATATATTAATACTGTAAGAGATTGTTCTGATGGTGGGGGGGGGGCTATATGGTGCGTATCTTACAAAAAGAGATATACTTGTTCATAATTAAAATTTGCACGATTAACGAAACTTGCGGAATCTGTATAGTGCGAAACTTACACAGAATAATACCGGACATGCTACATCGGACTGTTTGGGCCATTGTAGTTCATGGAATATGCCTAAACTGCACTCAAGATTAAATCGCAAAAAAGTTAAGAATGAGTAACGAAGAGTAACTTTTGCCCATTTGGGTTTTGATATACGATGCCTCTGCGTAGTATTGGTGAGCTTTTGCCTAGATGTGGGTTGAGGGCCACACAGCTAGGGGGAGAAGGCACCTTCTATGGGACCAGACTGGAGGTGTGATCGTAGAACGGTGTCGGCAGGCATGAGTTGAGTCGTGACGTCGTCGCATCGGTGGTTCACAGGCTGAAGATACACATTTGAATCTCACTGTCCGGCTTTTTTTCACATAAATCAAAGGAACTAAAACCGTACTTTCATTAGCGCGTATGGACGATTAAGACGTAATTGTTTTTAGTTTAACTCTAAATTTATCAACGAGAGTTTATGTACGAAATTTGACTTAGCGCATATCAGAACGAACGATATTTAATATATTAATTTAATAATGACTGTAG
Organism: Allygus modestus; assembly: GCA_963675035.1. Classification (NCBI taxonomy): domain Eukaryota; kingdom Metazoa; phylum Arthropoda; class Insecta; order Hemiptera; family Cicadellidae; genus Allygus; species Allygus modestus. Next base: position 261,972,313 of record OY776112.1, on the reverse strand, counting down.
AAAAAACAAGATAATTTATATGTTCCGTGAGACGCGGGGGTTCGCCATGAAGGGTAGCTTGTAACTGACGAAATACCTCTAAAATCGGGTAAGCGTCCTTCACCCCTACTATAAATATTTTGGAACTGACCAATCAGAAACGAGTAAAAATTGCAGGAAAAACCAATAAGACGATGAAAGATTATCTGTTGGAAACTATTTGATCTGCCTTGTATTGTTCGTTTACTGGTTTTGAATACTGTAAAAATAAATACTGTCCAGGGGGTAAGTTTGCATTAAAGCCCTTGGTTTGTGCAAAATAAATATAAATTAATAAAGCTTGGTATTATAACTTTTTAACTCTTTAAATGTTAACCAAATATGTCCCAGAATTTCATATTGTGTAATTTTGTTAGGTATCTAAGGAACCGTAAATCGCCAAAACGTTATTAAAATCTCCAGAGGTGCTTTTGAAAATATTTGGTTTGTTCCGGTTTAGCAGAGTTCAGTTAAACATTTTAAACGTTTAAATAGCTATCAATAGCCATTTCTTTACAATGAACCTTTACGAGGACATTTGGTTTAATTAACTGTTTGCTTAAGTTGCTAGAGGATTGTTAAATGCCAATGAGGTGATATTGCTCTCTTGACAACAGTAGGTAGAAAGAGATTATTACAAGTAATTAACACTTAAAACTGAATTTATTATTTATATTTTTTAATTCTGACAATTAACTATATTCAATCAAAGGCGATAAATGCATTTAAAGCATGAATTATCAATGTAGTTGTAAAATGTTATATTGTTTGAGGTTTTCATGTTCTTTGAACATCCCTCACATAATAAATGTCAGTTGTTTATTTAATTATTTACATAGACCATTTAATATTCTTATTAAATGTTTCCACAGAATAAATATTTACTTTTTATACAAGTAATACTAAAATGAAATTGTTATGTCTAATCTCAGATTAGACAAGTATTACCTTAACTGATGCAATTTTGATTGAAAACTGGTTTTAAATTATTTAAAATCAAATCGTAAAGGTAACATAATGCATTGCAAATTTTGAAAATTATTTTCAGTTAAATAGCTTAACGATCCATAAGATAGATACTTTTTGAATATATAGATATGGTACACATAAATTCTTACTTCAAAAGAACATTCACAAAAACATAATCGATGAATATGATAAATTGTGAACAACTCGGAGTAAGAAATATTAAGAAAAAACTTTAAAGTTAATACTGTTCAGATTTTGCAATATTTTTAAATAATACATTAAGTCTAAAAATAATTAGCAGGTTGTGTTGATGCCATCTCCAGAGTCCTCTCAGTATCTCGGGTTTCCCCTAGAAAGAATACTTTTATTTAATTTAAATATCGGGAGTTTTAATATACATTCATTAAACGCCAGTATCTGTAAAATATAAACGGAATTCCTTTTGGAATAACATTAAGTGTAATGCAATTTAAAAGGCAATCATATATATATATTTTATGTTTATAATTAAAACATGAAATCAGTAATATAATTTTGTGTTATTTTAAATGATACTACAAAATTATATTACTTATTTGATGTTTCAATTATAAATTTCTATTTATCAGTAAGAAGTGTGTTTTCAAAAAATGAAGCAATCATATATTTTTTAGGATATAACCAACTTAAGTCTTTGTTACTGTTTAATGTAAGTCTACTTATAACAAAAATAATAACAAAATTGTGACGATATTCATGAACTAGAGAGCGGAACCGTTATAGCATGAAATTATATTTTATTTGCTTATCCTATGAACCGTTAGACGTAACAGTCCGCTTCAGATTTATGTAATGTTTGTATGTTGTGAAAGTCTTTATTGTAGTTAAGAGCTAAACAGATACACAATCCTTAATTTTAATACAAGTAACATCTTTTTAGCTACGGTTAAAGAGTAAGTTTCGTCAAACGGAGTTCCGAGGGATCCCGATAGTGGGCTTTCACCTTTAAGTTGCCTTCGTCAACACTCCAACGTTTATTTAACTGTAACGCATTTTCTGTAAATAAATCCAACGGTAAATAGCGTTATTTTCTCAAAGAGGTTTATATATTTTTAAATACTTTGAAATATTACAGTTTTGCATGGGACATATTGTAAATTAAAAATAAACAGAAATTACTTATTACCAAAATTACATCCCGGCATATGTTCAATGATGTCTTAAGCATCAACAAAATGTTATTGTTGTAATAAATTTTGTTGGTCTATATTTAAACTGTCGTTTACTAATTATAATAATTACGTATCTTATACAATTATTTTATATATGACTTATTAAAAAAAATACTTCCGTTGAACATATTAGTTTCAAAAGGTGTACAAACTAAAAGGGAACCTAAATTTGCTAGTTTAAGAGTGCATTACGTTGAATGGTGACGCCTTCTGAAGTTGGTGGAGAAAGCATCAACTGCTAAATTTATTTTATTTAAACCTTTTGTACTTCCAGACCTATCTATATATGGATTCCATACTAACTTAAGTATAAAAACAAAATAATGTATAACCAATTTTTACCTAGTGTTTGTAAACTCTATGGCGGAGATATGGTATTAAAATGTTCAAGACATGTACCTGTAGTTGATGAATATTTGGAAAATTACTAACCTCAAAAAAAAACTTTCAGTACATGAAACCACAGAGTACTTTGTCTAAAGAAGTTTGATCAAACATAACTTGTTTAAAGATTTCTTGTAAAACAGTTATTATTATCCAAACTTTTTCGTGATTTAAGAATGTTATGGCGTTATTCCTATTACTCCAGTCAATTTAGGTCCAATGTACAATTAGATTCTTTGGAACGACAATCTGATACTATTGTGTAGTTACTTCTGCCATTTTCAAGACATCACTAATGATCTACGAGTGTTTCAGTGATGCCTAGCTGGTACGCACAAATAATTTCTTTGGTTAAAAATTATACAGTTAAATACATTTATTAAAATGTTTTATGTAATAATATCGTGTACTATATCATAAATTAATTTTTGAAATTTGTTTTTATTTTTTTGGTTTAACAGGTCTAGGTAGTCTAAAAATGGTATTTATACCTTAATAATAATTATTATCATAAGACTAGGCTAATAGTCTGTAAATATCACGTACATTGAAAAACTTGTTTACGTAAAATAAAAATAAAATATTGTTTATTGTTTACAGTTATTTTAAACTTGTGTGGGTAAAATTGTTTTATTCAATAAGTTTTTTAACACCGTATTTGGATTTAAAACTAGTATTCTATATAATATTGATCGTGTAAATGAGACTATAAAATATTGTGAGTGAATTAAATCACTAAAATATATTAGTAACCAAGCTGTGAAAAAATTCCTTTTGTAAAAATCTGGAAACAGATATCCTCACATGACTGTGACAGAATAACTCCATAAATATGAGCCTCCGGGCTGGGATGACGCTCCCTCAGTTTGTTCGTATTCTCGTACTTGTCATTCTCACACACAGTATTTTAAACACCTGTCTTTGAATGTTTGAAATTGATGCTGACAGTAGGTATGTCACTATTTTTTATTTTTTCGATTTTACAAAACTAAAAACATTGTAGGAAGAAGAAAAAGGTTAGTTAGGTTAACGAATTATGATTTTTTATTACTTGTTTGCTTTTGATGGACAACGATTTTTCAGTAGATTTAAATTAACGTTATAGTGAACACTAATAAAGTTACTTTTGCAGTCAGTGGCAGTATTAAGCACGTAATAAATAAATAACTGTTCCTTATCTTTTCAAATACTGTATAGTTAGTTTTTGCTTTTAAAAGTTCTGGTTTGAAAATAAAAGAATTCTGAATTCTGAATTAACTATTTTAAGCAGAATTTTTTAGCTACCGGTAGCTGATAATAGTTTTACTGTTAAAATTGACTCTGCACATACATATATATATAAATAAATAAATTGGGATGTTGAATAATTTGCTGTTTCTAGGTAGCATCCATTACTAAAACATAAATTATGTTATAAAGTAAAATAACCCTAATTAAGGGAAGATTCGCTTGAAAGTCCCCTATGGAAGGTACTAGCTTTGCCCAAACTTACCACCAGATAGCATCTTTTAGTGTAAGTGAAGGAACAGGATTTGAGTTCTGAGATATTTTGAAAGATGTGGTGCTTAGAGTGCTATCCCGAAACTATAGTACATGTCTGTTACAATATATATTGGGTTGGTATAATGTAGGTTTGAAACACTCAATGAGATGAGTATTTAATCAATTCTAAAGTTTGTCTTTGTTTATACCAAATTCAATGCCAGTAAAGGTTCATATATGAAATAAAACAGTTGTAAGCACAATAGACCATAACGGGTTTACAAAATCATATATTAGGAAATTTATCATTTTATCAATAACATAGACGGTTTTCAGTTGCACCGAATGTCGTAAAACGTGTTACAGCAACGCAGAACGTGGCACGATAACCTCATTACGTCAGAGTTTAAGGCAGGGTTTGCAACACAACAAACAGCGTCTAGTCATGTGTAGAATGTAAATAGTGGAGCATATGCACCTGAAGATACACCAAGAAAGTATTATAACATTAGCTAATGTTACTGGTTTATATGAATCGTATTGTAGTATAACAATTAGTAGTGTCTAATGCGCAGGTGGTGGTGAAAAATAGTCATGTATAAGCCAAATATGTTCATTTGATGTGGTATAACTGACGCATTAACTAATCACTAAAGTTTAAATTATAATTACATAAATAAATATGTAATTTACCAGTTACCTATAATTTTAAGGTCATTTAAGACAGATAATATAATTGGAATGAGTGTCTATACAAATGTAAAATATATATATAAAGAAAATTTTTAATAGAACAAAATATAAAATGTACCATGCACATCTGCCACGATTCAATCAGCAAATAACTGTCAATAATTAATTTTTTACTGAACTCTAAATTGAAAGATTAGTTAATATTTTTGTCTTATATGTAGAAAGACATTGCCACTTTTATCCAAAATTAATTGAACAACGTAATCTGTATCTAAATAATTATAATATAAGTTAAGAACCAGATAAAACTATAGTTTGGCTTGACTCGTGCAGTTTATTAGTTTTAAAATATGAAAATTCTGGTTTAAAATATGTTATTATTACTTTGGATGAATTATGATATAAATTTATGGTTCCTGGTACACTTTTAACATACATTTTTACCGTCCACCATTATCGTTAGAGAAGATTTAGCGATCTCTAGTTTTATTTTTAGAACTCTTTAAAAATGAGAGGTCACTCAAATGGGGTTTACATTAAATAATTTTGAGTTGCCCCCAAAATCCCCATTTTTTGGGGACACTCTACAGTTTTAACAACGTCAACATATAATACACCTTACGTTTCTCATTATGTAACGTTTATTTGTTTACATTAACAAATAAAAAAAAGAGGCAAGAAAGGAGTTTTTTACATTCAGTCTAATAGTATATTTATAAATAATTTTTTACTTTATAATTGTCTTGTTTTATAAAACTAAACTAAGAATCTATTAGAACCGAATATTTTAATTAAAATATTTCTTCTAATTGTACTGCAACAGCAATTAAAATAATGTGTTAAAATACAAATATGTATTAAACAGTTAGAAACTATGCATTTTGGTTGAGAAACAACGTTTATATTTATCGTTTCCTTGTAATAGCACTGTCTTTATTTTTTTGGATTTATTTGGACTTTACCTATTGCTTCTAGTGTTTAAAACTACACTACGTTTAGGGAGGTAAGGAAACTCCTCCCGTTATCAAGTGAACCCTACTTACATCTAAATATCAAGGTCTTACACCTAACTAACGTAAATTTATTTTTATTTTATTAATATTTTTCTTTTACATTTTAATTTACAATAACATAAAAATAACAAATACATATACAAAAAATCAAATACAATACACTAACACAACATTTATATACACGAACAAATGGAAAACTGACAATACAATACCTGTTCTGCATCGTTGACTCCAAACTGACGGCAAAAACGGGAAACTTCACTCTCACGTCAACTCACCACTAGACCGCGCACTCGACTAGTGGCTATCCGTAGTGGAGGGGGGAGAGCCGTTACCCCCACCTATCACCAGGGGCACGTGACGACACAGCTGTGGCTACTCACCCGTCTGTGTCGACGGGAACATGACACGGAAACAAAAAACTGCACGATTCTTCCTAGAATGCTACACGGGCACCCATACGATATTCTCATAGAGATTACCGCATGCCTCCAAGGTGAGCATTGGGAACTAATCATGCAATCAGGTGGCCGTGTTTCCTCCAAGGCGATCACGGACGCAAGTATCGTAGCCGCATTGGATGGGTTCTAGACGCGGGAGCAACTGGAACACAAGGAACTGCCGTGTGTTTGTGGGGTTATTTTTGACTGAAATTATTTTTAATTAAGGGAAACCATAGTGGCCTGACATCAATACTACTCTGACTTATCGGATTTTCATCTAATTTAATTAATGCCCCTTCAACAAACTTTCTTTTATAATAGTGGGACTCATGATGTATAATTGTCGCCTCTTCCAAACTAAATTTATGATCATTTTCCCAGGCGTAATTCGTCAATTTAGATTTTACTGTTGTGCCATTTTTTATGTTTCTTTTATGTTCGTTTATACGACCTTTTAGCGGCCTTTTAGTTTCTCCTATATATTCACCCTCACATTCACATTTGATACTGTAGAAACAGGTTTTGAGGCTTGTTCTTCATTTTTCAAGTAGGTGGGGGTAACGGCTCCCCCCCTCCACTACCGCTAACCACTAATTGAGTGCGAGGTCTGGTAGTGAGTTGACGTGAGAGTGAAGTTTCCCGTTTTTGCCGTCAGCTTGGAGGCAACGATGCAGAACAGGTAATGTATTGTCAGTTTTCCATTTGTTCGTGTATATAAATGGTGTGTTATTGTATTGTATTAGATTTTTTGTAGATGTTAAATTGTGTTAATTGATTTTTTATGTTTGTGTTAGTCTAAATTAAAATGTAAATGAAAAAGATTAATAAAATAAAAAACTGTAGGTTAGTTAGGTGTAAGAACTTGATATTTATATGTAAGTAGGGTTCACTTGATAGCGGGAGGAGTTTCCTTACATCCCGAAACGTAGTGTAGTTTTAAACACTAGAAGTGATAGGTAAAGTCCAAATAAATCAAAAAATAAATTCATATCCATCGCTATTATGAGTTTCAAAAATACAGCACTGTCTTTTTAAACCCCAATAAAACTCATATTATTGTGGCTGCAGTATACAAAGGATCAGCATTAAATGTTGTGTAGTAGCCGGCAAGATGCAGTTACTTAATTATAGCTAGTTTAAGGGAGTAGCGAGGGGAAGTTTTGTTTTGATTAGGCGAAGGGGGATCTGCACCCCACCTCCTACCCACGACATATAGACAATTACGTTCAATTAATCCATTGGCACCACATTTTCCGCCCCTCACCCCGCACAAGATTTAATTAGCACTTGTAAACTGAGATATGTGCAAAAATACTTGTTGAGAAATATGTTGTTCTCCTCTAAATAAACTTATATTTACGCTTATTTGACAAAACACATAGTAGAGCCAGAGATTGATAAGTAAAAACATAATACTTCGAATACAATATTCTTTCCAGTGACTCACACAGTTCAGGCAATGTAATAGCTCTACAAAGGGACCATTTTGTACTTAATGGTTCTATATTACGATTAAAACAAAGTTAAACACCACAGAAAATATTGTCATTTTATAACTAAAGAAAATAATTATTGATGTTCACATATGTGAACAAAAATATCCAAATTATATTAAGTATAGCACTGTTTTAAATGTAATTTATTCTTGTTTGTTATTACAAATTAAGCTTCATCCATGTTATCTGACCATAAAAAATCCTCATTGGAAAAGAAAGTTTCGCTTTTATAAACGTATAACGTTAGTTTATTATTACTGATTGAACTAAATCCCTCAGAGGCGATAACGAGTAAACTGTTGCGAGTTACAAAGTTAGAGTTATGTAACCATCACACCCTCTCATTCCGCTTCAAGAAGTACAAACTGCGGTGCTTATTCTAAGCCACTAAACAACAGATTTAAACCCTATCAACCTCACCACCGTTTAAAATATAAATTTAAGACTGTTTCAAAATGTTTCATATATTCTAATCGATAACTTTGTGTATTAAACCTTTTTTTACTTTTAATATAAATTTAATAAAAGATAAACACATCGAAAGTTAAACTTCATTATTACAGGTTATAAATCTAAATATGTTTATATACTTGACTTATGGTCTGGTTTACGTTACTCTTTATTCTGTTACTCTTAGGTAACGAAATTCGTTTTAATATTTACATGATCATATCGAACCGATTTCCCTTGCACAGTTGGGATGGTTTAGTAAACTCGCTGAGCTCCCTAAGGTGTATCTCGTTGAATAGAGCACTATTCCGCCACAATGATTTCACCCATTAGTGAAGGGGCATTTCTGGTAACTTCTTTTAGGAATACATACGCATTGTTGTTTAAAGACAGATCCAACTGCCATCCCTCATAATTTGTGTGACAGCAGATATATTATAACTAACAGTAATGGTAAACAATATAAAACCAAAAAATATTGTTGATTAGCTTTGATATATTTAATTAATTAATTGAATGTTTTTTAACAATGCATTTTAATTACAATCTTGAATATTGAGCTAGAGTAGCCACAGACGTCTGTAAACTATGGTACTTTATGTAATGAACTCAAACAAACTCAATCGTCTCACAATCACACTTTGTATTTAACTTCGCGGTACTTTAAAGTTAGTTGGAATTATTTGTTATGTGGCCTTTTTGAATGAACAAAATACTAGGAAATATTTGCTGGATAAAGACTGTTTACACAGACATTCCGACATCATCTGGTTCTTATTAATATTGAATTTTACCTTCGGCAATCCGCACTTTACCAGACAATCAGACAAAATCATAGAGTTATTGTTCAAATTCTTTAACAAACATATATACAACTATCGTTTTCACACGTGACATTTTAAATTGGGAAAATTTAGTATTTTCATACTCTTTAAACCATCGCAGAGATATCCATTTGGCAAACCTACTAAGTTAAATAAAAATACTATTTAAACCCATTTTTACTAAACCCATTTTTTATTGGGAGTTTTAAGGATTCTATTAAATATTTCCTGTCTGTAACTCAAAAAAATATTATTTCATAAATAATAATTTAAATAGTTTTTATTAGGTATGTTATTTAACATTAGATTACAAATCATCACACCCACACGCATAATATAACATAACTCCACCGTATATCTTCAACAATATCATGAATTTATGAAGCATTCTATTTTATAACATTTTGGTAAAAGGCATTGGGAATAATCCTTTCCAGTATTTACATATTAAAATTGTCATAAATAAATAAGTTCTTTAATAAGCGATTTTCAAACAATATTGTGTGTTTTAAAAAATAACTAATATGTTTATAATTATAGAATTGTCTACTGTTCTGCAACAATGAGGTTGTCTCGTACTTTTCTTCTTAAAGTTTTAATACTGAACAATTTGATTTTCTTTGGAAGAGCATTGTACTGCTTTGGCCCAAAGTATCCAAATCCCCTTCTTCCTACTTCTAGCTTGATGCGTGGCACTTCCAGTAAATAATTCTGCCGAGTGTGTATTTCTCGCACGTCTACTCTGTTCTTAAGTTTTTCTTTTAAATATGCGTGAAGACCAGTGGCAAGTACTCTATGTACAAGTGTTACAGTTTGCAGTTTGCAAAGACTCCTTATAGACAGAACCTTAGAACTCTTTCGGTAATCCGAAATGTGGTCAAACTTTTTAAGGTTATACACAAATCGTAATGCGCTATTTTGAATACGTGTGAGAACCGTGCAGTTTTCATAAGAAAGACTGTTTCCAAAAACTAGTAACGTATATTCAATAATAGGGAATACCATGGATTTGACCATTCGCAGCTTAGCATCTTCAGGAAATAATCCCTTAAATCTGCTTAAGACTTGCAATAAGCCCACAACACGAATAAGAATTGATTTTATGTATATTGAAAAGTTAAGCTCATTATAAACCCACACACCTAAAACCTTTACAACGTCCTTCATGATCAGTTGAATACCCTCAAATTTATAGTAGTATCGCATTGAATAACATTCTGTGATAATGTAGGAGAGCTAAGGTGGACAACTGAGCATTTATTTAAATTCAACTTAGGGCCATCAGCATCCGACAAAGTCTTCACACTGCTTAAATCAAAGTTTAATTGATCAAAATCTTGATGGGAGTTTGATCGTGGGTATGATAACAACAGTTGAGAGTCACCTGCATAAGAAAATAAAGAGCAAAATGATAAGCTCTTTTCAAGGCCAGCACAGTACAAAATAAACATTATCGGCCCTAAACAGGAACCCTGGGGTACTCCTGTAGTTTTTGAAAGATCTTTTGATAATGTTTCTCCAACCTTAGTAACTTGTACTCTGTCGTATAGGTATGATCTAAACCATTTTATAACAGTTTCATCAAATTTAAAGAATTTTAATTTTGCCAAAAACATTTCAAAGTTCACTGAATCAAATGCCTAGGAAAAATCCAAATTAACAAGGATACTATTCGTACTATTGTCTCTAGCCATCAAAAATTCATCAGTAATATTCAATAATGCCGAATTAGTGGTAAATCCTCTCCTAAAACCAGATTGACATTTTGGTAGGATATTTTCACTTTCAATAAATGGCACTAGTTGACTAGCCACAACCTTCTCCAGTATTTTTGACAATGCTGTTACTATTGATATGGGCCTGAGATAAGAAATTGAAATTGGTGTTTTAATCTTAGGAAGTGGAATGACAATAGATTTCCTCCAGGCGGTTGGAAAACAGCATGTAGACAGTGACAAATTGATCAGATGAGTAATAGCTCTAATGCAGTATGGACTGACCGCCTTCACCATCTGAACGGATAAACCATCTATGCCAGTCGCTGTGGTTTTGATTCCATTCATTGCTTCAATCACCTCTAGTTCGCTTACAGTTTTAAACTTAAAAGAATATTTTACCTGATCTTGAGTGTTAGTTTTATACAAATTTAGTGTATCATGGGAGATATGGTTTCCTGCTCCCATATTTTCGAAGTATTCATTAATTTCATCTGGATAGAATAGATGGTTGCAATTATTATTAATACTTCCTAAAACTCCACTAACATGGATTGTGGAACAGAAGGATTTGGAATCCTTGTTATTTTTAAATTGATTTTGAAAATAAATTCTTTTAGCCTTTCTAATTGCAGAATTAAGATTATTTCGTGCTTTACAGTAAGCTATTTTACTGCTTACAGTTTTGCTCTTGCTGGATTCAATGTTATATTTGTTTTTTATTTTTTCCAACTGTTTTATCGTATTATCCCTCCAAGGAGACTTTTTCTTGGTTACTCTCTTTCTCACAATGGGAGCGCACACTTCAAACACATGAAGCATTTTAGAGGACAAACTCTTATTTACGTCATTCACTGTAGACAGTGATAAAACTTCTTTCCAGTCAGTGTTAGAAGTAATAGTAATAAATGTATGCTTATCAAAATTTGAAGAGTCTCTGTAAGTTGTAAACTTTACATTAGCAAATCGTTTCACCAGGGGTATATCACAATAAACTAATTTGTGATCAGTTATTTTCTTTCCTCTCCCATCAAAAATAGCTGAAGTGTCAACCACACCAATATTTTTGACAGGGTTGCCTTTGTATATAATTATCTGATCAATTAGCGTTGCAGAAGTTTCAGTTACTCAAGTTGGCTCAATAAGTTTAATGAGATTTTGTGATTTTAATAGTTGGCTCAAAAATCTAGTTTCAGGTTTATTACAGTCAAGAAGATCTACACTGAGGTCACCAAGAAGGACCACATCATCTACTTCTGACATTTTATCAATAAACAGATTACAAAGTAAAGTACTCAAACAAGAATATGCAATAGAGGGAGGCTTGTATACCAAGCAAACTAACAATTTCTTATTATTGCTAAAAAGTATTCCACATATAAACTCCAGACGACTATCTTTAGTATCAAACTGTACTTGCTTCATATTCAATCCTTCCCTTGTATATAGTGCAACACCACCACCACCACCACCACCACCTTCAAAATAATCGAGAGACTTAACGCTTTCATGATTCACTCTGTCATTACGCCATAATGAAAAACCAGGCACTGCAAAATAATCAGAAGGAGTCTCTGGGGTTAACCAAGTTTCAGATATGCCCAACACATCAACATCTAAGTCATCAAAAACTGAGAGCAACTCCTCAAACCCAGTGTTCAAGGAACGCATGTTAACATGTGCTAATCTTGTAATTCTTTGGGTACTCCTGGCTCGTTTCCCGAAATCTGGCCTAAAAAACTTTGCTGATCTGAGACAATTGATAGGGTAAATTTGGTACATCTCTAGTGGATGTGATCTCCACTATCTGATTAATTGAGCGATATAAAGCTCTACTAAGAACCAACACACCAATATTGTTCAAGTGACTACCATCACTATTCAGATGCTAATTGCGAATATTAACTTTTACAAAGCTTTAATTGAAGTTTCCACTCATAAGTTCAAGTTGATCATTCAAGTAATGCATTGCTTTACTGTTTACGTCATATCTACTCAGAATGCAGTTTTAAAATATTTTACTGTGAGGAAAATTTGTTTTTGCATTAAGTAAAAGATCTGCCATTTGATGAAGAATTTGCTTTTTTCCATCACCGCCATTGTAGCCAGGTCCTCCATTGTATCCTAATTTCAAATTCTGTGTTCCAACATGAATATGTATCATTATTGGTTGAACCTTTACAATGTTTAATAATCTGTATTTGATGTCTTTGATTCTGGCACCAGGATTAACATCGATTATACAGCCCAGTTCTGCACATTGCATGTCTTAGTAATGAGTCGCCAGTTACTAAACATTTCTCAAAATTTAATTTTGATACATTAATAGATTCTCATTTCGATGATCTGAACGAATTAGGACATTTATTTTTATTTTTATTTGTAGAATGTTATATCTTCATAAAGGTTTGATGTATTGTTGTTAAGTTTGGATTGATTTTCAGTTTGGTTTGAAGCTTGTTTGTTTCTAAAACTCTCATCCAACTTAACTGTTTTCATCAACTTTAAAACCCAATGTTTAGCATTATTGACAACATGTTTGCCACAACTGTGGCTGTCATTTTGTTGATTACACTTTTCAGCTTTGTAATTACATTTTTTAAAGTTTAAAACTATATTCAATTTTCGGCAAAGTTCTCTTGCTATGGTATCATTTAGGTCAGTCATTGAGTCTAGATGAATAAAGTTTGTATTGATAAAGTTCAATACAACTAAACTCCAGTGGGATCCTGAGGTGTTATCATTTTCTTTTTTTTTTATTTAGTGTTTGATAAAGGCAATACAAGAAGTTTTGTTTTCAAGTCAATGTTTACCATACTTAAATTTAATTCACTCTCTGGAGTGAAACGTATTACTGAAACTGTGGTTGGATGTAGCACTTGCACTTCATCTGATATTAGTGATTTGGTCAAATCCCAAATTGTATCATCTTGTAACCATTGCCTATTTTCATCATCATTCCTTATTTCATGTGCAGTTTTACGAGTTTCAGAAATAAATGGAGTTATTTCTGAAACACGTTTGAGATGATACTGAATGTTGATTTGAATTGATTACTTTATTCCATTTGGGTATTTGGGTATTTGTCGTTTGGCCTGATCTGAAATTAATCCCCTGCATATATCCTTGACCATCTTTAATATTTGTTTGTTTAGAACTTAATGTTATCTTTATTTCATTATTAATTGGCTGAGTCTGGTTTTCATGATCCACACATTGACTGAGAATATGAAATCTGTTAGATAGTTGTATCGTTGTCTGCTCTGTACATAATGAACTATATTGTCTGCTACCTTTCATTTTTATAAACTTTGTATTAGAGGCAAAATGAGAGTTATTGACTTGTGCAAATTGAGGTTCATTTTGAAAAGAATTTGATGCATTAATAAAGGAGAAACTATCAGTTTTCATTTGAATATTTGAATTAGATGACTCGGTAACAGATGTATTTCCATTTTTTCACTTAAGTGAGGATTTTGATTTGAACTTGTTTTACATGAGTGTAAACGTTCATTTGATCTTTCAGTTATGATTGACTTCTTCAATTTATCAATCTCTTCCTCCATTACCTCCTGTCTTCTCTGCAACCCTTAAATTAGGTTCAATAAATTAGGTTATTTCTTATTTTCAATAAAAAATCCCTGGACTTCATCTTCTTCAGACATTTTGTGGAGTTTACAGTTTCCTGCCTTTATTTTCTGAGATCTGGTTTGTATTAGTGGTTTAAACTTTAACAGTTTTTTGTTTGTTCCCATTTCAAGTTTATTTGTTTACTTAATTGGTAAACCGTGTATTTGAGGTTATTTTAAACAAATCACTCTAATTGAATAAAATGATTAAATATATTTAAAATGTCTTATTGGAAATCAAAATACTATATCACAGATCAATAATATTACTTACTTTATAACTAAATACCATAACATTGATTTTAAAACACAAAATATTGAGGATAAATTATAAAACCTCAATTGTGAATCGTTCTCACCTGTATTTGAAAATTTTAATCAGTTTGTTAGTTGTGTAACTTGAATATATAATTATATAATAGTGATAAATTAACAATTGCCATAATCATGCAACTGTGCATTCGATACAACTTTTTAACTATCCTTTAAAAACTTGTTTATAGTTTCGATTTACAATAAGGTGGGTTGGTGATGGTTATTACTTATTATATCTACCAGTTTGAAAGATAAATTGTTTACCTTTTATGGTTGTTGCTGTATGGGGTATAGAGGCCAGAACGAAAGCAAGGTTTTGTTGTCAGGGTGAGACAATTTATCAACGGATTGTTGAGTACAACACACAAATGATAGTGTCACTAGCTGGCACAGAAAAGTTCAATAGCAAATATGTGATAACTCACTGTCCGATATTCTGTTTACTCTAGTGTCTGTAAATTATTAGTTGATTTTTGTAAATTATAAACATACGTTACATTTGTCATTAACATTATTTTAAACATCTTATGTAATTTGTATGTTAACTCGTATTTGTATATTAACTCGTGTTATTTATATCCTCATATATCTTAGCTTACATTTTTATACAGAGTGTTGAACGCATAGGTTTTGGACATTTAAAATAATAATACAACTTAATATAGACCACCATAGTATAACAAGAATGCAGGATTTAGTGTAACTCATCAAAAGAATTTAATCAAATTCATATAAACCTGTTTTTAAATTGCTTATTTTTCAGTCTTTCTGCACATGTGATTTTCAATCAATGCAGCATATCCTAGGAGCCACTTATGGTATAGATATGAGACTTGACATGTGTATTATAATAGTTTAGGGCTAATTGTTTACTATGTTTGGAGTTTCTATCCTTCATTAAAAGTTTTATAACTGCGATCTCCTAAATTTGTCATGGCTTGGTTTCTTGAAAACAGGTAATGATTGAGTATTGATCTGTTTATTAAAAACATGTGAACTTTTAAGCCAATAAGGGTTTTATATTGGTTATAAAGGTAACTCAACCCATAGCTGAGAAATTGCAATGTTTATGAGTAAATTTGTGCTAATTCTAAGTGAATTACCATAATTACCTAGGTTTCACTTATAAACATTGCGATTGCTTACGGGTCAAGCGATCTTTATAATCTTCACACTATCATTTTTGCCTTAAAATTTCACATTTCTAAATCCATAGATCAAATACATTTGCCAGTTTCAAGATATTAAGCCATGACAAACTTAAATAGCCACCATTTTGAATTGGTTAAGAATACGAATAAGAATACTGTATTGTCGATCAATACAAATACAGGTTTTTGACAGTGTCAATACATCGAGTTTTATACACCAAAATTAAACAATAATGTAGCAATTTATTCAACCGGTACACACAATTTAAACGAAATTGGTATCTCCATAATACAATAATCTACTAGGCAAATTTAAAAGTCATCTATTGAATAAAGTGGATTTTGCAATACCCAATTATATAATCGCTTTTTAAAAACATTAAAAGATAAGGAAAGAACAGTTTTTGGAAGTTTATTGTACAATTTCACACCTACAACGACAAGACAAGACTAAGTTTTTGTAAGCCTACAATATGGTACTTCAACTTCTGTCCGATTCCTAGTGGAGTAGGTGTGAATTTTTCTCTTAAATTGTAGCAGCTGAAATTGTTAATAGTGTACAAAATGAAGTCATATATGTATAAATTATAAACTGTTAAAATGTGTATTTTCTTAAATAGGGGTCTGCAATGTGCATCCCGTGAAGTGTTTGTAAGATATCTAACAACCTTTTGCTGCATTAAAAGAATATTTTTTTACTTTTTGAGGAATTTCAAGAAAAAATCAAGACATATATTATTATTGATTGGGAAAAAACTAATTAGGATGTCAACACATACTGAAAAGGAACATAATCAAGAAGTTTTTTTTTTAACAAAAAGACAACACGAGAAATTCGCTTAGCAAATAGATCTACATGTGAATCCCAGTTAAGTTTACTGTATCATTCCTAAGTACTTGACAACTGTATTCTGTGGTGCTGAGTTCAACATAGCCATATTTTTCAGTGTGAAAACTATATATTGGCTTTTGTCTTTGTTAAGAAAAAAGTTGTTAGAATGAAACCAGTGTGAAGCTTGATTAAGTGTGGACGCAGCTGATGTTTGAAGCTCAATAAATTTGGAGTTTAAAGATAACAAAACAGTGTCATCTGCATACATATAAGGTGGAGTATTTAGATTAGCAGGCAGATCATGTTTTAGATTATAAAAAGCATTGGGCTGAGAATTGAGCCTTGGGGCACTCCAAACGAAATATCAGTGACCTGTGACCACTCAACCCCTATGTGCCCCATGCAAAGCTAGTGTTTTCATAACTGCTCATTATTTGATTTATTACTTAGTCTATTGCATCTACTGTGGAAAATTGTTTTCGGAAATCAAATTTAGATTTACTAAACAGGTTATTTAAAAAAAACTCATAGACCTGGTTAAAACTTGGTGTACTTCCTACACCTTTCTAAGTGTTAGAATTAATGATATTGGACGGTACTTATTTGGATCATATATGTTTCTCTTCTTAAAGACAGGTATAACCTTTGAAATTTTAAATTCATCGGGGAAGTATCCACTCTGCAGACAGTAGTTAAACAGGAGTGTGAGTGGATGTAAGAATTCTAAACTCGTTTATTTAATAAAGTTGTTAGACATATCACTTTTAGAATTGTTATGTTTTTAACAATGTCAAAGATTTATTCCGAAGAAGCTCTCTCCACTTCAAATTCACACAGCTTATCTTTTGATTTTTTATAAACTGAGTTGAATATATTGAAGACCGATCTAATTTAGAAGATATGTTATTTTTGAATAGATATAAACGGTGCTTAATGTTTGAGGTGAATGTGTACATTGTCTTTTTGTTTTAGAACTTATATCACCTACACTTGTAATAAAGTTCCAGACTGCAGTACATTTTTTTGACGAAAGCCCAATATTTTCTGGGGATTATATTTTAATTTAGCTTCATTTAATTTTTTCTTATAACAAGGAAGTTAACAATAGAAAAGGGAAGATTAATAAAAAATTAGACTAAACTAGTATAATTCAAATGCCAAGGTTCAGGTTAGTACCTAAAGTGGGATCCTAAGACATGTTGCATTGACTCAAAATAAAATACATGCAGACAGACTGAAAATGTAGCAAATTTGAAAAAAAGTGTACACAAAGTTGTTATCTCCTTTTGATCATTTCTACCTAATCCTACATTCGTGCCATACTCTCACGGGACCCAGTCTCTAATCTCGGTATTCCGTATTTGAAAAGTAAGCTTTATATTCAACTACAACTTGCCCACCTCTATTGCAAAAAAATGGAACGACATTCTATTATTTCCTTACCCACACTACACTTACTTTCTCATGTTCGTTACAAGAAAGAACACACTGAAACATAGTACTACAACCACATACAGGTGCAGTCCTATTGGACTAGGTAATTACCAAGTAGCAAATGCATTAAAGATCAAGGTCATTCGGTACTATTACAAACAAAGTGGATATTAACTTTGAATTTATTATATCCATTTCCTTAACGCATTACTTTTAGTAGCCTTAAAGGCAGTAAGTCCTATGTAAACAAGAAAGCGTAAAGCGAGAATCATTTGCTTGATGTATTTTTATAATACTAATACATTTGCATCATTATTACTAAATAATTCTATAATTATCTAAGCTGAAAGTTTAGTAAAACTACTCATAAAAGTTTAATTTAAGTGTAAATTGTTAGTTTGATTAATAAATAGTGTTGTCAAAAGACTGGGTTTAGATAACGAGAGACATCATACTATGGATATAATAAGGTATTTGTACATAGTTATCTACTTAGGAGTCGGCAGTTGACCAATCTGATGAATTTGTGTATGAAAGAGGTCATAGCCTCTAACATTTATAACATTTATGAAGTATAAAATTTATAACCAATAACATTTAATGGTTATTGTACAACAATTATTAATTTGATTTGAAACTCTTAAATAAAGCCGTGCTACGCTACATATGACAAAAAATCAACTATTCTAATGCATTTTTCATTTGTTTTAAGTTTACAGCTTGTAATTTAACTTTGTTGTAAGATCAGAAGACAATAACAAATAAAAGACAACTGTAATCAAATTTTAATTAAAACTACAGAACAAATAGGCCTATTTTCAGCGTGGTTTGTTAAAACTATGGAATATGCAGTATTGGCAGTATAGTTTTACTTTATAAAACGATTATTATGAAAAGATAATATACAACGCAATTCTACTCAATTTAACCTAGTCACGATCTGCACTAATGCCCTTTGTCGTCAACAACTCTTAAAACGCGGTAACATTTTCATACGAATGCAGTTGTGTTTGTGTTGTTAAGTGTAAATTAAAGATAAGCAATTTCTTTATATGATTATAATTAGTTAAAATGGCTATATATGTATGGGTAAGTTGTTTTATATACATCTGATTAATCATGAAATATTGTTTATTATGTCGGAAGCTTTCTGCTCTTAAATGATAAATGTTGCATAGCCTACTCTGTGAGACTCAATACATGGATTACAAATGCTGGTATCATCACACGTGTTTAACAATTACCTCAAGCGCACCGTTTGGCTTAACTATCCCAAACTGTTGTTTTTGTTATTCTAACAACTGAGAAAAGGCGTAATCTTGGAGTCAAAGAGGTTTTAACTACTAACATTTTACCTATAACAAATGAATATAGTTCATATTTGTCAAGGTATTGCATTATACTTCATTTTTTGGCTCAAGCAGTTTATCCTAAAGGAAACTGACTAGTTCTTCACTTTAAGTTAAGTACGTGGGTTACCAACTAATGTATTAATTTGTTGGATCTTAATGCTCTCCAAGCTATATAGGTGATAAAATTTGGTAAAAATCACATACAAAATTAATTTTTACGTGGCTAAACTAATAATACCAATTTCAGTCTTAATGAAATACCATTTTCCGGTTTTCGAATTCTATACGTTTTTACTGTAGAAGTTACTTATAGATGGTGCATAGTTTTAAGCCCGTTTTAGTTTCAGTAACATATTTTGGCCTCTAAAGCTAATACGATATTTTAATTATTGCTTTAATTATAGAAAAATTTTAAACTAGGAAGTCGAAATTACTAAATATAAAATGCAACTGTTTTATTATTTAAATTATCGTTTATCCTCAAACTTCTAATTATAAAGGAAATAACTGACTCCCTTGTAGGAATCAAAAAAATACTAGCTGCAATAAATAAGCGTATTACTTAAAAATATGCGAGTATATAATATGTATATACATAGTATTTATTTACATGAGATACCGATTAGCATTACAATAATAAATCTATCAGTAACTTGATTGTTATTTTTGTCTGTTTTGTTGTAAATACATTAAGGAGAATACTTTATCTAAGTGACCAATTATGACTTGAAGGAATGGATAAATATATATGAAGTGGCAGGTAGAGGACTAAGCCGTCCCATGGGAGCTTTTTGTTTTCTTACACATCCTTTAGAGAGAGAGAGAATTAATATATATTTTTATTAGATCTGGACTGGCAGAAAAAAAAGAAATATATTGTCCTATTTCCCTTCTTTGTCTTCACTATGATCATTCATTTAAATAAATTTAAGATCTAGTTCCATAAGTTCTTCCCCATCGCGAATACACGTCAAAACTGTCACCTGACTTTATTCAGGAAAAACGTTTAACAAACTAAAAACGTATATTAACTCAATAAGTAAGCATAATTACTTACCCCTGACTAAATAGCGGGTTATCAGGGATTGTTTTAATACGGAAATGTCCGCGTATTTTGTTTTCATAGGTACTTACCAGGCTTCAAAAATAACCAAGTTCATAAAATAGACAGAATGTCAAAGTCATAACGAGGAACTTCCACCACATTTCCGCAACCTGCTCCTGCCACATGTAACAAGCATATCTTGAGAGTTATAGACCAATTATTTTTACTTCACTATGGTTTATAAAAATATATATATTGGGAAAGCTCTGTTTAGTGTAGTGGAAATATCTTTGAATGGTACCTGATCTTAAAAGTAAATTGAATTTTTAGCCAAGTCTACGTTTATTAATTTTACCATGCATAAATTTTACTGAGAGCTTTATTTTTGTAATACAGGTATTGTTTTTTTTTAACGGAAGTGGTAGCTCAGAGGTAGAACGTTGGCCTCGCAAGTAGGCCGTGGTAAGTCGTAGGTTCGAGCCCGGCTTGCTACTATAGTACTTTTTTAGAAGTGGTCACCACTGTCTTGCTCCTGTGACTATTTCAGTTAACCCGCGGATGTCACTGTCATTAAATTGCCACACAGGAATATTAGCCTATGCGAACAGCGAGTGTTTTTTAATGTCTAAAGTAGCATTAAATATAATCATCTAACACATTTAGACATTTGTAAGAACTTTTTTAATTGGAAATAAATAATTTCGCTTTATAAAAACACGCAAAACATTATATTTATTATATTATTACTAAATAAAACAGTTTTTCTTAAGAAAATTCTCTGAGTATAAATGAGCAATGCAAATGGAAAATAATAAATGAAATCAAAAACACTTATGACTTGTCCAGGATTGACTATTACAAACGTATAATGGAGAGCATTACGCTTAAGCGTGTAATTTAGACATGATAACAACTGGATTAAGTGGCAGACGGATATGATTCAATAATAAAGCTGCTTATGATGCATAACCAAATATATTATGTAGAGTGTGGAATCATAGTGGATAGTATGTTTTAAAAACACTGTTTCTGGATTAGTTATTTGATTAAAATAGTCCTAGGAGATACTAAATAATTATAGTTATACGATGTAAGTAAAGGTTTCTGCATTTTAAGTTTATTTATATATATATATATATATATATATATATATATATATACAGGGTGTTTTTTTTTAACTGTGCCACCATTGGGATCTTGTAAACTGTACATCATACAGTAAACTTTAAATGGGGAACATTCCCTTGTTTTTAAAGAGGTTTAAAAATAAGTAGATAAAACTTTTGTAAATGGCCGCCATTTTCCAATATGGCGGTCAACTTCATTTTTTCTTATGACATACCCTGTATTTTATGGTGTTTACGGATATTAAATGAAAATGTAAGACTTTTTTATTCTTGAGTAATTTCTGATATACTTAACCGTTTATGAGATTCAGAGAGATAAAGGTAAATCATTTTTGTTGTTTTTGTTATCTGTGCTACCATTGGGATCTTGTAAACTGTACATCTTACAGTAAACTTTAAATGGGGAACATTCCCTTGTTTTTAAAGAGGTTTAAAAATAAGTAGATAAAACTTTTGTAAATGGCCGCCATTTTCCAATATGGCGGTCAACTTCATTTTTTCTTATGGAATACCCTGTATTTTATGGTGTTTACGGATATTAAATGAAAATGTAAGACTTTTTTATCCTTGAGTAATTTTTGATATACTCAACCGTTTATGAGATACAGAGAGATAAAAATTTAATTCAGGCAGGCTTAGGCTCTCATAACAGCTGTTATTAATCTTTCGTCCATTTCCATTGCTAGCTGTTTATTAGCATTATAGCATTGTTGGAATAATAAACAATAATCACTAACCTGTAAACTTGCAGTCTCAGAATAGTTGTCTTTCACCGTGCAATTTATTAATAATTTCTTGTGGTTTTTAACTTGTACAGTTTTATTGTTTTTATTTTATTTTTTTTTATAATTACGCTTGTTATGACAGTTCTCTTACTATGGAATTTACAAACAATGAAAAACTTGACATGGTCGAAGTGTATTTTCTGTGTAACAGAAACTGTAGTGCAGCAAATATCGCATATCAAGAGAGGTATCCTGATAGGCGAGTACCGAATCGTAGGTATTTCAAACAACTTATTGTAAACTTGGCAGCCAATGGTTCTTTTGCAAAGCCACGTCAGAGAGTAAGCACAGTTGTTACTGATGAATTTCAAATTGATGTTTTGGCATACTTTGAGGCTTTTCCTAATGCTTCTATTAGAGAAGTTGCATCCATTTTGCAAACTTCAACCTCCTCAATTTTTAAAGTACTAAAAACAAACAAGTACCACGCTTATAAGTATGCGAAAGTTCAAGCTTTGATGCCGGGTGATGAAAATAGGAGGCTAGAGTTTTGTGGATGGTTAGCTCAGGAGGCCGTAAATACACCAGGGTTTTTATCGAACATTATATGGACTGATGAAACTAACTTTTCAAATAGGGGAATGTGGAATAGGAAGAACAACCATTACTGGGCTAAAGTAAATCCGTTAGTAGTGAGAGAAGGACATGACCAAGTTCGATTCTCGATAAACTGTTGGTGTGCTGTGTTGAATAATGCAGTAATAGCACTACACTTTTATGAGGGGAATTTGACAAGACATACGTATTTACAGTTTTTAGAGAACATTTTGTTGAACTCAATTGAGGATGTACCTTTAAATGTAAGAACCCAGTTGATATACCAACAAGACGGTGCCCCAGCGCATAACAGTGAAGTGGTAGTGCAGTTCTTGAACATTCACTTTCCCGGAAAGTGGCTTGGTACAAATGGCCCATTACCATGGCCAGCGAGGTCCCCAGACCTGACACCAATGGATTTCTTTGTTTGGGGTTATTTAAAAGACAATTTGTACAAATCCCGATACAACACTGTTGCAGATATGACAACGAGAGTCAGAGAAATCTTTCATGGAGTTCACCACAACACAATCAATAAGGCTGTGAATGATGTTTTAAAAAGGGCGACTGCTTGTATTTATACAGATGGTGGCCACTTTGAACACCTGTTGTAAATATGTTTCTTGTATCAAAAATGAAATTGTTATAATTAAAAGAAATCTTTTATGTGTGTCCTGTAGATAACTTTAATTATTTTCTTATTATAAGCAGCAAGTAAAATATGAATAAGCCACTAGCTCACTTGAAACTAATACACTTAGGCCTGCCTGAATTATATTAAACCTTTGTCTCTCTGTTTCTCATAAACGGTTGAGTATATCAAAAATTACTCAAGAATAAAAAAGTCTTAGATTCTCATTTGCTAACCGAAATCACCATAAAATACAGGGTATGCCATAAGAAAAATTAAAGTTGACCGCCATATTGGAAAATGGCGGCCATTTACAAAAATTGTATCTACTTATTTTTAAACCTCTTTAAAAACAAGGGAATTTTCCCCATTTAAAGTTTACTGTAAGATGTACATTTTACAAGATCCCAATGGTAGCACAGATAACAAAAACAACAAAAATGATTTACCTTTATCTCTCTGTATCTCATAAACGGTTGAGTATATCAAAAATTACTCAAGAATAAAAAAGTCTTACATTTTCATTTAATATCCGTAAACACCATAAAATACAGGGTATTCCATAAGAAAAAATGAAGTTGACCGCCATATTGGAAAATGGCGGCCATTTACAAAAGTTTTATCTACTTATTTTTAAACCTCTTTAAAAACAAGGGAATGTTCCGCATTTAAAGTTTACTGTAAGATGTACAGTTTACAAGATCCCAATGGTAGCACAGATAACAAAAACAACAAAAATGATTTACCTTTATCTCTCTGAATCTCATAAACGGTTAAGTATATTAGAAATTACTCAAGAATAAAAAAGTCTTACATTTTCATTTAATATCCGTAAACACCATAAAATACAGGGTATGTCATAAGAAAAAATGAAGTTGACCGCCATATTGGAAAATGGCGGCCATTTACAAAAGTTTTATCTACTTATTTTTAAACCTCTTTAAAAACAAGGGAATGTTCCCCATTTAAAGTTTACTGTATGATGTACAGTTTACAAGATCCCAATGGTGGCACAGTTAAAAAAAACACCCTTACACATTACATAACCTAAGTTAAAATCTATAATTTAATGGACTAATTGTAATTTTTATTATTTTTAACACTCATCTAGTGATTAACATTAATTTTTAACTAACGTATTAGTTTACTTTACATGAAGGTTAATCTCAAGTTTGTATAAGCTACACAGTGGTAGTTTAGTATTGAAGAACACTGCATACTAATTAATTATTACTACCGGGTATTAATTCATTATTAAAATCAAAAATATTAATAAACTTTTCCGGGTTTATAAGTAAGAATGCTAAATCAAGATATTTAAAGAACCGGAGGGTTTCCGAGAGGATTTTTAACCAATTTACTTAATGAAGTCTTCCCACACTTCGTTAGGTTAATTTACTTTTCTGCTCTACTGGTTACCTTTTTATCAAACTATTTTATTTGTAAAAAAATATTTATACAAGTCTTAGACAGTTCTTACCACAGTTTTATAAAATAATTCGTGCGGTTTCCTATATGTTATAATATAAAAAATTTTAGTTACAGTTTTCTCAATGTAATAAATGACAACAAGAAACTGATGAAGATTATTAAAAGAGCGTTAGTAGAGGCAATATGGGGAGTCTGGGACAGCTGAAAAATAATTGTTTTTTAATCAGAAGTGACGTTTGAGTGACGTGGTGATGACGTATGTGTGACGAGAGGGTGTGATGACGTCACGGCGATGACGTATTGGTGTGACGATACACATACGTCATTGGATGTGAGGTAATGTGAAAGCGGGTGGATTTATATTCGTTAATAAACGGTTTAGTTACGTCGGTTTGCGACTTGAAATGGCCAACCGTCCATTTAAGTCGGTTTGTGACTTGAAATGGCCAACCGTCCATTTAAGTCGGTTTCGACTTGAAATGGCCAACCGTCCATTTAAGTCGGTTTGTGTTATCTTATCTTATCTTATCTTATCTTATCTTATCTTAGATCTAGATCTTAGATAAGATAAGATAACAATTTTTTCTGGGGGCTCCGCCCCCGACCCCCCCCTTGCTTCGCTCCCCATCCCACGCCATAGAGTCCCCCTCCACTATTAACCCCCGCCACATTTACAGCTTAGCACAGAATCGCGCGTTACGATCCATTCACACTCCTGATCTTAGCCGCAACGCAACCATGGCTCGCAACTTACAACCGATCAAACGCCCTGCTGACTCTTCTGACGAGGACTATTCGGACGAAGAGGGTCACAGACGTCGCAGGAAACAGTTCAAGTTCTGCCAAACTAGACCGACGGCTGCAACTACTCCTGTGGGGAGAGCGACGATTCAAATAAAGCGAGACATCTTCACTTACCGACAGATCATCCAACCCATGGAATCTTGGACCGCTACTGACACCTTGCCGATCAGATGATTATCGAAGTTAGTAGCGGAGATCACTTCCACCTCATCCTCCAACATCAACACTTGGACACAGTCGACGCTAGCCTACGCCGACAACTACAACTACGACAAATTCTTCGGGTCGTCGCTTCCATCCCCCCACACTAAATCCAGGACTCCACTCCTTCTACAAACGGCCTTTATCAAGGCCACCACTTATATCATTCGTTGTGAATCAGCCTAGCAACCATACATCATACTAAACCTACATTGCGTACATTTCAATCCAGATTCTCAGGACTTAGTCATTTAACATCAATCATTTTGGTGGCCTTTACAAAGGCCATTTTTACAAGTCTCAATTATTTTTACTTTCACAGTCTTAGACGATTCCTTTACAAGTCTCAGCCTCACATCTTGTTACTTCTTTTACAGGAGGAGTATTCAACATTTTCTGGACTTTGTCATTCATCCAACTTCAGTTTAGTGGCCTTTATAAAGGCCGTTTTAATAAGTCTCAATTTTACAACTTTCGCGGTAACAAAGAATAGTTATTCAGTTGTCGCTATGAATGTTTTAGGGGACTTTAAATAATTATAATTTATATTCTCCAAACATGTTCAAACGTGTTCAAGGTCATTTCAATACTTAAAAAAAAGGATCTTGACTGTGGCGGATTGCCCTGCCGACCAGTCAAGAAGGGTCAGTTCATTCGTGGCGGTTTGCCCATGCCGACCGATTGAACTGCTTAGGGTATGGGTGGACCGCAGAACTCCACACTGCGCGAACCACCCGGGTTTGTTTTGGGGTTGTGATGGGAATAGGGTAAGGGACAGAGTTTAACTTGTACAAATCAACAAATTGTGTTAGTGTTAGTGGGAAACCAGCGAAGCCATGCAAGACAGAAAAGGATTGTACAGAGAAGAATAAGAGATCGGCGCTGAGCTTAACGAAATCCAGATCCATTGCCCACCGCACTGTTCACCCAACGCCCGGAGCAGTGCTGACCACACAGGGGGACTTGTCTCAGGCCTTGTGCGACGCAGAAGGTGTTGACTCCGCCTCGAGACCCGGCGGAGATCAGCGTAGAGATGCCGGCCGATAGCAAGTGAGACCTACATATGTGGTGCTCGCTATATCACAGAAGTTCCAAGCCCGGGGTACCACTGCAGGGATTGCGGTACTAGGAGACCTCCGTGGATGTTCAGCTTCTCTCCGATGATCTCCACTGTGCCCCGCTTCTCTGGAGCTGCTCTGGACTGGTCCCGTGTCTGCATGCCGAATGTTTCGAGTGGAACGAGCGTCCCGGTTTTATGAACTTTTCCGCTGAGTCAGCAGAAAATAACCTCACCTCATTGGTTGAACTGTTTGACCAATGAGAAGCCGGCTTGTGCTAGTGAGTATACCGCTGTTCTTAAGCGAATCACTTTTGCTCACCCTTTCGTTACGGACGCAACTGCATCATGTTCAGGAAGCAGACCCGGCTTAAGATGGTTGACATGCCTCGTCGGGAACCATCGTTCCAGCTTTCCAGCTCCAGGCCCCACAGTGTCACACCTCGGTCATCACTCCGGCAGCCTCGTCAACGTCCAGCTCCAATCCCAGCCCCAAAGAGCGAGTCCATGACAGGGCAGCCTCGTCAACGCCCGGCTCCAACACCAGCGTCAAAGAGTAGACCCGTCGATGTAATGCCTCAACGGGTAAACATATCGACTTGTGCCCGGGAACCGTTCTCTTTACTTAGAGAAATTCTCTCGGACAAGACGAGGGATCTGGAACCTGAGAAGAACTATACGGCCCAGATCCCTGTTATCGATGAGCCGAGGGAGATTCGTCGGCCGAGTTTCGAACCGGCATTCCCTGGGTTCAAGCTCCACCACCTGTGGAAACTGCAGCCGGGACTTTATTGTCTGCTCGGATGGGACAAGCCTTCGCGGGAGCTTTTGTTGCGCCACCGCAACTTTGTCTTTAGAAGTTACCTGCCGAATGGAGTGATTGAGCCACCGTACAAGACATTAAAGACCTACTTGGAGGTCGGGAAGCCGGAAGATGGGCAATGACGTCGGCGTGTCACCGTCCAATGGGTGTCACTGTAAACAATGACACTGATAAAAACGGCCTTTTTAAAGGCCACCAAAAATTTCAATCGTTTGACACTCAGTAGCGTAAAACATATATTTTGTTTTACCCCCAGTCTTACTCCTGCTGTAATGAAGTTTTATTATAAGTCCCATGAGGTTTCAATCAAGTTTGTTGGTATTTTGTACGGTACGGTACTTAGTTACCGACTTCAACAAATATGGTTTGACCGAGAAATTTAATCGTTCCTCTGTCAACATAGTTTGTTCAAATGGGTAAGCGCTTGGACTGGGACATTAAATAATTAAAATGGCCTTTCTCAAGGCCACTAAATAAAACGCTGAGTCAGTGTTATTAGTGCGCACCAACAGGAGACCTGCAGCGTATCCTATACGGTACGTAGCGTCGCACCTTAGAGACCAATGATTAGTGGGGCTCAGGACATCCTGCTTGCGCTGAGGAGAGAAGATGGAAACTACGGTGGAAGAAATCTTCGCTGAGATGATTGAGCGACGGGCTCCACTAGCACCGATATCCTCACTCCGGCCGCCTCGTCAACGTCTAGGAGCCTCGCAGAGGCGTGTTCACTTCGCTTTGGACTGTCCAGCTCCGAGACCAGTGGCAAGGAGCAATCCTGTCACTGTAATGGATTTTGTTGCGGCTACTCCACGGCGAAAGCTTCAGAGGCTGGAGCGGCGCTTCTACACTCCACTTGGGCAACTACGCCATGGCGAACAGAATCGACGGTTGTGGCGGATGAAACCCGGCCTGTACGAATTGCTATTTTTCGTACGCCAGGATGGTGAGGCTACTCTGCGGGAGGTTGGTTCCTTGGAGCTGACGAGAGTTCGCCTGCCAAGGAGAATGGAGTGGCCGTGGAAGTCGACGCATCTGAAGATTCACGGGCCGGGGAGGACCCTTCGTATCCCAGAGGGAAGGCCGAATGGGTCCGTCGCTAGATCATCTCAAAAAACGGCCTTTTTAAAGGCCACCAGATTTTTCAATCGTTTTTGAACTCATGCATTTGCAAAGTTTTATTATAAGTCCCATGACATACTGGGTGTTGGTAATCTGTACGGTACGTAGTTGCCGACTCTAAATAATATATTTTGACCGAGAACTTTGTTCATTATTCGGTCAACACAGTTTATTTAGTAAGCTTAAAATAAATGTTATGGGGCTTAACAGCCATAGCTTGAAGTAAAGAATAAAATGAGTTGTGTTTGCAAACACAAACAATTCCACGTTTCTAACATAGAGTTACAGTCGGGCTAAGATTGGAGATACGTAGTTGCCGACTCTAAATAATATATTTTGACCGAGAATTTTGTTCGTTATTCAGTCAACACAGTTTGTTTAATGTACCAAAAAATAAATGTTATGGTGCTTAAGAGTCATAGCTTTGAGTAAAACATAAAATTGCTTTCAAACACAAACATTTGCAAGTTTCTAACGTAGAGGCACAGTCGGTCCAAGATTGGAACATAAAAACGGCCTTTATCAAGGCCACCATTTTTAGTACTTAAATTCAACTGACCAATAGGAGAAGAGTGCTGTGTCAGCAACGCCTATATAATGAGAGAGTAGTGCGATGTTTCCTCATTCCTCCACTGAGCTGATTGCTGATCTGATCTCCAAGTCATGGACTCTTCTGAGACTTCTGCAGCTGTAGAATCCATCCTGGCTGAGAACAAGGTGAAGTCTATCTTCGATCTGCCGGACGCAACTTCTACATCCACAAGCGTGGTTTCGCCGCCAAGTCCCCTGCACTTTGGAGCACCGACAGCAGAGTCATCGGATGAAGATAATAGGAAATTCATTTCAAAACATGACCCCTTCGTACCGAAGGCAACTTCATCCTCCAGCACACCAAGAATATCATTGAAGAAGACACCACGGGTAAGAAATGCGCCCAAGTGTACCCACCAATTTAAGAGAGGCCGAAGAAGGGTGAAGTGTGTGCAGTCTTCTGCAAAATAGGAGAAAAGTTCTGCGCTAAACACAAACCTGCAGAGAAAAAGCCGCCAGCATCTAGTTTTGACTTTGAAACTATAGCTCAGGAGGGAAAATTCCGAAGATTGAAAGTTTCCAAAAAATATAAACTCCTACAAATTAAAGAGCGCAAAGTAATTTTGGAAAACAGCGGAAGAATCCTAAAGGTAAGACTGCCTGGATATTTGCAACCAATACCCAAGACTGGGTCATACTTAGTATTTCAAAGGGCGGGCAAAGGCGAACTGGCAAAGGCGATGTGGGAGTGCGTCTAGATTGGATCAGCAGCTCAGAAACGGCCTTTTTCAAGGCCACCAATTGTTTCACTCGTTATAGTACTCACAGTGTGCTAACTCTGTTGTCTTTCACAAACAAAGTATATTATGTAAAATCCTACAACATAATTAACCTACATTGCGTAGCTTTCCTTCCAGTCAACAATGGTCGAGACCAGTCGTAAACCTTGGTGGAGAATTCAAAACGGCCTTTTTAAAGGCCAAAAATTGATTAACTCGTTATAGTTCTCACAGTGTGCTAACTCTGTTGTATTTCACAAACATAGTATATTATGCACAATCCTACAACATAATTAACCTACATTGCGTAGCTTTCCTTACAGTCAACAACGGTCGAGACCAGTCGTAAACCTTGGTGGAGAATTCAAAAACGGCCTTTTTAAAGGCCAGCAAATGATTAACTCGTTATAGTACTCACAGTGTGCTAACTCTGTTGTATTTCACAAACAAAGTATATTATGCACAATCCTACAGCATAATTAACCTACATTGCGTAGCTTTTCTTACAGTCAACAACGGTCGAGACCAGTCGTAAACCTTGGCGGAGAATTCAAACACGGCTTTGTTAAAGGCCAGCAATTGATTCACTCGTTATAGTACTCACAGTGTGCTAACTCTGTTGTTTTTCACAAACAAAGTATATTATGAGATGAAATAAACTGATAATGCAAGCTGCAGACTGAATTAATATTTACATCTCTCGTTTTAGTACTCAAATTGAGCTAACTGTGTTGCCTTTCACAAACGAATTATATTATAAGATGAAATGAACCGATAATACAAGCTACAGCCTGAATTAATATTTACAACTCTAGTTTCATCGATTCTTTGCATTCAAAAAAGATTTTGTTTGTTTGTTTGTTAGGTTGACCTTGAAAATAATAAAAGCATTGTCAGCAGTTAAGATAAGAGACTGCTGAAAAGCATTGTCAGCAGTTAAGATAAGAGACTGCTGAAAAGCATTGTCAGCAGTTAAGATAAGAGACTGCTGAAAAGCATTGTCAGCAGTTAAGATACTGCTGAATATGCAGTAGTTATTACTATAAATAGAGGCGTTCTGTAGAGTTGATCACATCCATCTGCGACGTTTACCTGGCAACATGGTCTACGAGGTTGTTCACCACCAAACAGCGAGAAGGGTTAAACGCTCTCCTCTGTGGCTGAAAACATTCTACCTCCGTGTTCCGATTTATTGGACGACGGAGATAACTCAAGAATGCGACTTGTGGAGAGTTTCTGAGGCTCTAGACAGTATCAGAGCCGACTGCCGAGCGACTACTATTAAATTGACAACGTCCGACGTAGGGTTCTGGATGGCGCCTACTCCTCTGGAAGATGACTTACCCTTCAAGACCAACGTCATCAAAGACCTGAAGCGTTTGCTGCGGCTTGGCCAAAGGGTGACTCTCACCGTCATCGTTTCTTGAGGACGTATCCTGCAGACCCACAACGCCATCTCAAACTCCACCTTCTGAGGGCAACTACAAACGGCCTTTTTCAAGGCCACCATGAATTTCACTCGTTTTAACTAAGCTAAGCGTCTTATTTGAACCATACCAATTATTTATATTTCGATTATTAATGTTTCTACTAATAATGAAATTAATAATTACCAACACATGGTTTTTAAAATTTTTAGTTGTACAAAACACATGGTGGTTTCTTAATTTTACCTCAACTAACAATTGAAATTTATGATATTAAGTATGCACAAGTGTATCTCTTTCTATCTCTCTCTCTCTCTCTCTATATATATATATATATATATATATATGTATACATTTTTTGAGATCAAAACCTATGTTTACGGTTTTTCTACCATAACTTAGCACTTTTTTTACTGACTAAAACCTAATGCTCTTATTCGTTGTTTATTTTTGCTTTCTCATCACAAAATTCCCCTATAAATAAAGGTAAATAGTAGTCACCGGTCATTCATATCCTATCTACCACCATGTCACCACTAGACATCCCTCACCACTGGAAGCAAATTGGAGAAATAATTGAAAATGTCTTACAGGAAGATGTGGAGGAGATTGAAGATACTAGCGACTCCGAAGACCTGACCAACTCCGATGACAACACATCATCACTAGATGTCTCTGACATAGAAGATGCAATAGCATTTGTTCTTCACGAGGATTATCCGGAGTCAGTCGCCGACGGTATTGAATTTTATCTCCTGTCCGAAGATGAGGATGACAACAGGACTCCTGTCCTACGTGATGTTCCCGATACAAGGCGGAGACTATTCGATAGTTCCAGTGGTGAGGAAGACGATGATGGCGTTGCATACCTGAGCGACTAATTGGAGAAGTCTGTTTCAAACGGCCTTTTTCAAGGCCACCAATTGTTTCAATCGTTTTAAAACTCAGCCGAATTCGCAATGTTTTTTTTTCCTTAAACTAAAAAAGCCACAAGCAGAGTATAATAAACGAATGAAAAAATGGTAGCCGTTAAAACGGCTGTTTGGATGTGTTTTTCAACTGTATAAAGGGTTTATTGCTCAACAATGATGTCATCATCTGATAGATAATCTGCCCCTACTAATCTTTCTAATGCAGCCATTACTTCTCTGGATTGGATAGTTGTTCTGATTGATACAACGTTAACCTGTACTGGTTGATCATCACTTTCTTGTCTTTCCGTGGGTGTAAATGATAATTGAAAAGGTGGTGTTGTGGAGGATATATCTGGGACCTGTATAGGCTGCTCCATAATTATGTTG
The DNA here is from genome assembly GCA_963675035.1 of Allygus modestus. Classification (NCBI taxonomy): domain Eukaryota; kingdom Metazoa; phylum Arthropoda; class Insecta; order Hemiptera; family Cicadellidae; genus Allygus; species Allygus modestus. Next base: position 261,939,304 of record OY776112.1, on the reverse strand, counting down.
TGGTTAGTAAGCTTATAGCAATACTAATTTATTATTTCATTTATGTTTACTTTTTAAATGAATGAACCAATGGCAATGAAAGTGATGATGTTAGCAAAAATATAAACCAATAGTAATTCAATGCTGAGGTCAGCATTTGCTATAAAACTAGAACATGTGAAAAATGGCTCTCAATACTACTTTTGGAGCAGTCTATAACACACTGAGAAATTTATTCAATCACAATGTACTATTGTCAACGTTGTAATGAAGATTTCATAAATGAGGATTTATATATATATCACTGTGAAATTTACCATAATGCTACTAATAATGCATTATCCGATTGTGAAGACCATCCCGATTTCTTACACTTCCTTGCTGACACTGAACACTCTACACGGCAGAGCAGACCAAGCGTAATTGCATATGCACCTCCTAGCAAACAAAACTCAGTGGATCCTGAAGATGAATCCTCACCCTCTACTTCTAGAGGGACTGCGAACGAAGATGCAACGTTGGGAGTCAACATTTTAGTGGAGGCGTTTGACAGATCTGTCGTTCGACATTACAGAATAAATAACATCAATACACTTGAACTACAAATATTTCTGACCCTCGTTAAAGATGTTATAATTGCAAAATTAAATTATGAACTTAACCGTTTGAATTTCATTAAATTTGGATTACTATTGGACACAACATTTAATAATGTAGAAGGAGAAATATCCAACAGAGGGTTTCTTTCTAGAAACCGAACTATCATGGAGACGTCAAATTTAGATGAAATAGTTGATGAATGTTTACAAGAATTGGTGCTTAAAATAACTGAACATGAAGCTCGTGGATCCGGATGGTCCTTGCTCAATGTAAACAACCTGGATTTACGAGTTCATAAACGTGGATACGGTGATCGTGGCAGAAGTTTTATTCCATTGCCAGCAAAGATTAAAGATAATAAATCATGTATTAATGTTCAAAACAATGACAATGAATGTTTCAGATATTCCATGTTGGCGAAATTTATTGTTCATGAAGGTGTCCAACATCCTGAACGACCGAATAGAAGATATCAAGAACTAAATGGTAGATATAAATTTAATGGATTAAACTACCCAGTGTCATTGTCTGATATAGGAAGTTTTGAAAAACGTAATGCAGGTGTATCTGTTAACGTGTTTGGACTGGACAGAAGAAACAATGTGTACCCGTTAAAAGTGGTACCACGTGAATTGACTGACCATACTGATTTACTAAAAGATGAAACTGTTTCACATTATGTGTACATAAAAGATTTCACTAAGCTCATTCACTATCAGCTCACCAAAAGAAAGTCACCAATAACAGTGTGTAAAAGATGTTTCTGTTTTAAAAATATCTCTATAAATAGAGGAGGTCGTAGTTGGCTGACGGAACACTCTAAACTTTGTGGAGATCATGCAGCAGCAAAAGTTATCCTTCCAACTCTGAATAGTACTATTCTAAAGTTTAGGAATATCCATCACCAGTATCGCATCCCAATTGTAATTTACGCAGATTTTGAATCGTCATTGATACCAGTGGAAAATGTGGATCCTGACGCAGCAGACAGTAGGAAATACCAAAACCACGAGCCAAACAGCTATTGTCTTTTGGTAAAATCAACACTTTCATACGAGCATCTTCGGCACTACGATATTCCAACGGAGCCAAAGCTTTACCGTGGGGAGCAAGCTGCAACACGATTTGTGATGATCTATATGATATTGCTGAAAAAGTATCTACCCTCTACAGTTACATTGTTCCTATGGAAAATCTCACTGACCTTCAAGAACTATGTCATCAAATGGAGGACATTTGTTACTTGTGTAAACAGGAGGTTTCTGAGGACAACTTCAAAGTGCGTGACCATGATCATTTGACAGGAGCCTATAGAGGAGCAGCTTGTAACGCCTGCAATATCAACTTTAAGCTACCTAGCTTTATACCGGTTGTATTACACAATTTAAGTGGATACGACGCACACTTTATTATTCCAGAACTTGGACGAGAGAAAGGACAAATTGACGTATTGGCTCAAACGACAGAAAAATTTATTAGTTTTTCAAAGAAAGTAAAAAATATAAAATTAAGGTTTATAGATTCCTTAAGGTTTATGCCATTCCGTTTGATGACACTCTCTAAGAATCTGGAAAGAGATGACTTAATTGAAACGAGGAAGCTGGTTCCAGAAGATAAGATGGAGCTCGTATTAAGAAAAGGAGTGTTCCCGTACGACTACATAGATTCCCTTGCTCGATTTGACGAGACTGCGTTACCTCCACCAGAAATGTTTTACAGTAAACTCAATGAATCTCCAGTAGATCCAGAAGATTATGAGCATGCTGTCAAGGTATGGAAGGAACTTAATATGTCGACGCTCGGAGATTATAATGATTTTTATGTGAAACTTGATGTAACTCTCCTTTGTGATGTAATGGAGGAATTTAGAAATTCCTGTTTGTTAGCTTACGGACTGGATTGTTTCTATTACTTCACATCTCCGGGGCTGGCTTGGCAAGCTATGATGAAGGAAACTAAATGCGAACTCCAACTTTTAACTGATATTGACATGGTTCTTATGGTTGAAGCTGGTGTTAGAGGAGGGGTCACACAATCGGTCACACGATATGTCAAAGCCAATAACAAACATCTTCAAAATTATAACTCCACTAAAGAATCAGTCTACCTAGGCTACTTCGACGCCAATAACCTTTATGGATACGCCATGTCAATGCCATTACCTTTTGGCGGATTTTGCTGGGTTGATTCTAATGTTTTAGGAGACATTATGAGCATCCCGAAGTTCAGCGATATCGGATACATATTGGACTTTGACTTCGAGTATCCTCAGCACCTTCACGACCATCATTATGACCTTCCTCTATTACCAAGGTCCGAGATTCCTCCAGGAGGCAAATATTCAAAGTTGATGACAACACTTGAAAATAAATCTAATTACATTGCACATTATTGGATTGTACAGCAAGCAATTGAACTAGGAATCAAAATTGTTAAAATCAACCGAGTGCTTCAATTTACACAAAAGACCTGGCTAAAACCGTATATAGAATCGAATACTTCAAGAAGAGCAGCTTCCACATCAAGTTTTCACAAAGAATTTTACAAACTGATGAATAACGCCGTCTATGGGAAATGTCTTGAAAACAAAAGGAATCACATGAATTTGAAACTTGTTTCTGATGAAAAGAAAATGTTAAAATTAGTTCAAAAGCCTAACTTCAAAACATCTATCATTATAAACGAAAATCTTGTAGCTGTATGCATGAACAAAACAAATGTTGTCATGGATCGACCTCTTTATGTAGGAATGTGTATACTTGATATTTCAAAGACCCATATGTACGACTTCCACTACAACAAGATGGTTGCCTTTTATGGACGAGATCGAATTGGAATTAGCTACATGGACACTGACGGGATCGTATATTGGATCAAGACACTTGACATGTATGATGACCTTAGAGTGTTTCCTCACAGGAATGATTTTGACTTCTCCGACTACCCAGTCAACCATCCGACATACGACAAATCTGTTAACAAGAAGGTTTTAGGACAGTTCAAGGATGAAACTTGCGGAGTACCACTTGAAGAAATTGTCGCCCTCATGTCGAAGATGTACGCGTTAAAATTAATGACAGATAGAACAGCGAATGTCACATCAACAGTTGCAGTGGATGAGGATGAAGCAGGGATTATCAAGAAGGCAAAAGGAATAAAAAAGATGTACATAATGAAAAAAATGAAATTTGAACATTACTACAACTGTTTATTCAGAAGAGTTGGGTACAGTGCATCTTTTAACACAATCCGGAGCTTCAATCATAATTTATATAGTATAACTGTGAAAAAGAAGTCATTGGCAGACAAAGACGACAAACGTGTGATCCTTCAAAACAACATCCACACACTTCCTTATGGACATTATTCATTAGCATAAATTGATTAAGTGCATCATCATCCTGAGAAGTAAACTGGTGGAAGATCTATAAAATGCTAATTAATTAAGTATATGTTAAATAAAGTTTTTAAAAAGCCACTTCAGTGGCCTTGACCCAGTTTTCGTGTGTTCAGAATAAGCAATTTTTTAAATTAGCAAAAACTACATTACTTATTTAACATTTAGCCTTTTTTAATAAATGAAACAGTTTTATAGTTCAGTTACTAAACGATTGGAGGATAAAGCGAACCGATGGACGAGAGAAAATCCATCGTTGAAGAACTTCACAAACCAGTTCGAAGAAATTTTCCTAGAAGATCAACGGTCGTGAAAGGCATTTATGACCTATATCAAGCGGATCTTGTAGAAATGAAACCGTACAGTAGGATTAATAAAGGTTTTAGGTACATTTTAACGGATATTGATTGTTTTACAAAAGTAGCCAGTGCAATTCCACTGAAAAACAAAAGTGGATCGTCTATTACAGAAGCAATGAAAGAAGTACTTCAGGCGATAGGGAAACGTATAAAAAATCTGCAGACAGACGATGGTACAGAATTTTTTAACAAAGATTTTTCTGATCTAATGAGGAAAAATAAAATAAATCATTATTCAACTTATAGTGAAAAGAAAGCCGCTATTGTAGAACGTTTCAATCGCACTTTGAAAACTTCAATGTACAAGAAATTTTCAGAAAGAGGCACCTATGTATGGTATGATATTCTTCCTACTTTAATAAAAGATTACAATGATAAAAAACATCGTACAATAGGTATGAAACCAAATCAGGTGAATAAAGCGAATGAATCTAAAGTTTTGAAACGCATAAAGAAAAGTACCAAACCAATATTAGATAAGAAACCACCCAAAGAATTTGCAATAGGAGACAATGTGAGGATATGTAAATATAAACAGATCTTTACCAAAGGTTACCTTCCGAATTGGACAAACGAGGTTTTCACAGTGCATCGAGTACAGCCTACTATTCCTGAAACTTATATTTTAAAGGATGTTAAAGGAGAGATACTGCAGGGAGGGTTTTACGGACATGAGTTGTTAAAATCCAAGACTGGCAATGTTTATTTGGTTGAAAAGATATTAAGAAAAAGAGGTAATAAACTTTTAGTGAGATGGTTGGGATTTGACAAGAGCGAAGATACTTGGATAGACAAAAAGGACCTACTTTGAAATAAAAAATCAGTAACGGGACAGCATTTGAGAAGACTGTTTATGCAGTAAATAAATTATGGAAATTATCTGCCAGAATGAAAGACTTGATATTAACAATATTGATTGTTTGACACCGGATATTTTTGATAATGAGGTAAGTAAACATGGCTGTTTATTGCCTAACACAATGAGGTGTATTATTAGTGGGCCTTCAAACTGTGGAAAAACCAGTGTTGTTTTTAATTTAATAACAAAACCAAACGGCTTAAGCTTCAATAATGTTTATATTTTTTCCAAATCTCTGAATCAACCAAAATATTTATTATTGGAAAAGATTTTACATGATGTACCCGATGTTTCATTGCATAAATTTGACGCAAGTAGTGAGATTATAGAGCCTAACAATGCTGAACCGTATTCAGTTTTTATTTTTGACGATGTTTCCTCTGAAAATCATGATAGGATAAGAACATACTTCTCTATGGGTAGACATAATCATATTGACTCTATTTACATAGGTCAAACATATAGTAAAATCCCGAAACAATTAATAAGAGACAACGTAAACTTTTTAATTGTTTTCAAGCAGGATGAAAAAAATCTCAAACATATATACAACGATCATGTTGGTGCAGATATGTCATTTGAAAAAATTCGAGATGTGTGTGGGAAAGCTTGGAAAGAAAAATATGGGTTTTTAGTTATAGATAAAGAAAGATCTATGACAAATGGTCGTTACAGAATAGGGTTCGATGGATTTGTTTTATTACATTGACTTCTGCCTATAACAAATTCAGTATTTGTGGTGATGGCGTTGAGAACAGTCGGAACTAATAATGTCGAACCAGGAGGAGTTGCTTAGTGGAATAAAAGTCCTAAGTGACTCAATACGGAAGAAAAACCTGCTACTAAAAGAAGGATTGATGGCTAGAAATAAATATTTGGAGGAAACCTTCAAGCCCATTGTCGAACCCCTGAATAAAATAAATGATAAAATGACCAAATCGACTCTACTAGATCAAGAAGTAAAAGAACGAGATAAAAAGATCGTTAAACAAGATGAAACTTCAGGAACATACGGATCAGAATCTGGGTCAGAATCATTTAGCAGAACGAGTCGTTCAGGAGAAGAAGAAGAAGAAGAAGAAGAAGAAGAAGATAAAGAAGATGAAGAAGAAAGTAAATCCGACATTGAAGGTGAAACAGATCCTTTAGAACCAACAGAATCCCCCACAAATATTAGTATTTTAAGTAAAGAAATTGGCAAAAAAGGACCTCTTTCACGAAATTATATACTAAAAATGCTACATGGTGCACATAAATCGAATAAATACCACGTGTATGGAGCACGCTTGGAAAAAGACGGTATTCGTATGGGGGATAGTATGCTAGAGATAGATGACAAAGATAATATAACAGTTAAAGACCAAACTTTTAAGGGTACCGCTGGACTGTTTGAATTGATCTATAAACCCTCTCCAAAAAAATATACTAAGAAGGATTTGAATGATTTTAAAAACATATGTATTTTAACCAATTCCCATAGAAAAGGTTATTCACATAATACACCTATTCATAGAAATAGATCGGAGAAGTATAGAGAAGTTATTTCAAAGCTGTTTTCTAGTATTAGAGGAAAACGTCCGAAGGCTAAGGGTAAAGGAATGTCGATGAAATCGGTGTATGATACAAATATTATATGCTATAATAATGTGAATAAGCTGGTTGACAGAATGCGATTAATATATGAATCTATACAGGCTGGGCATAACGGATTGGATAACGAAATGATTGCTTTAACGGAAGAGTTAAAAGGTCGGGGATACATAGCTTAAGTATTCAGTCTAAAGATGAGTGTTGATAAGTTCGGTCGTCATGAGAGCTCTTTGGTTCGAGAGGTTTTGAGAGGTCCACCTGGAGAAGGTTTTCAGTTGACTCGAGACGGAAACTATGATCTAAGAACAAAGATGAAGCAGTAAACCTTGGAACAATTCGTACATTTACATTACATTGCGAGACAAATGACACCATGTTTGATGCTAAATATAAAAGAATTATACATGTGGCGATTGCAGAAAAAGATACAGATGCTGTGAATAGGCGATTTGTTTTGGAAGAAATAAAGCAATTAAAACAAGATATTTACCAAAAAATCGACAAATTACAGTCTATGGTGATTCTTTTCACCTCTTCGAAGAAGGAAAGTCGGGGAACACCTTCAAACAGTGTAAACGCAATATATGATACAAACAGTTATGCAGAAGAGTCATTATCACTGCCAGACGTTAGAGTAATCTAATGAAGTAAGGTGTTAAAACAAAAACAAATTATCATACATGGAAGGAAGACGTTCAGTAGTGAACTATCACTCATGAAAAGAGGACGAGGACTCACTAGTAGCGCAGTGTCTCTTTTTAAAAAAGCATTTTCCACTTTACCTACAGGTGCATTAATAAACACAGCTGTTGACGCACTTCCAATTGAGCTACATTTGCCTGGAGGTTATCAATATTGTGGTCCAGGTACGAAATTGCGAAAGCGTTTGGTACGAGGAGATCCTGGAATAAACAAATTGGACGAAGCTTGCAGAGCACACGATATTGCATATTCAAATCACCCAGATTCGGAAAGAAGATCAATTGCAGATAGAGCTCTTGCTGAAAAAGCTTGGCAGAGAGTAAAATCAAGTGACGCAAGTGTTGGTGAACGAGCAGCTGCATTAGCAGTAACTGCAGCCATGAAAGCCAAAACAGCAGTTGGAGGAGGATCGAGGAGAAGAAAAACAAACACACGTCGCAGAAGAAATATTTCCGGTGGGGGCACTAGTAAAAGAAGGAATACTAATAAGAGAGTTAATCGTAAGCGAAAAAAGTGTTCAAAATGTTCAAAAAAAAGGTAAACGGAAGAGGATTATACCTAAGACCATACCGTGCATATTAAATAAAAACAAATTAATTTTGCCGAATAAACCTTTGAACAACGAGGAACTTGAACGGTATGCATCATGTTTAAAAATCCCTTTTTTCAGAGGGGTGTTCATGCGAAACGGATTGCCAAGAAAAATCTGGAAAAATGAAGCCGCAATTGTAAACCTTGATTATGCTAATGGTGCTGGGACACATTGGGTTTGTTATAAGAAAATATTTGATTCTGTTTTTTATTTCGACAGTTTTGGGAATCTTCCACCTCCTAAAGAGTTACAAGTGTATTTCGGTGCAGTACCTAACGTAGTTTTCAATTATGATAGAAAACAAAGAGAAGACACGTCAGTATGCGGACATTTATGTTTGGAATTTCTAGCCACAAGTGTCAGTCAACTGTAAGATGTCGTCTTGTACTGTAACAGTTAGTGGTTCAACATAAACTTTACGAAGTACATTATTTCCACCATTACACCTGAGAGATGATAGACAGTGGGAAATTGCACTTTTGGATTTTACTACTTACAACTCAATCCCAAACATAATAGAAGGTGTTAATAATAAATTTCACTACTTGAGAAAGAAAAATACTGAAGGTCTGGCTGATGTACGTGAATTTGTTGAGATTAAAACTGGTGCTTATGAAATAGCTGACATAAACAGAGAACTTCAAAATAAGTTAGGAAAGGATGTAATTGAACTAAGAGCGAATAATAACAATTTAAGAAGTGAAATAAAATGCAAGTTTTATATGGATTTCACTCTACCAGCATCGATTGGTCCTTTACTTTTTTTCCCATTATACAAGTCGGTTCTTGAACCAAATATCTACCATACAAGTCCAAAAACTGTGAAAATAATTAAAGTTAATACTATAAATATCACGTGTAACATAGTTCAAGGGGCTTATAAAGATGGATCGAACCAACATATTTTACATTCGTTTTATCCAACCGTTCCACCTGGATTTAAGATAATTGAAAAACCTCATAATCTGATATATCTTCCATTAAACTCCTTTCATATTTCAGACATCGTATTGAACGTACTAGATCAAGACGGTGACATCGTGGATTTCAGAGGAGAAATTATTACTGTACGTTTACACATTAGACAGGCACCGTAAAAGAACGATGGGACTTGAATTTACATATCACACTAAACAAACATCAGACAATTCTAGTATATCTCCTAACGTAGAGAGGTTAACTAGAGAGAACATTAAATTTTTAGAAGGACTTGGTTTCAGAGTCAATGATAATGGACATACTGGATATAAAACATGGACCGGTTTTCGACGAAACGTTGTGGGAGAAGGAGCTTCACACTCACAACCCTTACGCTTCATCGAAATTAGGAAATAATGATGAGATCCGAATTCCAATACAACATCAAGATGCATATACTTTACCGTCTGAAAGCTATATTTATATTGAAGGAAGGGTTTTGGAAAAAGATGAAAATACAACATCAAAAGTACCATTCATAAATAATCCAATGGCCTTTTTGTTTGAAGAAATCCGGTACAAAATATTTGGCATTGTAGTAGATTCGACTAAAAAAGTCGGTATAAGCAGTACGCTTAAAGGGTTGGTTTCTTTATCACCTAATGAAACGAACGCTTTAAAAACAGCCGGACGGATATTACCAACTACGACCAAAATAGTACCTAATTCAAGTGGTTATTTCGACTTTTGCGTTCCGTTGCGGCTCTTACTAGGATTCGCTGAAGACTACAGAAGAATAATAATTAATGTCAAACAAGAATTGGTTTTACTGCGATCATCCTCTGATGTGGATATTATACAAGCTGATAGCGGAACAACTCCCACAACACTTGAATGGAAATTGAAGTTAGATAAAATAGTTTGGAGAGTACCTCATGTACGGTTGGCCGATGAACGACGAGTAAGTCTATTACGGATTCTGGACTCTGATAGGGATATTGTGGTTCCTTTTAGAAGAAGGGAAATGCATGAATGGCCTGTCTTGCCTAAAACTCAACGTCAAACGTGGGCTGTGAAGACTTCGAGTAATTTAGAAAAGCCTAGATATGTTATTTTTGCTCTGCAAACAAATAAAAGATCTAATATTACAGCTAATGCCAGTAGCTTTGATCATTGTAAACTTTCAAATATTAAGTTGTTTTTAAACTCACAATTCTTTCCCTATGACAGTCTTAATATAATGTTTTCTAAGGACAGATATGGTATTTTATACGATATGTATGCTAGGTTTCAATCGTCATACTATGGAAGGACGAACTCGCCTCTCCTCAACCCTGAAACATTCAAGAGTCTCGCACCAATTGCAGTCATAGACTGTTCAAAACAAAACGAATCAATTAAATCATCAACAGTAGATATTCGCATCGAGTTTGAGTTGGAAGAGAATATTCCAGACCAAACAACAGCGTATTGTTTGATACTACATGATACAATCGTAATGTACACCCCTCTAACAGGCGTGGTTAGAAGAATAATATAGATGTTTTTACCACATTATTCAGCACCTACATATATTTACCCCCACCACAAGTTTATAAAAGGGAGATTCTTCTGCGAGAGGACATCAGTATACCACCTGCAGACAGCAAGACAACATTGATAGTTAAAATGGACAGTATGCCATCTAATTTTCTTGAAGATGTAACGCTCGAGTCTGCATCAACAGAGGTGACAGCTGCATCTAAAACGTCGAATCAAGACTTACCTGAAAACACAAAACCTAGTGAGGACTCTGCAAAAACAACGGAAACTACTTCTTTTCCAATTGACAAAGACACAATTCCACCTGGTAATCCTAGTGAGGACTCTGTAAAAACTACGGAAACCACTTCTTTTCCAATTGTCAAAGACACAATTACACCTTATAATAATAATAATAATGATGATGTTAAAACTAATACAACACCAGCTGAAAATGTAGAAGAGTCCGCAGAAAAGGACACAACAACTACTGAGGAGATTAAGGCTGGACTCTCAGGATTTCTAACTTTCGAAGGAAATGATCAGAGGAAAAGGAAAATATGTGAAAATGAATATGATGAACAAAATATGGATGTGATATTTGATGTATTTTTACGCGCAATGTATCCATTGAATTTAAACATGGATAAAACTGTTACTGTTGGTGTTTTCAAATCTTTGAACTTTAATCCTGCTGTGCTAATTAACCATTGCGGGAAAGCCTCATTGCTGCTTACAATAGACATGTGGGATAAATTTACTAAACAAGTATCTATCATTGAAGCCTACTTATACAACAACTTGACAGGACGAAAAACTGCAATTGGATTTAACGAATCCGATTTAGAAATCGACAACATCAGACTTCGAGGTACTCAATTTGTGAGATTTAGAGATCTTTCTAAACACAATAAGAAAATCCTTTTAACTTTGGAAGAATTTCAAGTCCTGTCGAATCTAACACCAGTAATAATCAGATACATTCAGCAACTCGTCACATATGCTCCACTTATTTTTGATTACCTCAACAGTTCGGTGAACACACATCCAGTTTTACCACTGATCTATGGCCCGATAGATCATTCTATATACAACAGATTGCCTCAAGAGGTGTCGTTCTACAGAAGGACCGGATTCTTTTTTAATAAACTTCGAAGTGAAGGAACCAAAATTAAAGTTTCTCCAACAAAGGAATTGCCGGAGAATATTTCAAATAAACAAAAAGTGTAAAATTATTTGAATGATTGCGTCAAGCAAGTGCTCATGTTGGGAGCACTAAAACTTTTTAAAAAAAGATTTACGTGACCTTGAAACAGTTCAGGTTTGCATATGTTATTCTTCTTTTCGCTGACTATATACATATGAAAATACTCACGCTGTGTGAGTGCAGTTGATTCCAAGCTTCCAAACAGTACCTATCGTACTCAGTCTTGTTTATTACATGCTTAAGTAAACTTCATAAAATGGAAAGATACTGTTGTGAAAACAAGTGTTTTGTGCAACCGAAACTAGAGGTAGACGGATTAGCCTGTGAAATATGTGAAAGTTATGGTATTTGTAAATGTCGATGTAAAACATATAAACTTCCAACTCCAACACGAGAAACGTTCACATTGTACAAATCCCAACACTGTTATACATGTTGTCCTAAAATGTGTGTGAAATTTGGACTGTATAGCGATATAATAAAATATTGTAACAAATCTCGCAAAGGTCTTTGTGAATGTCTACTACAATATTGTGCAAACAGGAAGAGTTGGGATGTGGATATAGAAGTAGAGTCAAAAGTAATAACAAGACGGAATAGCATGTAGAATATGTGAATGCTGTGGTTACTGCAATAGAGTGTTAATTTTTAGGAAATGAAGGTTTGCATTAGTATAAATAGCTGTCACACCACCCACCCCATCTCAGAACAACTCCAGCTCTTGCCCAGTGAAAATCAACTTTATGCGCTCTCGTAGATTCAACAAAAAATGGAGGAGTATAACCTGTGGAAACAAGCGTTACTCAAAGAATATCAGGATACGAATGATTTAAAAAAAATTGTAAGCCAACTACCAAAAAGTATAGCTGAAGAAATTATGAATGAACATTATAAAAATTGTGTGACGGCTTTAATATGTTTCTATGAAAAAGATAGTCTTAGGATTTGTCGAAAGTGTTACGAGGATAACAAAAATGAATTTGCGGACTACGAACAAAAAGTTCTACATGAATCTTTTCAAGTCAACACGTCAACGCTACAATTGAAATATCAATGTATGAAATGTAACGGTACATGTGTTGAAGAGAGATACACTAAATGCGAATGAATGTTAGCAAACTCTGACTGTTTATACGGTAGATTGCATCAACAAAGTGCTCATGCTGGGAGCACTTAAACATTTTTAAAAACTAATTTACGTGACCATGAAACAATTCAGGTTTCCACATGTTATTCTTATTTTCACCGTATATATATATATATATATGACAATATTGGGGCTATATGAGTGCAGTTGATTGCAAGCTTCCCATCAGTTAACAGTTGCAAAAATAAATACATACTGCTGCAGTGAGAAATGTTTCATAGAACCAAAATTACATTGATACGGAATGGACAAACCAATTTGTTTTAATTATAATATTAGAATGTCCAAAAAGTGCGTAGTAGAATTTCAAGCTTTCAGGAACAACCAAGACAAATATATCATAAAAAACTAGCTTTTTTTGACATATCTACTAATGTCATTAACTATTTTCTTTTTAAGCCGCCTTTTCCTTTTAAGAAGTTAAATAGCAAAAGCTCTAGAACCAATAAATGGTTAATGAAGTATCTTCATCACATCACCTGGGACGAAGGATTTACACAATACAAAGAGCTGGATAGCATAATGTACCATTATTGTCAACAGTATGACGAAATCTACACTACTGGGGATGAAAAATCAAAGTGGATCAGAATGTACAGTACTTCAAATGTGACGGATATTGTGTTGGATAAGGAATTTGCAACGGAATTAAATGGTCTTTGCATCGGAGTAAAAAGCCCTCAGCATAAAACTGCAAATTGTGCATTATCACGAGCATACAGAGTAGGCCGATTTATATCCGGTGGAGGGGGAAATCCACATATACCCATGCACGTACCTCCGTAATATCAGTTGGACACAAGATCTCTTACAGAATACAACACCTAGCAAAAGAATCATATCAGCTTCTCCACAATGGCATCACCTTCTCCACTACAATCTCTTGCAGAAAAATTCAACCAACATTCAAAATCCGATCTCCTAGCAACAAAAAGATGTAGCGAACTTCAAGAGAAAAAACATTATGCTGTGCATTCGATGAAAAAGTTGGATACATCAGTTGGTGAAGCAGTTATAGTTGTTCTTGGAGATTCACCCTACAAAGAAGAAGATAAACCTAAATTCCAAGTTTACCTCCCGAAAAGATTTGTTAATGCTCTTATGAACGAAGATTTGGATTCTGTCAAGCCCGGCGTATTGTATTTAGTTTCCCATGGACCTTCTGGAAACAACTCTACAGAAATAACAATCCATGTTAACAATACTTTGTAAAATAGTTTTGTACATAGCGTAAAATTCCATTGTAATCTCTGATTATTTTAACTTTTTAATTATGTATTATTTTTACTTAGGTATTATGTAATTATATTTTAAAAAAACTCATCACTGTGACCTTGACATAGTTTTGAAAGTGTCGGACTTACCCCCACCATTTTATTCTGGCATAAATAGAACCCGTACTAGTGATCAGCTATCATTTCTCCATCAGCTCTCGTACCGTCAAGAACGAACTTAACCCATCAACATAATGAAGTTTCATCTGGTGATGCAAGACGAAGTGGATTTGGGAATACTTCACGAAACACTCCTGCATTTGATGACGGAACATCCTCCGATGGTAATGAAGATTACTGTTGAATTCGACAGCACAACCTTCTGCGATTCGGAGACGACTGAATCACCCACTGAATGGTCTCCGAATGCCACATCCGAAAATACAGAAGAAACCAAACCACAAGAACCTCCAAAGTACGAAGAAGAAAGCCAACCACAAGAACCTCCAAAGTACAAAGAAGGAAATAATGTTTAATACAATATACCTAGTTTGCTGTAAAGATAAGTTATGTAAACCTTGATTAAATCTTTGTAATTTTTGACAAATAAATTATCAAATCTTTTTTAAAAACCACTTTCGATGACCTTGAACTTGTTTCTACATGTCCGTAACCACCCACCCACTTGGGAGTAACAATGACTCTAGGTTTTTTTCTATAAAATGGTTACATTTAATTGGATAATTTTTAGCCAATTACTTGTCAGTGTTTCGTGATGACTAAGCATAAACAAATAATAAAATCATGTCTGTCTGATCCTCACTACCATCCTCTCGTCTGACACCGATCCGCCAACATGTCTGCATCTACTCTGTGGTCCAAAGACATCGGCGACGAAGAGTTGGTGGAGATCACCCTGATTGCGGAGCATGGGGAGAGAATGAGAGCAATTTCAACTATGTCTGAGGACGAACTACAAGAAAATCACTTCAATGAGATAAAGGCGATCATGTCATACATTGCCCAACCGACGATGCTTCCAGAGCAGTGGCCGGCGATATCTCGGCGGATGGAATATCTCGCTGCGCTGAAGGCTGAGATCAACATAAGAGGTCTATCAACTGAGATTTATGCAATATTTGTGTAAATTACAGATTTTAAGGACATGTGACAAACGGCCTTTTTCAAGGCCACCAGATGTTTCATTCGTTTGACACTCAGCAACCGCCAAATTCATTTTCAAACCACTCCCACGACTTCTATCAGTTTCGGAACAAATATTAACCCATTGGCGTAGACATACGAGTAGGTCTCGTTCCTTACTTGTAATTTTATTAACGTGTGAATTGGAGTATAAAATTGGTGTTTTTAAATGGATTAATGGCATATTTTAATTAAAATATTGTTTTCTTTCAGTTTAGAGAGTCGCATTGGCACACACACAGTAGACATAAGTAAAAATTAGCAAAATCAGTGTTGACCATGTGCAAGTCTCAAAGAATTAACCGATCCCGTCAACTTCCAAGCAAGCCTGCCACCGTTAATTTTACTTGGGCCCTCCCACCAACGTTGCCACAGACCGGTTAACTCATTGAGAGTTGCACAACTGGTCAGTTTTGGTCGTGTGCGGGAATCGAACCCACGAACATCGTATCGCCACCTGGCCAAGGTGTTTCCACGACGTAGCCAACTCAGCTAACACGACCAAAGGCCTGGCGGCGATATTAAGGGTTTTCAGTCAGTCCGCGCCCCTAGCGGATAGAACCGTAGACGCCCGCGGTCATTAGTTACATATTTTGCTACTAGAGTGCAGCACCAATCAATTCCCGTTATAGGCTACTACAAATAGAATAAAATTACTACCTCAATGGGTTAATCCATCCGTTTTCACTTTACCCCACATCCAATAACGTATGTCGTTCGTCACACCAAAAGATTTTAAATACATGTAACAAACGGCCTTTTTAAAGGCCACCAGTTTGTTCAATCGTTTGACACTCAGCAACCATCGAATTCATTTTCAAACCTCTCTCTCGACTTTAAACAGTTTCTTAACGAATATAAATCCACCCGCTTTCACATTACCTCACATCCAATGACGTATGTGTATCGTCACACCAATACGTCATCGCCGTGACGTCATCACACCCTCTCGTCACACATACGTCATCACCACGTCACTCAAACGTCACTTCTGATTAAAAAACAATTATTTTTAAGCTGTCCCAGACTCCCCATATTGCCTCTACTAGCGTTCATAATATTTAAACCCAATTCTCAAAATTTGTTTTATTTTTTAAAGAGTAATCCAGCTCAATTATGCTACAGTGAGTATACAGTTTTGTATACTATTCACGGATCATAAGCTGCAAAATAATTGTAATTTTAACTAAAGCAATGTAAAATTAAAAGACTATTAATATGAGTGATTTTAAATAATACAAAATATTTAATACTGTCCGAGACAAAAAGCAAAAATTTCTATTAAACTATGTCGTCCGGAATATTTAATTTCCCAAGCAAATGTGCTTAAAAATAACCAAACGTATACAGAACTATGTGTTTTGTTGAAAATAAAAAGGTAAGTAACATCGCTAGTTATCGCAGGTAATAAAGATTGCACAAGATTGCTCATTATGCCTTTGTATCGTCTATATGGAGTAGTTCATTACGTATAACAGATTTTTCAATAAATATATTTCACTTGATTTAATACAATTTAGAACTCAGTATGCATTAAACTGACTACCCCAACCTTTAGGAGAATCTTCTATTGGGACAAACCAAATAAATTATATGGATCAAAAGTAGAGACGTTTTATTGTTTGTCCTACAAAAACTTGCCGCATATCGATTACGGCAGGTTAGTCTATCAAATAATATTATGTAATTCATAAATAACTAACCACCGCAGCTCACCGTATAAATAGGTTCTCCACGTAATGAAGTATTCTTTAAAAATAGGAGGTTGCTGTATAGCGTAAGTACCATGTCGCCATGCCAGCCGATGATTTACCTTACATCTGCTTTTGAACAAGTGAGGGGAATAGAATGGGTTTCGTGAAATTTTATCAATGATGTCAACCAAGAATGCACAGTAACCTGGTATACCATAATCACCGCAGCTTACCGTTAAAGGTGGTGGTCGGTATAATGCATAAGTAATAACAATTTTTATTCAAATTTAAACTATCTAAATATTCTAAAAATATTTGTAAATACTAATTAAGTAATTCAATGGGGTTTATAAGTTTTAGAACTTTACATATAGTATCTACTGATTCCTTACATTTAGGGGTTAAGGAGCCAAACAATATATGATGGTCCGTTTAGAAATAGGCTCCTTGAAGGTCTTGAATTAAAGATGGAGCCATTCGGTCAACCAAACGTTGTGAAAAAGACAAATATTTTAGATAAAGATGTTGCCTTGAATCCTAATACATACAGTAAACGTAATTGGAAAATCATATTTATTGATACTTAATTATTTAAATGTATAGTTTACTGCCCTGTAAAATTAGATTGGAAATTCAATTTACTAGTAATGGAAATACTTATAAACTTCTTCATTTGCCAAACAAGGTCATCGTAGGGTCAATGGGCCATAGTGAACATATTAGTGTTTTAC
This sequence comes from Allygus modestus, assembly GCA_963675035.1. Taxonomy (NCBI): domain Eukaryota; kingdom Metazoa; phylum Arthropoda; class Insecta; order Hemiptera; family Cicadellidae; genus Allygus; species Allygus modestus. The sequence goes on along the minus strand of OY776112.1, from coordinate 261,921,591 downwards.
CCCACCTCCCCTATGTTTTCCTTATAAGATTAATAAATAATATTCACATTAGTTTTAACTACAAAACTTTAAACTATGTTATTTAACAATAAGCAATCGTATAATATTTCAATACAAATAATAGAATGAGTTTTATTAACACAGAATTCGTATATGCACTCGCTGAAGCACAGTCAAGAACAGCCTACATTGGTTATGCCTCAGTGGATGTCTATGGTCCGTCAGGGGCTTGATGTTATCAATGATGCAATTAGGACCTACATCAAGGGCATATCATACTAATGTATTACAATATATGCACAATATTACATTTTCAATCAGATGCATTATCTAGTTACTATTAACTTTCCCCCAGTTTCCAATCTCACAATCATTACAACGGTCCTTTATTTAATTATTTTTACCAAAATGTAACAATCTTTGTTAGAGTTATAATTATAAAGTGTTTGTGGTTTGAATACAATATTTGTTGAAGTCAATTTAACATATTTTTGTTCTTAATCAGAATAACATGTCAAATATTGTAGGTGAAATACATCTTTTTAAAAGTTGACTCACATATTTTAGATAGCAATATTGATTTTATACTTTAATACTATAGAGGATTCCGCATTGTCTGGACATGAAAGGTAAACTAGCTTGTCCGTTATTTTCAGGGGAGGAATTCCATTCATTATCCTCATTGAGACTTGTTATTTTCGTGCAATCTATAGTTTAACGTCTGAACTTTGATTTATTTGATTAATTTGGTCCGAACAATGGAACTTTTGCCGTTGGCTACCAGACGATAAAGGTTTAAATATAAAAAGCCATAATGGGCCCCCAAAACAGAAAATACCCCCATAGCAGCAAACCTGCATACTCAGCGAATTTCCAATGCATATTAATTTATCTTAATACCACATAAAGCCACATACCAAGTTTCATCAATATACATTCATAAATAAACGATATATGATATTTTAATTATTCTCTATAAGAATACATGGCGGATGAGTATGCAGGTTTGCTGAAATAAGGAACACTAAAAATGGGCTTTTATACAAATATCAATATAACTCAACTAGGTAAAGCCACATACCAAGTTCTATTAATTTATGTTCATAATTAAAGGAGATAACACGTTAATTATTCTCCATAAGAATAACATGGGGCTAAGTATGCAGGTTTGCTGCTACGGAAACTATCGGGAAAACAATGGGTTTTTGTGCAAATATCAATAGACCACAATGAAATGAAGCAATATACCAAGTTTCGTCAGGATAAGTTGATAAATAAGCGAGATATACAATTTTTCTTATCCTCCTTAAGAATAACATTAGACAACGTACTGTGTTTAGCACTTTCAATATGTCAGTAACCAATTGACGTAGAGCAGTGAATAAAACATAAAATTGTGCGTCTTTTTAAGCTAATTCCAATGGAAAAAAATAGAATTTTACTTTTTCAAAAATTGTATGTAAAAAAACTCAAAAAACCCATTTTTGGGGTACAAAACCCCCCCAAAATACCCCTTTGGATAGGTCGATCCGTCTGGTTTTCGAACTTAAAGTCATAAATGCTGCTTTACACGTTTGTACCAAATTTCATCAAAATCGGACCTTTTTTACGAGAGTTATCGCACCCACGGACACACACATATATATATATATATACAGTTTCGAACGAATGGTGTTTTTGGGGTCTGGGGACCTCAAAACGAAAAGTTATCATGGTCCCGGGCCTAGGTCTTACCATGCCGACTACGGTAATAGCTTCTTCCCTATAGGGGAAATTCGCTAAAAGCTTTTAAATTGCCCAAAGATTTCACCACTATAAAATTAATAAACAATAAAGTTAAAATTGGTTATGGAGTTTTTGGATATTATTTTGACTCATTCGTAATAATGCTGCATTTTGAAGTTATATAAAATGTTTAGAATGCATCATTACTTCAAAATTAAAATGCACTATAAAAATGTTTCAGAACATTTATTCAATGTAAAGCAAAATTTAATACACAACTTCCCACGTTAAAAAGCTATATCTAAGGCCATTGTTCTTAAATAATACGATTACTATCTAGGCCTCACAGCTCTTCTTGACCATATTAATTCAGTTTTAATCAGCAGTTTAATAAAATGTCAAAGCTGTCCAAATTACAGTATAAAAATGCGATTAATTTTAAAATTTAATATAGGTTATGACATGAGGAATGATTTTATCAAAAGTACTGACGTTTTTCCACCGATACCATTACAAGTTCATGTTTCACGTGAGTCAGGCTTACGGTTTTCTCAATATGTTCTGAGATGGTTTGGTTTTTCATATATTATGCACTTTTGTTTGTTATGTCATTATATGAATAAACGATTCAACATAATAAATCCCCCCACTCTTTAAAATATGTATATTTCGTACAAAGTAAACATGAAACACTACAACAACCGACACGTGTGTGACACGTATACGAGAGGTTATTGTCTGCAGCAGCGCAGTTGTTCTGACCCATTCTTCAACGCACTTTATTTTAACTGTAAAACAATAAAAACGAAGTATTTTACCAAACTTTACGTGCACCTATGTTTTTGTGTATATATGTATATATAATTTACAAATAAAATGTAGTTTACGTGTTTAAGTTATTAAAGGCTGCAAAAACACGCCTTAAGGAGATCTTGCCTCATTAATGAAAGATAGAATTTTTATATTTGTTATTTCTAGTAGAAAAACCGATATAAGATAAATACCATAAGCTTGAAACTGACTGACACTGTTAATATAATAGTTATACTAGAGGGTCAGTTAAATAAATAATTGGCTTATGAAATAAATTCTATTATACCGAGACAAATTAAATAATTTGTACTACAGATTTTTGTACATGGTGGTTACCACGAGGCCGCATTTTCCTTTTAGAGTTATCTCAAATATTTACAAATTATTTTAATTGTTACACATGAATTCTTGTTCAAAATCAATTTATTTTTGTTATTACAACCATAGTTAAATAGTTCTATTTTTGTAAGGTCCTTATAAACCCTATACAAGTTCTGTGTGAATTTCTTATTGAAGTTTGTTCAAATGGAAGGATTATGAACCCCGGATTAGTGGGTTAATGGGAATTAGTCGTTCTCCCTTACACTCGATAAACTCTTCTAAATATTGTTCTATCCCCGTTTCGGTTTATTTTCGTTAAAGATTTTAACAGGCATTTGTTGATTGAAGAGCTGGAATTTTGCAAATGTGTCTGTATCGAGACTAACAGTACGTTTATTCATACCATGGTTACGGTTAGGATATTTTCATTAATATAAAAATTTAAAAATTACCTCAATATAAATTTAATTTAAATTGACAAACTTCATAGCATTACCATAGTCTGCATAATTCAAATCCTCACATGTAAATGACCTAATACAACCATCCTCAAGAAAGTATGAAAGAATAAGCTGTGCTATGTTAGAAGTGTAGTTGGAATGGAGCATGATTTTCTCATATGCAAATTAAATAATGCAAAGCGAGATTTATTTCAATATATACCAAATGGATTTTACTATTTTCTAAGATTATTGCACTTTTTATGTTGTTATGATATTGTTATGAATCTTTTGCAAATAAAATCCGTTTTAAAAGAATTTGTTGCAATCAAATTTAAAATAATAATTAAAAATACAAAAAAATGATAATGGAACTTGTTTTAAGTAGTTGTATACCATTCCTCGTTTAATTCGACAAATAATTTGGAACATTTATAAGTAAACTTTTAAATTATTGCTGTTCTTACTTTTACTCCATAATGGGTCTGAAGATTATTTGTGCAATCAAGATATCACAGTTATATTTCTTTATCACAAAATATGTTCATTTATTAGTAACAATGATTACCTGTTGTATTCATTTTCACACGATAACGCAGATTAGTCTGTGTTATAAACTATAGGTAATATTTCCTTTGGTGCTATATTATGTTGGATCTTGGACTAATTAATTTCTTCTGCATGTAAATCCGACTTTTGGCTAGGTCGCCAGGCGTGTCAGCTTTATTGGGTTTACACAGACTTAACGTTTCAACACATTCAAACTGTATTGTAGCTTTTATTATTTCTGTCATTATTTTTGTATATACTTCTTTAATATCACTCCCCTACTAAAAATAATCATTATTTATATTCTAAACAAGATCAGAAAAAGAGTATATTCTTAGACTTAGAAAAATAGCATATTCTAAGGCTCTTGTAACCATTTTCAAATACATTATTATTAAACTGTTACGTAAGTTAGGGCGGCTGAAAGTCCTAAATTAATTACAAATTTGGTCAAATAAACTTGTTATTTTTACCGTATGAATCACTCACTTAAAAAGTATTTTTTGTGAATATTGATAATTCGGGACGCAATCAATAAAAAACTTCGTCTCATTACAAAAAACAATGATATAATTTATATGTAAATGTATGATTATTAGAATATAATAGTGGATATGTTGCTCTAAATCCAGCAAAACAAACTTTTATTGTTTATATCAGTGATCAGCTGTTCTTACTGTTTACCTGTATTTAACTGTATAATCACCTGTTTTAAAATGCAAATGAATTCAAACTACTCTCCATGTTATATTTATGGTAAAAAATTAAAATTTGAGGGTGTCCTGTGCACTGCAGAAACAAATAATTGGAAATTGAAAACCACTTTGCCCAACTACGAATATAGGTAATTTTGTTCAAAACTTAATCGTCAAAATCGGTCCAATAATAACGGAGGAGTTATGTTTACAAAAATCGCCTTGGCGTATTACAAATTCAGAAAATCGTATAGGAAGAACAAAATTAAAAATTAAAAATCATGATTTCAAATTAAGTAAATAAATCTACGGTTCGTGAATCTATGGATCCTATTCTAAAATAGGGGGCTTAGACACACTAATTAATCTATAAAATTTCTTAAACAGCCCAAATAGTTTGTATGAATAAATAATGCTACTTTTATAACTGAGTACTGATACTGTGTGATTGATTTTAGCGAATTTCCCCTATAGGGAAGAAGCTATTACCGTAGTCGGCATGGTAAGACCTAGGTCCGGGACCATGATAACTTTTCGTTTTGAGGTCCCCAGACCCCAAAAACACCATTCGTTCGAAACTGTATATATATATATGTGTGTGTGTGTGTGTGTGTGTGTGTGTGTGTGTGTGTGTGTGTGTGTGTGTGTGTGTGTGTGTCAGTGAGCATGATAACTCTCGAAAAAATTATCCGATTTTGATGAAATTTGGTATAAACGTGTAAAGAAGCATTTATGACTTTAATTTCGAAAACTAGCCAGATCGCTCTATCCGAAGGGGTATTTTGGGGGGGGTTTGTACCCCAAAAATGGGTATTTTGAATTTTGTACATACAATTTTGGAAAAAGTCCAATTTTAGTTCTTCCCATTGGATTCAACTTAAAAGAACACACAATTTGAAATTTTGATCATTTCTCTACGTCAATTGGTTACCGAGATATTGAAAGTACTAAACACAGTACGTTGTCTAATGTTATTCTTATGGAGGAAAATCATAATGATATATCTTGCTTATTTATGAACGTATACTGACGAAACTTGGTATACGGCTTCATCTGGTTGTGGACCATTGATATTTGTAAAAAAAACCGTTTCTTACCAAAGGCTCCCGTAGCAGCAAGCCTGCGTACTCATCCCCATGTTATTCTTATGGAGAATAAGTAACGTGTTATCTCCCTATTCATTATGAAAATAAATTAATGAAATTTGGTATGTGGCTTTATGTGGTATTAAAATACATATATATGCATTGGAAATTCGCTGACTACGCAGGTTTGCTGCTACGGGGGTATTATATATATTTTTATCATTTACTACTATTTTGAAAATATTACAGAAAAATTTACAAATATGATTTTTATTTTATCCCAAGGAGTTGAATGTTGAATAATTAGTTCAAATTCGCTGTTTGAGCTCATAGTTTAAGATCAAATTTAGATTTCAACTGCGAATTTATATGAATATTTGCAGTGCATATATCATACAAATATGTTATTAAAAAGGCTAGTTCAACGTTCCAAACTGTCAAAAGAAAACACAAAAAACAGCTATTCTTTGGAAATCTAATAGAATAGTAATATTGAAATTTAAATATTTTTAGACAAATATAATGTTGAATATTTATAGGACAACCATAATTATTTTACTCTCTGTATACTGTGTTGTTAATGTTCATAGAATCAGAGAGTTGTTTTAAAAGTACAGAGCAAATATAATTTTTTTAATAATGCAAAAAATATAAAAACAAACGCGACAACGTGTGTCCCGAACGTTCCACAATGTGCAATGAAAGTAATGGTTACCTCAACCATTTTAAAGAGTAGTGGCTAAAAATCGTGGATAAAATCGGATGACTTGCATAGAATTCATTAAAATATTATTTAATTCTACAATACTAAAAAATATATTTACAAATAAATACTGCTCTCATATTACAGACATTGAATATACATATCAATTTACAACATAATAAATTTTAATTAGTCACATTCTCCCTCTTATGGCCTAATGAACAAATTGCAAACTAGTATATGTTCTCACCATTAACATATTATTTCCAAATCTGCTATCTATTAAACTGTATGATATAACTGTCAAATGCAACCTTCCTTGTAACTATCATGAGTAACATAAGGTTTTTATTTAAAACCTCACGCTTTCATTCATCGAAGCTTCGAATTTCGTTCCTTCGATTCTAAGGAAAGCAAATTTGCATTTTTTACTTGCATTGCTATCAGTAAGGGCGAATTGATTTTGCTGAGTTGCCTTTCTATTGGTTTTATAGAGAACATATGATAAACGTCTGAAAATGTTTTTCTTTAGTGTGACATTAAGTAGCATCGAAAAGTAGAAAATTATAACATAATATTCATTTATTATTTTTCACTTAATCCATAACACAACGTATGTTAATATCCATTTTACCATGAACCAATTGAGTTTTGCAATCAATTTTATTTTGTTTTATCTAAATTCGTTAGTTTGAGGCATTTTCTAATAGCTTTTAAGGAGAAAGTACTTTTCTTCTCCGCCATTGGAGTATTACCAATATATTCAGATTACATACAATTATATGTTCACTTCTTCCTTTTTTATAAAATAATTAATACATGAGAGGGAAGGGATAGTTTATTGGTTATCGGTTAGTACACTTGGCAACGTACTGCATGTACCGCCTCTTCAAAACTTAAAATTGTCGTCGCAACTACTTGATGCAAAATATGAGTTGTAATAATAACTTGTTCAGTTGTTGGTGTTTTATTGGTGATAGTTAAATTTTATTTTCAGGAAAAGCCTATTCCACAATCCATTAAGACAATTCTTAAAATAATATAGTATTTAAAATTTTAATACACAATTTTCCCAGACATTTATGTTACGTGATTTTGATGAATGCCTAAAAGACCATAACCAAATTACTGTAAATAAAAGTAGTTTAAGATAATTAAAAACCAAGATTCTGGAGGTACTTAAAAGTTTTTAATAACGTGCTTGGATATATATGTATATATGTGTATGTATATAACTTGGGACGTTGGTAAGTCTCTAAATTTGTACAAAACAAGACATTCAAACTTCATCGCAAAACAAATATTTATGGAGCAGCAAAACGAAGATTTCCTTTCATAATTCTACAACTGTATAAGCTAAATTTAAATAACTAATGTAAGGACCGTTGTTGGACTTAATGTTAATATTATTTAAGAAATTATTAAGGGCATTATATACATAACTGACTGATGATCTGAAATCTTATCTGAAACGTTGTGAAACTTGTTTTTTTCAATCAGTGATGGAAAATGTCGGCAATAATTTCTTGACAAGCATATTGTAGGAGTACACTATTTTAAAACTGATCCTAGTTCAAGGAAGCCGGTACAGAGGTTGAGTCATTATTACGCACAATTTGTAAGGTCATTGATATTGAAAATGTAAAAAATTAACAATCAACCAACGATAATGTTACACATTTGGTGTGATTATATATAGTATTCTGTTTTTATCTTGTTGTCTTACTTCAGATGTGACATTAAGTAGCATCGAAAAGTAGAAAATTATAACATAATATTCATTTATTATTTTTCACTTAATCGATAACACAACGTATGTTGATATCCATTTTACCATGAACCAATTGAGTTTTGCAATCAATTTTATTTTGTTTTCAGTTGTCTCAGTAAAACTCAATTCAAATCTGAATAGTCTAAATGTCTACAATGCTGGCTGAATCCGTTTATTTTCATCAGAACCTTTACTGCCAGTCGAAACTCGATCACTTATGTATTGTTGCACTTTACAATTGCCTGATAAATGATCCTCCCTGAGTGACGAAGCTCTACATTCAATCTAGTCTTTAAAGCCGTGTGAAGCTCTTGATAAAATGATCATGTGATCAATCAAACAGCATTGAAAAGCGAACATGTTAGGTAGTTTTGTCCGTGCGTGGAACTTCCCACTTAAAGATTAACTACACGAATCCTTGTGGCGGTTTTCGAAAAAATACAAAAACGTGTATACATATTTATTATATTTATTTAAGTTAGTTTTGTATAGTCCAAAAGTGATGTATTGTATTTTGTACCATGTAGTTCTTTGTTTAATAAAACCTCAACTGCCCGTCACCTTAGGCTATTGACCTGTGTGGTGAACTAAATACAGCGAGGTACCGTAACGACATTAGTCACACGGGCAAGCCAGAAGTGACCGCTTATGATCTTACAGGATCTTACTTGTTAGTCAGGCACTTTACCTCTGAGCTACCGCGTCCGGTATAACAACTTTCCCTAATTAAAATTTACAAGAAGTCAGAATATTTGTTAAACCTTTACAATATTTCAACGGAGACCAATGGTACGTAAGGAATATCTGAGGTGCAGTAATAAATGAGGTGTACGTTCCATTTGATATCACATTATAATTTGGACCAAGAGGCCACACGATCAACAATTTGGGAAGCCAGAAGGATTATATAGATATAGGGTGCTTTGGACTAAAATCAGATTTTAAATCAAATTCAAGTAGTGCACACTAATACGAAATAAATAATTTAAAATGTTCAACTAATCTTTCACTTGGTTTTTAATTATATTTCACCTAATAGGACATTTGGCACACCAAATTTGTCACATGATGGTATTGAGATTAAGTATTGATAAATCTAGAATTGGAAATAAATAAGAGGAGTAGTCAATTGTGCAAGATATTCCATGGGTACCGGAAATTGGACGTTTTTCATTTTAAACGAAGGAAAATGCTGCTTATTTAATGGTTTAAGGGATAGTATTTTCACCATTATTCATATTTCTATGTAATCCGAATGCAGTTTTAGTTTTTAATTTATTCATTGAATAAACGTTTCCAATCATTATTAATATTACACTACACCACTGATAAATTTTTCTTCGTGATATTTGATACGTTTATTGAATCGAATTTTTAGAGAATTAAAAACTGAGTGAAAAATAATACTAATGTATATATATATTATCTTGTTGTTAAATATAGTTTCTTAGTTATTGATATAATTATATTTATCGACGATGAGTAATCATAGATTGTACATTTTTAGATAATAATTAACACTAAAATAGCATTGTAATTGTCAACTATGATCCTTCAACATACGGAATAGTGATTTACTTCTTGATTTTTTGCAATTCCACTACTACTAATGCTAATTTAGATGGTAAAAAATGTAAACGTTAAGATGTTAATTACCTGGTGTAGTAACCTTACTTTATCAAGTAGATTTTGTCAAGTTCCTTTACAAACTGATAAAGAGCTCGTAAAAACACAGTTGCCATTCAAATTCATAATTTCGGTTTAGAGACGAATAGATGAGTGAACCTCATTACTGCACTCAGCAGCGATATTTGGTCAATTTGCTTAACAAGTTTGCTCGGTACTTAGTGATCTTTCCGAGCTAGAAAGTTTTACTCAACATTTTCTTATATTTTGCCTATTTAGTTTTCTCTAAACCCTAGTACATCCACAACGCTGAAGATTAATTTAAATATATAGGTTTTTTGTAAATAAGCTTTATGTAATAATGAGTTTTATATTGAAAAATATGTTTTAATGTAGGTGATAAGGGGAAAACACTTTCCGCTTGTCAGGTTAAAATGAAGTTTTAAATTAGTTAAAGTTATCGCTGATATGAGTACGGTACATAATTTAAGGAAATGTTTAATTATTTTTAAATTTTTTATTGTCTGTCTTTAAAAGTAAGTAGGGTTTGCTTGCTTGTAACACTACTTTTAAAACAGGAGAAAAAATATTCCCTTTAATTTTGGAATTAACTGATGGCTTTGCCTTAACCTTTTGTATATAAATCCCAAGAAGATTATTAAATTGTTAAAACAACAAGCATTTAAAATACATAATACTTATTGGGGCTTATAAATGAAAACAAAATAATCATAACAACTGTTCAAAACAATCATTCAACTGTCAAATCAAACTTTCAGGGAGAAAAACATCGACATTTGTTTATCGTGAGAATACAGCTGTTGTTTTGTACGCCAGTATGGCGTTATATAATAATAAGTTGATCAAAGGATATTGCAGGTATTAAAACCAACAACAGTCACATTGTTTGGGACATCAGAACGAAGAACGACAGTTTAGCTCGGGTAAATAAAATCATATCTGGTTACTTTAATAAGGGACAACAACATTTCAAATTCCTATTTATACACCACGGATGTAAAGCATTTTTGTTGTTATCGTCCTTTACTATCATTGAACATTATTGATGATATACAATTTGTTGTGTTATTAGAGGTGACTATGAATTACTATCGGTACTTCTATAGTGTTGATAAATTGAAATTGCATTTTTATTATGCCATTGAATGTTTTTTATAAGTACTTACTCAAAACTAAGGCTTATAAAAATAACATAAGGACTTTTTGTATCTTATAGAGTAGTACGCAAGATTTGTCACAAACATTAATTTTGGATGTGGAACGATAATAAACAAGTAGCCGCCAAAAGTTTTAAAAAAGCAAAATCATATTTTATATCAAACATATTATGAGGGTACTTAGATGACGAGGAATACGACAACATGACTGCGTTTATTATCTGACCCAATACGAAGCCTTCTGGAAAATGTAAGAATGTAGGAGTGTTAGGTGCAGTTAGAAATGGTCGTGGTTTAGAGTTGACTGGTTACATTGATACTTATTCTTTATGTGGAATACTAATTTGTTGTTCCAACTACGTCACACCGTTACGGATAATACAAGGATTTTTTGTTTTGATAGTTATTATTAAACCACGTAAGTTAATCTGAACTAACCATTACAGTAAGATGTTTAAGTTAGAACTCCACATCAAGAATAAATACTACCAAAAGAGTATTTCGTCGCTTTCTTGGTTATTATAGGTAACCCAACCTAAATGTCATTAGCATGCTTTGCTCTATTTTCCCAGATCTCCCTATACAAAAATTTTTTCACCTTCAAAGATTTTCGAACCCAATTACCATAAAACTCCACCAGCCATCTAGAATAACTAGATAGCTAACCATATACATTCTCTTAAAACAGGGTTGAGGAAATTTGACATTGAATTGGTCATAACTAGAATGGTATTTTTTTAAACAACACTTTCAACATTAAAGGTACTTATACCAAATTCAACATTTTACAATTATTGTATCATTGTATAACACGTTTCAGCTTGATATAGTATTACTAGAGTAGATAGAAGGTTTTTAAATAACTAGGTTTTACTACTGTTCATTAATCACTGAATGACAAAGATTATAAATATAGCTCTTTAAAAAAGTAACATGTAGCCTCTATAAGGAGATAACTTAATCAAAAGTATTTTAAAAACTTAGTAAACAGGTAAAACTATATAACCCAGATTGACATTTTCAATCGTTGACGTGAAAAATTACTTAGTGGGTATTTTTATACCACATTATACGGTAAAATCAGTTTTTGTATATACGTATAACTCTATAAGATCTTCAATAAAACAAAACAATCAATTTGTCTGTGAAAGAGGAAAGAAAGGTTTGGAACTAAAAATTATGGAGATTATGCAGTAAAAAGATGATTAATATGTTGCATAATAAATATTTCATAGAAGAAACTTATTACGCCTGTAAATCAAGAGCAGTCCTGTCAGTTGTAACCACTGGGGGGCATAATTGATGCAGGATCTGTCAGGGATTTGATGCTATCATTGGTGTAGTCAGTGTCTACACTACCTACTGGCTGCTTAATATTGATATATTGTTTGTGTCTTAGATTTTACTTTATTTTTTCTTTTTAAATATATATATATAATTTTATTTTGAATAATAGGTTCCTCAAAAACTACTCCTTATGGCAATGTATCTTCTTCATAACTTAATATGCCTAAATATGGTTGCTAAATTATCAATATTTTATGCCCTATATGTAATCCCCAAAGATTAAACGTTTACGAATTAAGTTGTTATAATGAATATCACAGCTTTGGCCATACAATTGTTTTGTGGATTCAAAGGTGCCATTATGAGTCAATGGCGTAGTGGCCAAGGCAACGGGCTCCGGAACCATGGCAGCGGTCCTGCCGTGGGTTCGAATCCCAGTCCTGGCATGTAAATGTTATGAATACTGTCAAACTCGTACTGTAACGGCTAACCCCTTGTTTCGAGGGATATGTCCCATGCTCAGATGTATAGTCTATATTCACAGGAAAAGTCAGGTAAAAAGGGGCTGCCAAAATATTGATATTTTTCGGTTTTAAAACAAACGTCATGACTGGTGTTTTACTAAATCATTTTTTGATCGATTTTGTTCATTAGAACGGGATTTTATTTAACGTTGTAAGTGTTTTCATTAGTGCTAACATAATTTGGAAGTTGAGTTAACTACGTTTCCATTTGAGGTGCAAGTAAAATGGTGACGCTTAGACAAGCTTTCTTTTAGAAACAAAATGTCTAAAGAATCGTTGAAGACAATTAACAACTCTTTGGTGCTTGTGGCATTGCTCGCCAGTCGCAAGTATACACTTGCACAAGCTTGCCTATCCCTAATCGGGAAACAAATACATTTGTTTTCAATATCACTGTTAAGTTAGTTTTAGACTAATTATTTTACAGTTCCGTTCACTTTACGTTTGAGCATATCAAATAATGTGGTTGAAATGGTGGTTGTTCAGAACTATAAAGGTTTCACTATTTAGGACGTATAATTAAATGTTAACAGAAACGGAAGTTGAATATCCTTGGGATTAATCGCCAATTAACTGGACATTAGGTTTTGAACGCAAGGACTTAACAATGTATACAACCATACTCAACCCAAAATACACTTTAATAACGTTCTTTTTGTCTTCTTAATATGCCATAAAATACAAAGCGATTATTGAACAACAACAATTTTTAGTTATAATATTTATGTGTCAGCGCAACATCAAAACTGGACAGATAGTATTTCCACGGAGCTAAATGTTGGAAGAAAATACATAGAGAACAAAGCTAAACCTTTTTCGTAACACAGGTTAGAAACTATGTATTCATTTTTTTCTTTTAAATCCTTTTGATGTTGTTGAAGATGGTGATTGTATTCCTGGTTGACTATTAGGCATTCTCATCTTCTATAAAACTATATTAATTTAAAATTTATTTTACTTAATATAGTTTTATAGAAGATGAGAATGCCTGATAGTCAACCAAGAATTCATTAAATTATATTTTGGGAAAAGCCATACAATCGGTTAGTTTAAAGCATCTATTGTAAATAAAAGGGAAAATCAATTAAAGGCTAGAATATATTAATTAAATTGCCATTTGTTTACATTTCCTGTTTTTAACTTTTAGGAATTAAAACTGATAAATAATTATCTTTGTCGGATTTAAAACCAATTATATCCTTCCATCATTGACTTTTAGCGCATCATTATATTTTTTTGCAAATTATCCATGATTTATATGAATTAAATAGTAAATAATATATTTTTTACACTTCAATCTTCTATTAAACAATAATACTGCACACCATAAATTATTTAATATTTTAAACATAAACATTCTGCCTTTGAATTTGTATATACTCTTATTTTATTGAACCGATAAAAACCCATTTGTGTCAAATTCATCACCAATTTACTCCAGCTCTTTCCCCACACCCAATGCTGAGTGGTGCTGAATGGGTTCTTTCATATTCGGATTGCCACCATCAACGGCCCCCTCGTACGATCACCTACTTGATGGTGGCAAAGGATTGCATACACTTACCAATTTAAAGTTTTGGATTTTAAATAATAGACCAGTGTAGTTATTCACCACTATCTCAGTAACATAAATAAAAATCTTTTGAGTTAAATATAAAAAAGTTAAATAATAAATGTATACATAAAAAAGAAAAAGGCTTAAATATATAAATATATAAAAAATACCCCCGTAGCAGCAAACCTGCATACTTAGTGAATTTCCAAAGCTTAGACATGTATCTTAATTCCAGATAAAGCCACATCCCAGGTTTCATCAAGAAAAGTTGATAAATAAGCGAGATATAAAATTGTTCTTATTCTCTAAGAATAAAATTGGACAACGTACTGTGTTTATAACTTTCAATATCTCCGTAACTATTTAACGTAGAGCAATGATCAAAACACCAAATTGTGCCTCTTTTTAAGCTGATTCCAATGGAAACAAACAAAAATTTGACTTTTTAAAAAATTATACGTAAAGAACTAAAAAAAACATTTTTGGGGTACACTACCTCCCCAAAATACCCCTCCGATCTGTCTGATTTCGAACTTAAAGTCATAAAAACTGCTTTACACGTTTATACCAAACTTTGTCAAAATCGGATTATTTTTATGAGAGTTATCGTGCACATGGGACACATAGCTATCGTGCTTAACGTAATGGACACATCTATTTATATATGTATATATTCGTACAGTTTTGAACGAATGGTGTTTTTGGTATCTGGGGACCTCAAAACGAAAAGTTATCATGGTCCCGGGCCTAGGTCATACCATGCCGACTACGGTAATAGCTTCTTCCCTACAGGGTAAATTCGCTAAAAACAATAAATAAATGTAAAAAATGTTTCTAAAGCATCAAACATAGTATAGTATTCAGTTATTATATTTTTAAACATGATTGTATTGGCATTTAGTTGGTGAAGACTCGTTTTTTAATGTATACATTAGGTATTAGCGAATTTACCCTATAGGGAAGAAGCTATTACCGTAGGTCTCATGGTCTCACGGTTGTATAGGCTACTCGTGTTTAAAACAATCTTACTTACTCTAAACTTGAATTATATGGGACATATCTTTAGAATTTGTTCTTATAATTTCAGTTTGATTAGCCTGTCATATAAATATGTGTCCCAGAACTAACTACGAAAACTTCTGGAATTTGTTCCTGGGGTTAACACAAACTACAAATGTTATAAAACTATCCGAGACCATGATAACTCTTTGTTTTGAGGTCCCCAGATGTCAAAAACACTATTCGTTTAAATTTATATACCGGGTGTCCCACGAAGAGGTCGCTATATTTGAATCAACATACCAGACGTATCAAACACGCTAAAAACTTTAAACTCTACAGTTATAATAAATAAAAATGTAAAAATAATACCCCCAATCTCATTGGATTCTGATTAATCAGAACAAATTGGCGGGACATCAAAATAATGGTGGGTTTTCGTTAAAGTAATTTTATTTGCAATAACGTTTAAAATTAATCGTTTATTTTTTTAAATGTTATAAAGTACTAAATAAAATTATAGAAATTAAAGAGATAGGAACGTGGTAAATCATAAATTAAATTTATTTTATTTATAACCCTTCATTCGAACTGATGTCCATCAATCGCTATGCACTGATGGCAACGAAACAAAAATGAGTCATAAGCGTTTTTGAAAAATTGCCGAGGTATCAACAACAATTCCTCTCCAATCAACTTCTTTAATTCAACGTCTGTCACATTGTCCAATGGGGCTTATTGAAGGAAAAGGTTTAATCTCACAACGTTTCGAGATCTCGATAATTGTAAATTAAAACTAGATAACGATGATTTAAACTTTAGAAACTTAACAGTCAAAGATTCCACAAGCTTTCATAAATAAATAAGTAAAAAAATTCACATAAACAAAACATTTTTAAAAACGTACGGCAGGCTGTTCTGGGTGGGTCAGATTGAAGACGGCGACTACCGGAGAGCGAAGTGGCAGGCAGGAGAGGGATCCAGATCCAAAGTGGCAGTTATTGGGGGAAAACTCCTGGATGTCCTTTCCGCCGAACCCACGATGACGAAGGTCGCTCCGCTCCAGGACCCCATTTGACCTTTAATGCTCGTTTAGCTCTCCATCATCACAGAATAATCACACAACATACACAATTGGCACGAACACAGACATAAACAAAAATTAACAATGAAGAATGCTATGAAGAGGTTTTCATTATGACAGACGCGGCCCTTATAACCATAAAAACACATTTCGAGCGAAACCCGTACAGTGGGCCACAATCAGGACGCCAAAAGAGCATGAAGCGTGGTTTCACTCTTCCGGTGTGGTGTCAGACCCAAACATAGACAAAAACTTAACCAATGCTATTCATTTCTGACTATTACATTATGTTACTTATAGATGATCATTTATTTATAATTGCAGTAGGGAATTATTGTTTTATGCTGAAAACTGTTTATAATGAGAAATAAACAATTCTTATTCTTATTCTATATTAACAGCACAATGAATGTGTAGTGACATCGCATGGTTGGACTTTGTCACAGGCTAAACCTCCCCCCCTCCCAGCCACCCAAAAGGGACACAAACAAGCCTCTCCCCATTCTTGAAGAACGACACCTGAAAAACATCTCAAAGGTCTGAAGTGGAAAACGCCGAGGGTCTTTCAAACTGGAGGAAAAACTTACCTCCAGGGTTTTGCGCTGGCCAGTTCTGGGTAATTATTAGGAAAAAAACATCAGCAGCGCACACGGGACAGAAGAGGTGATTCGACTCTCTGGCCCAGTGCACTTCCCACTCAGGAAAACGAGTAAACTAAAGAAGAACTCCATGAAGACTCACCAACCTCACACAATGACTTCTCAGATCTCTCACCTCCTTCTCAAGTGTCTCCCCTCGAAACAAAATTTGTAAATTCAATTCTGGACCTTTCAAATGTTCGGGGTCAATGGATCTCAATTTACTCTCAGTCAGCACAACCCAACAAGAAACTATCACAAAAATTAACCTCGTAAAGGGTCTGGACGGAAATGCTTACGGTAAAATCAGGTACCAAAACAGGAAAACCTGCCCATACATTCCAGCCGTACAAACCGCAAGAATTTGAACATGGACTCACACACACACATACACACCTACGTACATACACTAAACAACAACACCTAACACTTGTCTGATGGGGTGAGCACGACGAACAAATTTTTCAATTTTGGGGTTCTACCATGCTTTAAAGTCCCTTGCTCCCTGCGGAGGGTTAATTGGCATGAAGCAGGAAACAACCTTGATTCCACCCGGTGCCTCGGCTAAGGGCGGGCTCCGAAAAAAAAACACAGTTTGTGCATCCCCACATCAGAACAACAGAACTCCCAGAACTCCCAGGGTGGTTTGTAAATTGTTACTAAAAGTTACTGCAGTTTTTTTTCCATGTAGACTATTTATTTAATACTTTTATATATAAAACTTGCATTGCTACACAACTTAGGTCACCTTCTTTTAGCACATTGTTTTTCCACTGTTAGTTGTTCAAAAGATGGTTTATTAATAATTTACCAACTATATCCATATATAATGGGGTACATATTTCTATAATAACTATGTATTTCCAGTCTACTAACTCCACTTACTTATTATCTGTTTTAAATAAGGTAAAGGGTAAAGTAGGTTGTAAATTATATGTAATAATGTAATTGCATGATTTTCGAAAGTTAGATCATTCTGTCAACTTATGTTACACTTCAATTTGAAGAAAGATCGAAACCGGTACTGTAAGACAACAAAAACATTAGAAATGTGGAAATAAATTTATAAAAAAAATCCCAACATAGCGAAAAATCAAATTGACCATCGGCTCAGGGCAATATATATGGTAACACAGTTGAATCCTGTAGGACTGTTGGTGATATTGTCAGGTTTAGTGATGAATAAAACATAGTCACAGCGATTGGCCTACGGGCCCAAATACATTTTAAACACGTGAAAGTTATACTTAAGTAACAACTAACTTGTTAATAGACAATTTATAAAGCAATTCTTAATCACTAATAATTGTTATTATTTCATATTGCAGGATAATATTAATTTAATATTATTACTAATATTTGTTATATAATTAACAAATTGATTTTATAAAATACAATTGTTCTTAATATATAATAAAATACTTCAATTATACCAGTTCATTAATTATATAATTATTCTATTAATTATATATTACGACTACCTCAACAATTAATTACTTCATACAAACCTATCCAAATGGAGTTTGTTAATTTTAAAATAGTTTCTACAAAGATTTGCAAGTTAAACCTATTCGGGCTTGAAATGAACCAATTAAAAAACCTTCTGTGCAGTATCAGTTTACACGAACCATTTGACCTAATGATCCGAAACAGCTCCTTAAGTTCCCCTTTAACAGTTAGCCGAGCTTCTGTGAGATAATATACGTTAGATTACTTTACAAACATGTGTCTAGGTTTAATTTAGTTTTAGTTAGACTTTGTTACGCAGCATACTATTTTAGGCACACACAGTTATCAAACGCCTCAGAAGAAGTAATATAAAAATATAACAAGCAGTAGTATAACAATTAGCTTCCCGTTCAGTTAGATCTATCATAGAATACGTGTATTTTTGCGTTAATAGTTTTTGTTTCTTATAATTTCACCAGGTAATAGTAAAAATATAAGAAGTTATTTTTAGCTACTTTACTAGAATTGTCATGAATTTTCTTTTATGTAGAAATACAACTTTTGCAAAGAAAATTACGTTTGCTTCATTTACCACATTACTTATTTATTAAAAACATGAATATTTTACTGTTTTGTCAAGTCTTTTAATCTATATTGTTTTATTGTTTGCGTAAAAATTTGTTTCTGCTAGTTAAAACGTAAACGAAAATTAAGGTCTAACAAAATAATATTTAATACACTCCGTGCAGGTGACCCAATATGGCTCAACATTGAAACATATGAGATTTTAATGTTTGAATAAGTTTAACGCAGCGAAAGTGTTAAACAATAAAGACTCCGTTGAAATCGTGTTTAACAATGATTACCAGTGCATAGCTTGCTAAAGCTGTGGTCATAGTACTGTTTTTATTATCTGTATTTGAATAAAATAACTTGAGTAATCATTTTGTAAACTGATGTAATAACATTTTTAGTTTAATATTTCTGTGTATTCAATATGAAATATTATAATTTAGTTAACAGGTTTTAAGTAAGAGTAAACCGAATATATTGAAACCCATACCACTTGCCAACATGTAATGCTAGCGTTAAAAATAGTAGTTCAAAAAATAGTATATCTCTAAATCAACATACGTGTCGATGTAATCGTAGACAATCGGGTCTTTGATTTAAGGACTATACAGCTAACAACGAAGAATATTGACCATTATATCAACAAATCTAGAGTGATTATAAATACCTAAAATAACACTTTTGAATGCAATAATTTTGTCATTTGTCATTTTAAACATTGCAGTAAACTGACAAAATGTCCATAAAATAATTTCTAAACCCACTATTTGTAAGAGTTTATCACATATAATTGATAATATTCAGTAACGTAAAAGTAAAATTAAACACACAAATTTTGAATGTAAACCTAACAACTTAAAGATTCTAGTAGAAAAAAATATGTAGTTTAATTTAAATCGCACAAAATTTACCTTAAAGTTACTTATTTAGAGTATGATGTAGAAATAGTTTTTTAATGATAAATATTAGTTAATTCTGATCTAATGGAAGAAAAGCTTACAGGAAACCTCCCACAGTTTTATTTAAAATATTGGGTGGAGAAAATTCCTGAGTGGTAATAATGCAGTAGTAATAATTTCATAACTTAATTGTATGAATTATAACATGTATTCCTAAAATACCAATATTATATCATTTTAATGCATTATATTTATGGAACATAGAGTTTTAAAAAATAATATTGGCTGACGTTGTTCTGGGAAAAGATGTAACCAATTTAGATAATGAAGTCCGCTCTTCTTTGCTTATTTGAAAATGTTTCTCCACCTAAGAGATGATCAAAAAGATTGCACAATTATTTACTTCTTAATTTTTGCGTTTTATATTGCAACCTTCAACCATATTTTTTGTATGTATTTTTTACACTGTTCCTTATAAACATAAAAATGAGAGAAATTAAACACAATCTATTTTCATTTTAAATTAATAACACCAAAAAGAGATTAAAAGTGGCAATAGTAGTTTCCATATTATCAATTTTTAAATAGTCAATAAAAAATATATTGACATTACGGCTGATATGTATAAAAAGTTGTTAATAACTTTTTGTTATTTGTATGTAATTTAAAAACAATTCATGCAATTGATTTACAATTCAGGATACTAAATAAACATATATAGGCTTACATGGACCAGAGCATGCGCAAGCTTGAGTTGTTACAATTTATCAATTAACGTTTTGACCAAAATAGATATAGCTCAAACTATATCCCAAATTAATTAGATCGGCTTTTGGGCTTCAACTTTGTTTAAAAAATGCCCGATACATATATAAACAAATTTAAATTATGACCTGTAATCACCTACTGAATCCGTTATTAAATTTATTTTAGTAATATTTTAGTCATCGAAGAATAGTTTCTATCCAGAGATGCATTTATAACGAAACCTTAACAAGGAACTTAATCATTTCCGAAACGTGTTGAAGCAGTTTTTTACCTGAGTGAATCAATTAGAGGAAAAGATGTACTCAAACCTTACTTAGTTCACAAATGGTTTTGCAAGAACTATTAACAGTTGAAGTTTGTGCCGTAGCCAACAATTAACCAGTCACCCAACGTGCTGTTAGGTTGGCCGATCTGTGAGCCTTCGTGTAATAGGACTCTTAAAACTTAAGTCTATGCCTATGTAAATCAAATAATATTAGTAGTATTTTCTTATCAACATACTGTAATAATGTAAACTGGACAGGAGCAAAATGACAGAATCGAAGGCTGTATATGTAGCAGAGTGCAGAATATACTAAACCAAATGACAAATGAATCACTGCCCACTTTATAAATATCGTGTAAATATCAATATTATTTATTTAGATAACTGATCTTAGAATCATTTTTAGTCACAATGGCAATAAACACAGGGGTAACTGATGAATATTTGGTTTTGGGGCGTTTGAGAACAGTCTTCTTAAACTTATTGTATTAAGGATAAAACGGTTTATCATCAAGGACGATAGTTACATCGCACACAAATGTAATACGTTGTGATTATTAGTTAAATATATTTGTGTTTAAAAAAATATGCATTATAAGGGAAAAACAGGATAAAATTATGAATTATTTATATAAATTAAACAAAAATGTTTCTATATTTTATTAGTGTTATTATATTCGTTAAAGTTATATATTTTTAATTTTACAAATATATTTTATAATAACTGGTTTATTTATCTTAATTTAATTGTACTTAAGTTTTTTATAGATTACTTAATAGGTTTTGTAGCTCTATCGATAAGTATATCTATGGTAATATTCAAAATTCACGTTACAACCACTGACATGAGATAAAACAACTTTATTTAATTGTAAAAACCATTTTTGAATTTACGTTGAGGCCATTTTTTATTCTGAATACAAATTTGTGTATGAGGTAGCTGTACACATAATAACAGTCTCAATCAGTTGAAACCTCCAAACATGCAAACATGTATATTTTATGAAGGAGCCGATGGGGATCTGATGATATTATTGATGAGGTAGGGGATAGTAACTTAGTTACCGTAGTGTTACATCATTTACTGGCCGCTTTGTACCCTAATGTACTATTTCGTAAATTATTTAATGAAGTGTTTTGTACTTGTTATATTTGTTATGGGCCGACTAAAATTGAAACCTAAAACTTATAGTGGGCCATATCATATAAAATGAATACTCCTCTATGTGACTTGTTTATAAACTTTATAATTTTATTTTAGTAAGCTCTATAACCCACCTCAATTATTTTATTTTATTAAAACGTCACATCAGTTATACCCACTGGCTTTTTAACATAATGCCAAAACAATAAGGAACAATTGTGTTTCAGATTTGATGTATGCTTGTAGTGATTTTTCCTGTCTATTAAGGAAAACTATTAACACTGGGCTTTATTAAATACATGTGTAAGTGTAAATTGATCATGTTTATTTAACAATATTACGTTACTCAGGCTGTTAAACTCAGTGATCAGTGATCAATTTTTACTTTGATTATTTTTAAACTAACTGAAAGCTTCCCTGCATTACTTATGCACTTTAACTTGGGTTTTTATCAACAGGAGATGCCTAAAGTGATCTAGACCATAGAATGATATCTAGTGGGATGTATACTATTATTCTTTTCATATAAAAGTAAATTAATTATAATAAATGTAGATGGTTTACCACACATGGTAACTTTATACCGATATTTAATAAACATAAATCTGTGTTTGAATTAAAAGTGCACCTAAACGACATTTATATTTCGTGTGCTAGTGTTCTATATATACTTTAAAAGGAGATAAAAGATTCGATCCTCAATAAAGTAGACATTCAGTATCAGGTCACGTTTCGGCTGTTTGCCGAAGAGTTTTTACTAAATGGCAATGGTTTCTTTTGATAAAAGATTTGTTCAGATTTATATCGGTAGTATTAAATTGAATTAAAAGTACTTTTAATGGAAAATTTCAATTAGACCAATTAAAATATAATTTAGAGGACTTTATACAAACGGTTATCATACATGTTTAAAAGTACTGATTTTAAGAATTACCATTGGGTTACCATTGGGAGGGGACACCTTAGGGGAGCTAGAGTGAGGAAAAACAGTGCTGCGATCTAGCGTCATATTAAGATAACTACGTGATCTGCGGAGTAGTTAGGCCGAGTGTCTCGTCCTCCGTACCCGACCTGTGTAAACCAAGTATCACTTTGATGACCACCACAAAAAAAGTTTATTTAAACATTTTAATATTCCTTCGAAAACATTCCTAACAAATATGATGAACAAAACCGCACGATCCCTGGCGGAGTATGAAGGGGACTACGTCGAAAAATCTCTCACATTAATTTGCATTGCGTGTCCCCTCTAGTAGATATAAACCCAATGGTATTACTTATGCTTCACAATTAGTGTTGATAGATATAGTAAATATATGTCTGATTATTTTATATTGTTTGTCATACATAGATAGCACTGTAATACATTTACAACATTAAATGCGTAGTATACTGTATTTGTACATAAGTATTTAACAATTAAGTAAGTAAATACCCTTTTCCAAAATATTTACTAACACCGAATTGTTTTAAACTTCTATAATTATCTTGCCTACTATGAAAAAAAACATTCAAAACATTTGGAACGAACATGTAAGAAAAATTAACTACGTCGGAATAATGTGCCTACAGTTAAATCAAACTATGCAGATCAATTGTGTAGCCGTCGTAGGTATTAAGGTTTAATTGAAAATGTTTAATTTATTGAGTTTCCATATAATGGACAAGGAATGGATTCAAGAAGATAGAAGATAGCTTCTCTTTGGTTTATGTAAAGAAGGTAACAAGAAGAATGAACGGAAATTACATTCTATATGAAAAACTGGACTTTTAGTATTTATTGGTTACGAGTGAATTTAAAGATTTTTTTAAAAGCCTTTTAAAATACTTTTTTATTGTATAGAATGCAGAGGGTAAGGCTTTTGGCAGCTTATTTTTAAACACGATACTGATAATTTTGAATGCACATAACAAAAATCATCTCCGGTAGCTAAGATAAACTGAGATGATGAACAAGAAGATTTTCAGGTGTTTGAGTATCATATCTGAGGAAGTGAAAATACGAATTTAATTAAGGTTAAATGGTGTAAAAATAAATTAAACTTAAGTATTATATATTTTCATTTAATGAAGGCACTCCTTCTTACTCATATATATTATTATTTAAAAATTTTAAACATCAAATCAGTAATGGAATTTTTCTTATTTCGGGGAAAAAAATAAAGGTTATTTTACTAAATTTATGTTTTAAGTTTTAAATAATGTTTTTTTTTGTTCTATATTTAAACAAAGAGGATGAAAAGGTTGGACTATATTAACATCGATTATTTTATTTAAAAACAAATCTGACATCTATTGCCAATTCCTTAGCCCCAAGGTACCAAACTGATCAGTTTCCACTTGAAACATGTCACGTTAATATGGTTGGCCATCTCATGAAGTTTCTTAGTATATATGAAACACATGGAAAACTGGATCGGGAGAAATAGTCTCACATCCATGGGTGTCATTGTACCCCAGATTCATTTTTTCTACGGATTTAGAAATAATGTTTACAAACGACAACGTTACAAGTTCTAGATAATATTATAAATAGTAAATAACCGCATATAAATAATGAATAAATAATAACATAAAACAATTTTTATCCTCACTGCATGAACAGTGGTAGAAGTGTTGAAAAATAATTAAACCGTTTGACTATTCAAAGTTGGTAGGGGTAGTTGTTCAAACAGTTTTATTTATAAATAAACCAATCTTCACTTTTTAATATGTATTTTACGAAAACTGCAAACAAACAAATGAATAGCAAGTTTTTCACAGCAGTAGATAGGGCCTATACTCTAGGAAAATAAATCTCTAAATAAATATACATTATTTGTACAGGTAAATATATATTTAAGTTTTTTCAAAGAAATTATTGTTTTACGGGGAGTCAGGATGGTAACTACAGTCTATACATTACATAAACTAAGTTATTTAAGTTGTGAAAAAACAGTTTTGGTTTTAGTGAGTAAAAGAGTTTAAAATCACATTTAATTTATCTATACTCTTCTGGTTATATCATTAATATGATCGTTGTTACTATTCTATTCATCGACTGGGATCTCAACAGACATAAATTGTAATTAAGTTAAAATACTTAAACTGTAAACAAGACAGTGACGATATACAGTAGAAATATTTCTTATCACAGCTGTTTATCTGAATTATTAAATTCGCTTGATGTAAACTTCATATTACTATACCCAATGATGATCGCTAAGCTGGAATATTCCAGGCTATCTTGGACTATTAATATCATTTGAAAACTATTATAATCGAGTACGTTCCTTCAAACCTTACGTGAGATTTGGTGCTATACAAATTACTAAACTGTTATTCTGAAGGAAGTTGGTGGTACTAAATCAAATTATAAATTGCTTAATTAACAGGAACAATGTAAAACAAATAAGAGAGCCCGGCCCTACCTGTGGGGTAGGAGAAAGCTATTTATTTAGCATGTTCTGTAATTGAAAACCAAGCCTACATAGTGTTTAAATGGTACTAAGGTTGCCCATTAGAATACAAAACTTCTAGTATTTTATAGTATTTTAGGTAAGTTTTTATATTATTAAAGATACACATTTTTATATACAGATTGAAATGTCCATTTATTTCAATTAAACATTGAAATGTATGTGTCATTTCAGAGCAAAAAAGTTAAATACTTCAAACAATTTATTAACCAAACATTTTTGTATATTATTACACTGTTATAGTTTTTTTAATTATTAAATTAAACAAATTAAACATATATATAAATATATAAACAATATATTAAACAATTTATTAACCAAACATTTTTGTATATTATTACACTGTTATAGTTTTTTAATTATTAAATTAAACAAATTAAACATATATATAAATATATAAATATATATATATATATATATATATATATATATATATATATATATATATATATATATATTTATATATATGTTTAATTTGTTTAATTTAATAATTAAAAAAACTATAACAGTGTAATAATATACAAAAATGTTTGGTTAATAAATTGTTTGAAGTATTTAACTTTTTTGCTCTGAAATGACACATACATTTCAATGTTTAATTGAAATAAATGGACATTTCAATCTGTATATAAAAATGTGTATCTTTAATAATATAAAAACTTACCTAAAATACTATAAAATACTAGAAGTTTATATATATATATATATATATATTAGTATTTTTTGTAAGACCTAGTTTTCCTAATTTTGGTATTTTGAGGACTGCCAAGCTCTATTTATCTTTAGAAGAGAGTGAAATTTAAAAAGAATACAAACTAAAATTTCATATATAACTAATTAAATATAATATTAATGGTTTTCCAATGTGCCACGTAAAAGGTGGACTTTCTAAATTTTCTTAATTCTACGACTTAAAATAAACACAAAGTGTAGAATAAGTTATTTTACTCCGCTCCGTTTATCACATATAGTAAAATAAACAATATAAATCATGTTTTCACATAGAAATATAAATATACTTTAAATATAGCGTTCATCACATCGATATTAATGCTATTTATGTCAGTAATAACGTTTAAACTTTTTAAATAGCAGCCATTTTGTTATTCCACAGCTTAATATCCTTTAAAAGTTCATAAAATGTGTATTTTGCCCCCCATAAAACGATGGAAAGATTATTAATTACAGATAGCAAGTAAGTAAGACGTTTTATATATATTTATTTTGTCATATATATATATTTATATATATATATATATATTGTATATAAATTCAACTGAGCACCCTTTTTTAAATATTTTAATAAAGCTAATGTTTTGGCACTTTTTTGGCAATTTTCAAGCTAAACTTAACCTAATTTATTAAGTGTTCTATTATTTGGAAAGCTGATAAAGTGAAAACATATTAAATTATTTTTAAAAATATCATATATTTTAGAATTTTAGGAAATGTTTTTGGTTTTATTTTTATACATCCAATTTTAATTAACTTCTCATATATGGCGTTGTTAGTGGCAATATGAGTATTTAATATATTGCTTGGTTCTTTTTTGTTGCCCAGATGTATAAGGTATTCTTTCGATTCCATTATGTTTCCTTTATCCAATATCTCTGAAACTTTTATGTTTTCAGTCTTTTTTTGTAATTATGACATTGACATAGTAAATGTTCAGCAAAGTTACACTTCATAGATGCTTTTTAGCTTGTATATGTTCCCTGAATCTAGATTTAAAAGTACGCCCTGTTTGGCCAATATAAAACTTCTCACAATCTGAGCAATTAATACTATATATGCCAGATTTGTCATATTTGTCAATTTGCGTTTCACTCTTAATTGTCATTTTCATATTTATACGTATAAAATATATGAATATATATATATATATATATATATATATATATATATATATATAGTGTATTTCCCATTTTCTTTAAAAAAGCATAAATTTATTTAAAAAGTTTGAATTTCCTCAATGAATTGTAATCCAATAAAACATGTGTTACCGTTATTATTTTTACAACATTTAAAAATGTTTTTTAAATTTTACCCCTTTTTTATTGTTTATTGTTTTTAAGATATTTATATTTGATGAAATTCCGAAATTAGTGGAAGTTACAACTTCAAAAACAACACAAAAATTTCATTTATATTTGTATTGAATCATTTTAACTCACCAAACCATTTATATAAAATTAGTTTCAATTTAAATCATATATGTAAGACCATTAATTTTACTAATACACGATAACAAAGTGGGTTTATATAGTTTAACTCAATATTAGAAATGGGACAACTATTGGTACAATTGTTTGGGGTAGTAAATATTCTGTGCCCTTCAACATTCTAGATATTGATTCAGATCGAACATATTTACATTGAATATAGTGCTGCTTATTTGACTAGGTCAAGTAGGAACATCCATCTTATTTCACCCAGAAAGATTTAATTCTGAAATAAAACGTTCTAATATACACTTCTCACTTTGAAATTATATTAATTTATATAAAACTGTACATATTATAAAACTGTTTTCATGTATTATTTACATTTAAAAAATATTTACAAATTAATCTGTAATAGTGTTAGAAAGAGGATGTCGGTTATACGTAACACGAGTATAGTCCACCTGGGTAAAACCTCAAGCTGTAGGTAATTAACTGATTAATCGCCGTCACACTGATTTAATAGGGTAAACCTAATTAAATAATGCATTATTTCATTTTTGAAAATACTATTTTTCTAGGTAAATACAACATTATCGACTCTTGTATACACAATGATAATTTAGAAAGTAAAATTTATAATTAAGTTTGATTCCTTCATTAACTTACACTATCCAAACCATGTTTTTTTCTTTAATATTAATCTTAGATTTAAATATATCACGTTAAGTTCTCAAGCGCCGTGGAGAAGCAAGAATATTTACTCAGACTACCCGTTTTGCCATCGAAGTTAATGGTTAGAAATGGTTAAATATTAAAAAAAATTTTGAAAATAAACTCTTCCAAAACGTATAACTATTATGCTTTTATTGATAATTTAGAGATATTCAAAATGTAATTAAAATAGAAACACGTTAGTTCAAAGCAATAATGGAGCCACTTAATATAATACTTTCATTATTATTTTGGTACAGAATGTATTGTGACCTAATTATACTTATCAATACTTTACTTCTTATTCCTTTTTATATTACAGTCTTAAATAAACGGATTTAGTATACTTGCCTTTAAAACTATCCAAAAACTGTGACGGAACAGGTTTGTGAACCTCGTTTGTTGTACACATCTGTTCTGGTGGCTAATTCACAATTAACATTGATTTATCTCTGGAATTTAATAGAAAATTTAGTAATGATGAGCATTAAGAAGTAAAAGGCTATTTAATCTGTTAGGTTTTGCATTTTTATATGAACAGAGAAGTAGGCACCATTTAGATTGGTTTCCCTGTTTTGTTGTTGTTGATGTTTTGTTTTTGGTTTTTGTTTTTTGTCGCAATTGTTTTTGTTTGAATTAATTTTTTGACGCGATTGATCTTTTTCTTCCAGCATTTATGATTGGTGACCAATTTAATGGAACAAAACTATGATGGCCACTTTACAATATTACCATAATTAGCGATAGCGAATTTAATGGTAACATCTGTGTCTAAAATACTAATGGAGACTCGGGGGGTATTTCTTGAGTGATAAAATAACGTTTTAACCTGGTTTATTGTGTTGTGCAGGATTTCATTTTCTTTAAGTCTTATGTGTGCTATACACGACATGAAAACGAATGAAAAATCATACGACTTCAGTTGAAGAGTTATAGGCTCAGAACAAGCATTTCCACTCCATTTTCCCACTCTATGTTTTATTCTGTCATCTGTTTCCTTCCTCTAGAGACTGCTATTTTTAACACTAAAAGCTTCTGATTAATTGTATATGTACCTAAATACCGAAGGTGCTGCCAAATGATTACTAAAGTAAATATGCTTACTGAATAAGAATAATTCTCCATGAGTAAAAGTAGCGACCAAAATTAAAGTTTAAATTTTACTAAGAAGTTAAAGGGTTTTGAAAAAGAAATAACTACATGATTATAACGTGAACTTGTATGGTGTTTTCATTAATGACAAAGTAATGGCAATATCACTTTCCTATGGTGGGTTAAATTAAAACATGTATAACAAAACAGATTTAAATGTACGATATTTTGAAACATTTTATTCAAAGGTGTAATAGTTGTTCCTTAACAAATTTAAAATATACTAACAGATTGACATATATCCTGTTATATGTTATCAGTTGCGGCTTCGACCCATAAACTATGACAGTTGTTTGTTCTGCATTATGTGGTTAGCCCGTGGAACTTCTACGAATCAAGATCAGGTGTTTGAATTTTCATCCGATTAAACCATAGTAAATCTTCATGGTAACTATGAAGCCCCTATGGCTAAGCCCTAACAGTTGAATCGATATGAAAACAATTTAACTTTCCTATTTGATACCTAAGACTAACGTACCAAATATTACTCTAGCACGCCGGGAAATTGGAGAATTGGTTTTAAGTGAGTAAGGTCTTTGCCTATTATAGATACAGATAAACCCAGAAGAACACTGAAGTTAAGTATCAATCAGCTGCAATCATATTTTGACCCTCAAACAATAATAAATTCTGCACCTACTCATTTATTCAATGTACGTTGACAATCCAAATTCCTATATCGTACAACGCAAAATCAAACTAACGCTGCTTGTAAACCAGATATTCTTCAGCCACCTTAACCTCACAGGCTACAAAGAAGCAGGTGATCTCCAGCTTAGCACTATTTTGTCTGTAATAAGTGGGGAAGAGTCAAGACTCCACTGTACTATATTGTATAGTGAGTTCTTGGTAGAGTATCTCTATGGTTATCATAATAATGAATAGTGAAATATAAAGTAATAATTTGTTTGCCAATCATATTTGTCCTGCATTACTTTATAGAATAAAAGGACCCATACTCCCTTAACCTCTGAAGTGACAGGTAAGTGGTAGGTATCACAATCCAGGGTCGGACACCATGTAAGGACTAAGTGAGTTATCCTGCGGCATGGTACAGCGGCCTGACTGCAGATTAACACGTATAATATTTAGCCAAAGGTATTTAGCAAATTTCTCTTACTAGAATAGTCTATACAAATACGAAGGAAAATGTAAACTACTACTGGTAAATCCATATACGAGATATGTTTGTGTACACAATTAACATTTAATATACCTATAAAATATACGAGGAATAATAATTATACTAATAATGAGGATGTTAAAGATATTAAAATATATCATTATAACTATCTTATATGGTAAAACCATCAGTATTCTAGGCATTCAGCTAGCCAGTCAAGTGCTTAAATATTTTGGTTTATAACACCTTAAAACTGCTTTTACACGTTTTTAATGTATACTTATTTTCAAAATACAACCAGAAGAAATAGAGTTTATTTTTATTGTAGATATTAATCAAAATGTTTGTTAAATTTTTATATGATCTTAATATTAGTTAATTATTTAACGATTGTTAAGAGTCTTTGCATAAGCAACACAATGTCTCCTACAATGTTGATCGCAAACAGAAATACAAATCCGGAAAACACAAAAATATATCCATAATTGCAAAACTATAATGATTTCTAAGTAGTTATGGTTTTCGATGAACTCATTATAACCTTTTTTACCTAAAAGATAATTAAAATAAATATGTTATTTGGTTTTGATTCAGCTAAATCCTCTTAATATTGATTTCACTTTGATAATCTTTAATCTACTGGCTTTCAGAAACTGAGGTCTTATCTAAGTAACTCGTACTGAAGACGACAGGTAGATTAGTAATAACATTCCAAACGAACGACGTCAACATTGAAGTAGTTTATTTTATCCATAGGAGAGGCATATCTTTATACTATGTACTATACAATTGTAAGTCAAGCAAAAAGTGGTGGATTAGTATTTTTGCCGTGAATTTGTTAATGTTCCAAATCGTAAACAAAATGCAATATTAATATTATTTGTATAAACAAATGTATTATTTATTTATTTATTTACATGCTATTATATAGGTTAAAACCAAATTACACTATAGCAGTTTATACAATAAAATAAAAAAACACATGAGGAAGAACAAATACATCACCACAAAATTTGCAATGTCTTCAAAACAAGTTCAAGTTCATAACATAGTCTTTAACTGAACATGATGAATTTAACAACATAATAAGTTATCTCCAAAAAAAACAAAAGTGCATATAAATATAAAGCCGGATATAACATACAATCAACTAACTAATAAAAATGTAAACAGTAAATAAACATTTGAAAGTTCAACAATTAAATCAATAATAGAACAAGGAAAAGAGCCACGATGTTAAAATATCTGTTTTGCAAAATTATCTTTATTTAGAATAATGATTAAATAAAATTGTCAATATCTTCAGATAGTGTATTAAAGAGCCTCATCATTGAATTTAAGGGTAAATAGAAATTGAATCTAGTTCTAGTAACGTCAAATAGTCTAAGTGATCTGTTGTAAAAACTAGCAATGTATAAGTTTATCTTCGACAAGCAAAAATAACCATTTATTTCACTTCTAACTAGTTCATACAAAAAAACACAATTGAGCCATTTTGCGTTTATTCTATAGGCTATCAATTTCAAATAGACCTAACGTTTCATTTTAGGATACATCGTAGGTAAAAATTACAGTAAATTTAAAATACAAGAAACGCGAAAACCATTATATTATTGTATTATTTATACTACAATTGTTCATGAATGAAATTTATAAGATGTTTGAATGGCTAAGTCCAGTAGTGGTTTTTAACTATATCTCAGACAATATACCTATTGTCAAGGCCCCCACCATATTTATTTTGTATAACATATTTTGCGAAATAGTTGTATTATGATAAAAGTGGTCAGTTCGTGATCTAATTTTATTCTATATTATTCCCATAACTTGCTAAATCAGATAAACAATTAACGTTACAGATTCTGGAGGAATTACCTAGCTAAAATTTACATTTAAGCTGGTATGTTATATGAATGAATTAAATACATGATTGCATGGATGTAATTCGATAAAAATTATAAAAAAACCTAAAACTTTTACTAGGTATAACATAGACTATTAAAGCAAAATATTTAATCAGCGAACATTTCCTTTTTTATCGTAATCACGGGAGAATAGTGCTCTTTTAAGGAACTAAATATTTGAATAGTATTAACTCAATAAACCTATATTTCAGGAATATCAACATTATTTCTTGAACAATATATATTTTTAAAATGTATGCCAACATAATACGTTTCGAACCATGAAAACTTCGAATTGCTAGGTCATTTATTTTTCCGCATATACAAGGGTATGTGTGTTTTACAAGACCTTTGCTTTTTTCTTATCAATTTAATTTTTTATAGCACATGAAAAATTTTATTTAAACTCTGAAACCGTCAGGGACGTTTTTGGTAAACATTTGTTAATTTTTGTATAATTCTGACTTATTTAATAAACTTTAATAACAAGTTTAATAAATCCAGAGGCCACTTTTCGTCAGACATTCATGGGAGGTTGTTTGCGTGATCGTTGAGTTGTTGCAGGAGGGTGTTCGGTTTCCTGTTTCCTTCTACCTTCCTTCCATGTTAACGTAACCACTACGTCTTAATCGCATTAGATATTGAGCTTCAATTAAGTCCGGTAAAAATATCATATATTAACACTGCTTATTGATGAAACATAGTAATATGCACATTCCATTTGAAATAATTTAATCTCTGTAATTTTTGAATTGTTATGTTGCTAATCATTTTGTTATTTATTGGGTATGACAAATGATTACATTGAAATCTAACGGCTTAGTATACTGTGAAACGTAGTTTAACTACAATTCAGTTTAATAAGTTTAGTTAAATATTATGGAAACAAATTTTAGTCTCGGTGTTCATATATTTTATATTGTAATTAAGTAATAGTAGAATTCTCAGATATATTCTAAGTTACATAGTTTTAAATATTCTTTGACTGAAAATGTAATTTAAAGCCAAAATGAACATTTTGTTTACATGTTTACAGTAAAACATATGCCAGGGTTTTTTAATAAACAAATTATTCTACCATCTTAAAAACTACCAGCAAAGCTTAACTAAAGATACATATAATCAATCAAATTATCTTTAAAAATATTTTTTTGATTTGGTTGAATCGTGGTAAAACGACTACTGTTTATAATACTTGGAATATCGTCGTAGCCAGCATTAGTCTCTTATTATAGTATGACCGGTTTGGATAACAGAAGTAAATCAAGGATGGTCAAACAATTTATATTTTATATGTTACTGTAAAATGCATTTTCTCTTGATGTGTTCCTCTGGTCGAAATAACCAAAATAGTTGTAATTAAATGAGAAATACTCCAAAATGTATAACTTTTCAGAGTATTTACTGCAAACAATAATTAATTTAGAGTAGATAAAATAACTAGGTCTATGAGCTAGACTATTTTGAACTTGTTAAAATAGTCTAAATCTTGAATTATACTCGCAATGACCTGTAGTTTTTTTATAATTTTTATATTAAGTAATTATTTGTATTATGGTAGGCTTTGAAATAACTTAATATGTGAATAGTAATTACAGGTTGTTGACCACATTTTACTATTTACACGATTTTACCGTAAAATTCAATTATGAATTGCCTTAAGTATAAAAAATAGTAACCTTACCTGGAAATGGTTCTGCTTTGTTCATGCAACTGTAAATTACATCTCAATTAAATTTGAGAGCTTCTTAGAAATACTCATATATATCGAGGCAATTATTTACTTATATGATGGTTATGTGATTTTCAATTTATATATAAATAATATACCATAATTATATTTTGCATGCAGTCATGTTTTATTTTTTTCTTAGGGGAATTATATTAATGCACTGTCAAGAAAGAAACCCACTGGTGTGTGGAACCTGCACCCACTAACCCCCCCCCCCATACTCCATTAAGAGTGAAGTCTAACTTGGTATAAGTAGTGGTTACCTATTACCGCATAACTTCAAAGTGGAGCCCCGTATCTTGAAGCCGATTTGGCTAATCCTTCTACTTCATTCCTTATAGTTTTAGAAAAGATCCCTGATGTTTTTTTTTTCCTTTTGAGAACCCACTCGGCGAATGCCAAAGTGCGTTGCCAGTTCTGAAGAAAATACGTCATCAGAGGAACAGTAGTCTCGGGCGTGAAAACCCCTACCTCCTGCTCCAACTGTCTTCCTTGGACCGCCCACCGATCACACTCAAAAAACAAGGCCAAATCTTGAGTGTTGGGCCTGATGACGGGCGGTGTGACTGGTTGATATTGATCGCCTTTTGCCATATTTGTTTCATACTGGTAGTCTTGTATGTTAGTAGAGTATAAGGTGAAATATGTGTTGTAGTGTTATGACGGTCTTAAATTGTATTTTTATGACTTTTGAAACTTAAACCTTTTCTTTATTCAACTATAGGTGTTTTTGGTTAATTGAGGAACAACAAATCAACCAGAAAATCAGGCAACATTATTTTAAGAGCAAGATACCTGTTTGTTTTTTGTTCGTATTCGTGGGGTAAAATGTAAGTGTTTTCGTCGTTTGTGCATTTTATGTGTATGCAACAAGAACTTCCATTTTCAAAATTACGTTTTAGCCATGACAGTGCCGATGATGCCACAGTACAAAGGGGCAAAGCCAATGGATACTATTTCACAACCCATAAATTAATTTGTACGGCGAATGTTACATTTGTGCTACCGTCGATTCCAGCCGTGTAAATAAGACTTATTCCATATTAGTAGGGACTTCATTTTACGACATTCTAAAAAAATTAAAAAGTTAAATGAATGTACGATTCATTATTAGAGAAACATTCGCAATATAAAATATTTATTTTGATGTCTCCTTGACTGCCTATCTATTTTTTATCACAAAACGAGCCTTGCATTCAGTATTAAAACACACACCTTTCTGATATAGTTTTCCTCTATATAGTATTCAATTGATGGAATAATCCAAGTAAGCTGATTAAAACATAATAATGCAAGCTCGTAAATAAAATTGCAAATTATTATTGCATTGTGCTCACTAAATCCAACTAAAACTAACCCGTATATTAAAAACTTTACTATAACATATTTCAGGATTATTTTAAATTGTCTTGCGGCATGTAAATGATTTCGTTATTTTACTCATTTAGATATGCAACCCATCTATGTCGAGTACGAATATAGTGTAGTTTATAACTATTCGATTCTACGGTAACAAATGCATAATATACATTCCACCCAAAAAATGTGGCTATTCTTTATGACTTTTTTGAGGTATTCAATACTCTGAAAGCTAATATTATATTGTATATATAAGTTT
The DNA here is from genome assembly GCA_963675035.1 of Allygus modestus. Lineage (NCBI taxonomy): Eukaryota > Metazoa > Arthropoda > Insecta > Hemiptera > Cicadellidae > Allygus > Allygus modestus. Next base: position 261,885,637 of record OY776112.1, on the reverse strand, counting down.
ATAAATTTACGCAATAATATGCAAAATCTTTTACACAATACACAAGTTGCTAGTAATCAAATGATAAAAAACTTGTATATAACAAAGCTTTCTCTCTTAATTAATCAAATTAACTAGTGCATTATTACTAACTTCATAATTAGATCTACTGCTATGTTATTCAGTAACAGCCTAGTTCCTATACAATAACATTTGCCTTGTTTGTCTGTATATAACCTCCAGCAGTAGGTAATTAATTGCTTTAGCTCTATGATTCTACTGCAATGTATAAACTGAGTCTAATTAATTCACTAACTCATTTATACCTTATTTATTTAAATAAAATGAATTTATCGTAGTTCAAATTCATAAATTTAGGTATACATTCAATATTTGTTATTAATCTATATTCTACCATTTTATGATACTGTTTGTGTATTCAAGTATTAATAAACGTACTTAAAGAAATTGAATTAATTACCAATGTCTTTATAAAGAATATTCCCAATAAATAGTGTTAACAAGAACTATATATATTTACTGAACAGTTATCGTATTATTATTATTTTTATCCTTCTCTTATTATTTATTTATTTATTTATTTTTTGAGAACTAAGTAATATTGGGGTGGCTAAAATACCACATTCGGCCTAAAGACTAATGAAAAACTATCATGACTGCAGTTGAAAAATTAGAGACTGAGAACAAGGATTTCCACTCCATTTTCCCACTCATGTCTCATTCTGTCACCTGTTTCTTTAATTTAGAGATTTTTGTTTCCGACCTTATAATCTACTGATTCGTTGATTATCACATGTGCATAAAATTTAGTCCTTCATCATAAATTCCCTTTGTAATAAATTAAAGTTAGCGATTCATACATTTTAAATGATACTTGATATTACGGACTATTTGAACCAATGGAAAGTGGTTGAGACAAAAATAAAGAATGAATAGGTGTATTCTGTTTATTATTATTTTTATTATTTTTACTATTATTATTATTATTAATTCATATATTTATTTAATGTTATAATTATTATATTTGTATTTCATTTTGTTGTATAATCAGTCGTATCAGTATTTATAGTCATAAAGTAATTTATTTAACAAATATATTTCAACATCATAGTTGTAAGATTTTCATTTATTTGTATCCATACACATACTTGTATATATCGTCTACCAATATATCAATAAAGACGAAAACTCGATCAAACCACAGACCAAACCTCTACATTAGCAAATTTAATTTCAACATACTTAGCTACTGCATAGACACTTTGGTTTCTACTATCAAAATGTAGTCTTACTAATTGTTTATATATAAATATGAAATTTTACATTAAATTAAGCTTATTTCTTTTATATTTAGCATTTGTATAATGCAAACCATTTATTACTGTGATTACAAAGGCATATATTACTTTCAATATTACTGTTTGGAAGTAACTCATAAAATCGATCACACTGTATACTTAGGCCTCTAAACGCGAAAACTGTGTTATAAATATTAAATATTATATACAGATACAAAATTTTAACTTTATTTTCCGTACGTATTTTTGCATGCATAATACCAAGACTACAGGACTACCGGGTCGTGTATTTGAATATAGCGGGAAGACTGTGTATGAATCATTAGTAAAAAGGACTTGTATAATACAACCTCTAAACAAGTTTATTTAAATTTGCTTAGTTAATTTGTATATTCTTTGTAGAACCAGACTCTCTTATTATTGAAGCCCAAGTCTATTTAGTGCCAGATATATCTAGAGAGGTAGTTTGCGTGATCGTTGAGGCGTTGAAGGATGATGTTTGGCTTCCTGTTTCCTTATCGCCTCCTGACTGCGTTTTGAATATTGCAAACACTACGTCTCACTGTCATTTTTGTCTTGGTGGCAAAACCACCGAGGGATAAAATGTACACAAAAGTCACTTGTTACCTACATAAAAGATACAAATCAGAACTTTTAATATAGTTTAATTATTATGATGATATCCTACCGCCATTTTAAGGTAGTGGGTATTTCGAAAATGGAAAAAAATTTAAGTTTCTCAAAAACAGAACAGAAAGACAGTATAACCTCTAACATGTCTTATTTGTTTAAATATACAGACAGTATAACCTCTGTTTAAATATAAATGGGTTAAAATATGTCTTCAGCCTAGACTTTCATGGTATCAGATTCTGCCTTTACAGTGAAAAACTGATAAAAATAATGTACTTTTCACGTTTGGGACTTAAGTTGCCCTTTGCCTAGACTTCATCCTATGCCTGTTATTTTATAAGATGGTTGATTCGTTTGGTATAGGACTAATAAATACAACCCCTCAGAAAATAATAACTCATTAAGGAATACATTTCAGAAGGTAAAATATGATATCCAAGCTGTACCAGATATGGTTACTTTTTAGACTAACTGTCCTCCACCGACTGTCAACTTACATAATGATAATTAATACAATTATAACGTTGTGTTTGTCGGGCTTGGATTAAAATATTTGAATTTACACTTTATATTTATAAACCTTATGTTACTTATTATGATTAAACTAGATTTAAATAGCTTATTTTTTTGCATGAAATGGGGCAGGGGTGTACCCTATAATGCTAAACTTTTATAATTTCCTTAGATTAACTATATGCACTAAAAATATGGCTTAGTGTGTACACAAAAACTATTGATTAAAACCTCTTAGTTGATTTTATTTAAATGTAAAGCTATAGCTCAAACAAAAGTTAATATTGTAAAGAGTTTCAAAGGCTTCCCGTCGTACGAAGGGATCAATCTCTTCATTCAAAATCCAAACCATCCAAACTCAACATCTACAAACTACAGTAAACGTTCTTAGAACCGTGAAGCCTAGGCAAATTTTGTAAAGTATTTACATATTCAATATTGGGTGTTACATCAAATTATCCACCGCCATCAGAGTTCGAAAGTATTATTGTCTAATTATTACACTGATAACAGAAACCATTTCTCAGATTATTTAAAATTAACTTATATTGTATTTTATTTTTACCTTCCCGTTTATAATATGTATATTATATTGATTTGTCATGCCATACAAACCGTATTAATTTTTCATTTATAAATGTTTCAATGCAGTTGTTTTTACTTTAGTAGTTATTTTTATAATTATGTAGTAACCCATTGCAAATTATTTATTCAAGAGGCAATGTATTCGGATTTTGTGGAAACAAAAGTTTTGAAACAGTTATGTTGTCAATATATTATTAAAATTTTGACAGACTGTGAACAGGTCACAGCGGGATACAGCAGTAGAGTGTGAATTTTACCGAGCGATGTGCAAATATAAATTAAATTGTCTAAAGTCAATTATTAAATGAACAATGAAGATATTGGTATTAAGTTAAATCTTCTAAAATGGTGTCATAATATTGTCGCACTGTTGTCGAAACATTTTTTAAATATTCCGTCACTCAATTGATATGCTTAGACTAAACGCCTTTAAACATATTGGCTGTAAACCTAAAATGAGCTTTTAGTAAATAAGTTATAATAATAAATGTTAAAAACAGTTTCAGGAGTACATATTGAGATTGTATAAATGACATAATTATAAGGGACGTGTTTAAAACCTATGACAATGCCCCGCTAAACACAGACCTGAGTTCGTAAGGTCTGACTTTGTTACGTTCTTGGAAAACCCAACGCTTACCGAGTCACGGTTGTTAAGCAAGCGTCAGTTTACCCTTATAATTACAAGTTGGAAGAGAGTGATTACCCTTATGAAACATGGGCTACAGATAGACGTAGTCTATCAAATAGTACAAATAGACGTAGTCTATTTATTTATTGCATTAAAAATACTTGTTTTTTGTATATGCGCTTAATTTTAAGGGTGTATTTATACTTTATACACTTATGCAGTTGAGATTGAAAGATACTGTCTGATTTTAAAATAATTTATCTATTTTAGCATTTTAATTTTACATTTTCATAATGCAAATACGAACCGCTAAAAGGGATTCTTTTTGAAGTTTTATTTGTATGAACTTTAGACAAACTATGTTTGTTACCCTACATTATTTGGTCACCCTGGGGTATAGTATTAAAGTTAATATTTGTTATTGAAATATATATTCTATTAATAAATTATTAAGTTTATATGACTTCAAATATAATAGAAACACATGTAAAATAAAATGGAATATAAACATTTGTTGATAAATAAAATTAAAATAACGATAGCAAATATGTATGAGAACCTATTTATTCAAAATAAGGTTTACTGTGGTCAAAAATGACGCAGCAAGTACTATACCAAGATACAAGTTGATCGATCTATTAACCTGCGGATCGCGATACAAACATGGAATTGTTTATATAGTGTTATTAATGTAAAACCTACTTTATACCTAACATACAACAATGTGTGTTATAATAATATATGAAAAGTGCCCAGATGGCAAATGATTCGGTTCAGGTCCAGACTCAGGGTCTACTACTTATGTAAATAAATTTAATATAATAATAGTTCACTCGTCTGAAACTTTATAGGAAATACATACTTATACTACCTACATAATAATGAATGTTATATACATTAAGTAAAATACCATATACTATTTATACAGCAATTTAAAATTAAGTTAAAAAATGTATTTTCGATGTCAAAGACTACTTTCAATAAATACTTAGTTTTACAGAAGTGTCTGTTGCTGCTTGACATTAATGTAGACGAGTAGTGTTATATATTGTACATTTACTTTAGATCTCTCAGGATCGTGATCCGATCGCCGATCACTTGTAAAAGCAAACATTGAGACAATCACGAGGAATTTTGGCAGAGCGTGTTTTCTCTCCACTTTCAGTTCAATTCTAGTGAAAGCCCTGCACACATTGAGAAACAGTGATTGTAAGGGAGAAATTTTATTATCATCAAGTATTTATTTATTTAATAAATATACACCCACTGAACTGTATTTCTTTATATCTATTTTATAACTTAACCATAAATGCTATGGTAGCTTTAGAAATATACATATTTGTGTGATAATCAAAACTTAGAAGTAATATGTTTGATAATTAATCTTTTTTGATGATAAGTAATAAGCTATTTCCGGCTCTTCAATAGCAATCGTGAGGTTTAAAAAATAATTGCTAACTATAATTCATATTTTACGTAGTTTATTACGTACTCTAACTTTCACTTGTCGTCAGGTACAACTAACAAACTCCCTAATAATAAGAAAATAAATAAATATTGTAAATTTAAGGTTTAATGATCGTAAATTTTTTTATCAACCCGTAAAAACAAGTATTTTTTTTTAATTAATATTTGTAAACGCAATTGTATACAAATTATATATCTTACTACAACATACTTACAAACATAAATTAATTGTCAAGTGATACGACTTAATTCATATTTACTCTAGTGTTGTAGATAAATTATTGTAAAACGATTACGGTGTAGCATACACAATGTGTTAGTGATATTTAATTTTAAATTTCCTTAAGCATCGAAACACTTAAATTTTTTTTGGAAATGGTTCGGCATTATTTACATTATAGTAAAGTACTTCCTAATTAAACTTTTACTATTATCGTACAATCGTTTCCTGATATACTGTATTAAAAAACTATTTTATCCGAAGTTCCTATCGAATATAATGTTAAAAAATGACAAATATTTAAATATATTAAAACTATTGTATAATAATAAATAAATAAATACATGCTAAAGAGGATTCATTACTAATGCTGTACATGCCTTCATTTTCATACAGAAAGAGATCAGATTAATTTGTATATAAAAAATGCCTGAATGGTATATTAATTTTTTTATTTAACAAACGGTAAATCATAATAGAGTAACATTTTCTTAAATGGCAATTATAAATGATTCGCGTTTACATTGTAAGCTAATATGATAGTTTATTTAGTAATTTGATGGAGAAAAGATAGTATCAAGTTTTTTTGCATGTAAAATTTTAAGAATTAAGTTGATTGGTTGATTGGAAGTTAAGATGTTTATTTTTAATTGTATCCTAGTTGTATTAAACATAAAATAAAACGATGTGGCTTCGTGGGCATGAAACTAATCACTGGCTATCTCTGGGCAATGAAGCCCAGAAACGACATCATGCTGGGTGCATAACTTTAAACAAAGTTTAGTTAATATGAACATAATTGCTAAACAACTACTAAAAAATGAGATGTCACATTTTAGGAGAGTGGCAATTAAAGCTATGGAACTTTACGGAGGAATACCAGACAACGTGGTAGTTTAGTGACCTGGAAGTAATGAGAGCACCAGTTCATACGGTCGATAGTCAGTATTTGTAATAGTTTTATAAAACTACTACTTTTTGATATGTCCCTTGGAATCCATGTTTTTATAGACAAACAATATGTTTTATTACGTTTCTCAAGTTATTTATATTAGAAAGTCGAATGTTACAGTGTAAGAACATAAGAAAGCCCTTGGTAATCGTATCAGTTTTTTATACCCCGCTGGTATATTTTCTGTTATGTCATGATTTATAAACTGTATAAACTACTTACTCTAACAAGGTTCTATCACAGGGAAACAAGAAAAAGATTTAAACCTATAAAGATTGTTTCAATAACCACAAGTGCCGTGCTACTAATAATAACGTTTAAAATAAACTTTGATGTGACCTTACTTGTATACAAAACATATATATATACATTCATCTGCGCCCGGTAAGTCAGTCACCGCGCTGGTATATTACACGGTGTGGCAGTCATCTGCCCGAAAGCCAGTCAGCCCTCCCGAAAGGCAGTCAGGTACGGCTTGCCGTGCATCCTTTACATACCGAGACGGCTTACTGGTGCTGCTGTAGTGTGCCGGTATGTGGAACTACTTATCACATTCGCGCTCAGTCGAGGAGAGGAAACTAGTTTAACTACTGTATGACTGTCAAATACAAAATACAGTACTTGGATTTTAATCCCGTTGGACACGCATTCAATTATTTTGTTAATAATCTCACAAATACTATACGATACTAAAATCATATCTTTAATTAGCTAGGAGTAATTTTGTAGTGTAGCTTTATAATTGTAAGTTAATTATATCTGTAAGCAGATTTTGTAAGTTTTTTTATATTTTTTGTATGAAGCAAGATACAAATGCATGAGTTTGCTTCTCCTTGTAATAAAAGGTTTTATATTTTTACTGTACTCTTTAAGTAAAATTACCTAACAACGAAAACGAAAAGATGTTAGTACAAATTAGGCACTTATTTTAAGTTTAATTTTTTACCCTTTATATCTTGAAATTTAAAAGTATTTTGTATTTTTGTATTATTTATATTTATCCTTCCCCACAAAAGGACAGAAAACCTCAAAACCTACAAAAATTGATAGTGTACATTTTACATTGCATATTCATTTTATTTTTCCCCTCCATTTGTTCTCAGAATCGTCATAATTTGCATTACACATTTTACAATTTAAGTTTTATTTAAGGGACAGAAGTGTAGGTATGTTGGGACTTCTCTTTCTGTAGACAGACATCCCAACCTTTGCACAATCAAGCATAAAACATACTCTATAAGACCGCTGAAATTTTTAATGACAGAATTCAATGATAATAAACTATTCAATACTATAAAACATGAGGAAAGTATACCATAATGACAAGGCCTAACAGAACTCTTTAGTTGAAAGTTCACATATTTAAAATTATTAAGAGTCAATCTAGTAGACTAGGGCATAGTGGTTAGTTTACCTTTCTCTTTTATAAAACCAGTTCCGTTCAATTTATTGTACTAACAAATATCAAACTATGTTATAAATTTAAGATTTACTTTAATACAGTTCCTAACTTGAATGCGTTTCGTCAACACAGTGACATCTTCGGGCAATCTAGTGCTGCTTAAATTTAGGAACTTTGTGAGGTAAATTTAACATTTTTAGTATTGATGACATTCCAGCAAGAAATTGTTATTAAATTAGGCCTACTATCATTCTATATCTTATATATTAATACGCTAAGCCCGATTTTTGTTAAGAGAACTCCTCCGTTATTTCTGAGCCTATTTTGACGATTGAGTTATCAACATATTTGCCCTGATTTCCAGTTGTGCATAAAGGTTTTTATTTTTCGATATTTTCAATCTGAAGGGCACTGGCCGGTCTCAAAGTTCGTTTTTCGCCTTTACGATAAACATGAGGAACAATGTTATTTGAATTGCAGATGGACAGATTATTAGCAATACCAGATGTTACAAGTAAGGAATGTATTTATCGATAGAAATCAAATAAGTTTTGTTTCTACATCGTTTTGAGCAGTGGAATGTTGTATTCAGTGGAGATATTTAAATTTAATTTGTGTTGTCATTTGTTTATCTGTTTGTCTTTTGAAGAGCCAGTTTTATATGAATTTCACAAAAAATACTGTACTGAAGTACATAAAATGCTTTACCTATCATCGTTTGCAGCATGACACGTTTAGGCTGTTTCAAATCATCGTACGTCATTAGGGTTATGCCGCCGCCCCTTGGTTCGTCAGTGCTCCAAAGTAATTCTTATATTATGGGTACAGGTTACTTAACCTGTAATTATATAATGCACAATTTTTTTCTAATGAGCATTTAGTCAGCTAATTGTATTTTACCACAGAACAGAGGAAACACGCCTACTTCACTATTCTACAACGGTATACTAAACCATATAACCACACGCAATAACATATATGGCAGTAAGGAACACATAAGATCATACAACATGCAACATGGACTAAGGTGACCAGATCCGTTGAAGCCTAAAGCGGGGTATAAATTAATTATAATACCGGATAAACAGTGCCGTGGATAGGGGATCCCCCACAAAAAAAATGGGTCCGGGGGCCCTCCTAGAATATTTTAGAAAATTAGATACCAAATTGTGAGTTTTGGTCCAAATATTACTCAGTGTTGTAAAAAACAGGTTTTTGAATCACATTCATAAAATTGTACAACTATTATTTTAACTGTGGTATCCAAAACTTAATTAATAAAAGAAAATACCGTACAAAATTATATACTAAAGAGGAGTCAATAGCTGTCACTAACTTTGAAATTTCTTTAGTCTTATTATGAAACTGAACACAATTAACATGGTCAGGGCCTGATTAAGATGTGTGGCGCCGATAGGCTTGAGCTGATTTGACCCCCCCCCCTCGACTCTTGAAGGGGGATGTGAGTCGAAGTGACTCCATGAACGAATGTCTGAACCCTGAACGCGGCCCAAGGTAGCTTCATTTTGTGGTGCGTTAAGCGTTAAGGGTACACCAGCGTCACAGGGGCGGATCCAGAGGTCATGTTTGGTGGGGGCGGTCACCGAAAGTTACCTCTCCCCCTTCCCTGTGTACCCCTGGTAGGCGGGCGAAATCCCGTAAAATATAATCACCGAATACAATTGTAGCAACCTGTGCTGCTAAAACTTACCTCCAAGACTACGTTGAAAACACTGTATCGGTCTGTCAACTGGCAAAACTGTATCAACTTCACGATCCTGGCAATATCCATGTTTTTGTGAGACGCTTTTAGGTACACCAATAAGCAATAAGTATAAGTTTTAAGGTATAAGTAATGTGTTATATACTAAAATGGAAGTTTAAAATTTCACCTGTCTAATGGGGAGTATTTTATTTCATTTAAAGAAACGTTTAGGTTCGTTAGTTTAATTTTATGTAAGCTTGTAGACGGGAGCGGCAAAATTTGACTCACGGAACCGAAAAACGGGGTTTCGGGAGGCTTCTGATGCTTACATTTTCATTCGAATTTATTTAAACTTTCATCGTATGCCTGAATAATAAAATAAAACACAACAATTCTTAGGTTTGGGGGCGACCGCCCCTACTGCCCCCCTTGGATCCGCCCCTACAGCGTCAGGTAGCTTTGTCTCTTATCAATCTAGAGTTTCATCTCTTTCTAACCAATGAGTGGTTGCCTAAACTCAGGGGTAGCTCTGGAATCCCCTTAAAGCACATTGTCTGATCTAAAGGGTCCTAGGCCTATGTCTCTTGGTTTCAGTCTCATGGTAAATAACTGCCGCATCGCGTAACATCGGCTGTGAATGACGATCGCACCGTATGACATTTGCCGTAATTGACGATCGCAAAACGTAATATAGTCCGTAAAATAATACCGGACCATGCACCATCAACGTAATAGATACAAGCGTAATTCGGGGGTGGTAAGGGGGCAGTCGACCCCCAAAAATTTGGCGAAAATATTCTTGTAATATATGAAAATTCGCAATAGTCATGATCAGGACCATGTTTGCCCTCCAATAAAAATACAGAAATCACGCTTATAGTAATAGATGACCGAACCGCCTTATAGTTGCCGTAAATTATAATCGCAACATGTACCATTGGCCATAAATGACGATCGCACCACAGTTTATAAAAAAATAATGACGATCGCACCGCTATCCACCGAAACAGACGATTGGACCACGTGATACTGGCCGTAACTGACGATCGTTCCACTTGATATAGATCGCAAATGATTATCACACATTAAGTTTTGTCGGCCACAAATGACGATCGCACCGCGTAATCATGGCCGTAAATGACGATCGCACCAAGTAAAAAGGGTCGTAAAAGACGATCGCACTAGAGATTACCGTTTCGAGTACATAATCCTGCCCCGAAATAATATTGAGATCAAATAAATCCCGCCAGAAAAACGGAATTATTTTTTTTCAGGACATTCCCCAAAATTCTGGGAAACGACCATCTCTCATCACGAGCTTAAGGAACAACTAAACTACAGCTGTTCAAAAACAACCATTTCCTAAAGTAACACTCACTTGGTAAAGTATAATAGTTAGATTTTTGTGAGATTAGTGAACTTCTCGAATAACCTATCTTTTTCTCCTTTTTCTCTCTCCCTCTCTCCTTTATCGGCCACCTCCCCCCCTCACACCCAGGTTTATTTTTGTATGTGGTATTAAACGGATAAGAAAAGGGTGTCACTATTCCAGTAGTCAGTGACATCTTTTATTTACATTAGTCCTAAAACATCTATTATTGCTGTTGGGCTATCATTTTGTTATTATATCAACTTTCAAATATGCAATTCAATTAATTACTGTTCTTCCATAAAATTAACATTGAAACTAAGATAAACATTGCAACTAGTCTGAGGGCTGGTGTAAATTATAACGTGTTTCTGTACATCTATACAACAATACCTTTCTATTAACGGTATGCTTGAATTTATCCTACGATGCACACGCGCTGAGGAAAAAGGGGGAGAGTTGTGTGCTTGCCTATTAATATAATGATAACATGCAAATTAGATAAAGCCTACGCTACCATTCATATGATTAGCGTTACAAGCTAACCTATACTTTCCATTACTATCAGTGCCTGTTGCAAAAAGACGATGGCCTTGTAACCTTTACAGACCAAAAAACAAACATAATACACCTTTAAAATACCCTTTGAGAATCTCCACAGATGTATTTATTTAAAACACTAATCATTTAATTAATTATTTTTACAATTAAAATACAAAAAAAGGCAAACCCCTTTACGTAATAAGTTGATCGTAAACTAACCTGTAAGGCACTTATTTGATATGGATAGCTATGAATGCGAATGTAACAAATCTATATCTATAAATACGAAACACCGATCATTCCCCAGGCCAAACCTCTACACCTACAACTACGAAATTTGACATGTGTAGGCACTCTTTCCATGTAACCACTAAGAAAGGGTTTAACAAAATCTTATAGGGATCCACCCCATGGGCAGTCAAAGTTCTAATCCTGTGTTATTCTTATTAACAATTAAATAATTATTTAACACCGATCATCCCTCAGGCCAAAGTTCTACACCTACTACCACGAAATTGGCACGTGTACGTTTTCCATAACGTAGGTAACCACTAAGAAAGGATTTTAAGGAATCCCCAAAGCGCTCCGCCCCACGGGGAGACAAAGTTCCAATCCTGTGTTATTCTTATAGACATTCACTTTAGTTTGAGCTCATGAGAATTCAAACAGCTGATCAAGTTTCGTAGTAGTTCCACGGGTTAACCACAGAATGCAGCACACAGAACTGTTGTATTTCTGAGTGAAACCGGGTACGATAGCAGCTAGTAGAATATAAATAAACGGTATCAGGAAACTGACGCAAACTTTCTCCCTTTTAGCCCAACTTTAATGAGTTAATTACTTTTTATTTACTAAATAAATATAGAATACAAAGCATGGTCGAATGTACAGAAAATCTTGTAAACAATTTGTTTTCAAAAATATCCACCCAAATCCATGTATAGGAGGCACTACAGAATCCATCGCTACACACGTGGTTTTAAGAGGGGAAATGTCCCCTATTCCCCCCCTCCGGGTTATTAAGGGGCAACACATTTCGAATTTCTTCTGTTGTTCAATGCTAACATGACAAGCATATCAAGTTTGAACTAAATTGATCAAGAAATAAGAGAGAAGTGGTAATTTTTGTACTCCCTATAAGAATAACATTGGACAACGTACTGCGTTTACTGCAAAATGAAAATTTCAATTTTATCTGCAACCAGTAATAATAGAAAAGTAATTCAAAACACTAAATTATTTAGATTGTTGAGTTCTTTTTAATGGTGAATAGTAATGTTTTTTTAATGTTAATGTTAATGTTTTTAATGTTTTTAAATGTTTTGTTTAATGTTATTTATGTTTTTTTATGAAAAATATAAAAAAACTGGATTTTTTATATTTCAAGTCTTGTAATTTATGAACCCGAATTTTTACAAAAATGCAGGTGGTGTAACGTTGGAAAACTAAAGTTCTACAAACGGCTAAAGTTTAATTAAAATCGTAAGAGCCGTTTTTGGGAAATGTTGATTTTTCATGTTTTTTGGCGGTTTTTGTGAGATAATTACCCTTAAAAATACAAAATTCAAAAAATGAAAGAAGCGCCTGGAGATATCGTGGATTAGTACCTACATACCAAATTTCATAAAAATTGGACCATTTGTTTGGGCTCTAGCTCTGTACACATCCATACAGACAGACAGGCACACAGACATCACGTAAAAATCACTTTTTTGGGTTCAGGGAACACCAAAACGAATAGTTCCACTAACAACTCAAATTCGAAATTTTTTTCGAAAACAATACTTTCTCCATATTAGCGGTAAAATGGGTCAAACCTCAAACTAACGGTAATAGAAATTAAAGTTATGCCGATATGTCAGAAAAAGTGTCCTCAATATCATACTGAAAATCGGCAAAAATCGGAGTGGCAGAAAGTCGCCATTTTGGAAAAAAGCTCCCGCCATGTTGGATTTAGGTAGGCTTTTCGTAAAATGGTAATACAGAGACACCTAATTGACGAAGAGTGCTAATTTTTGCATCGCTCATTTTGTAATTAAATTTGCTTTAAGAAAATAATAACTTATGCAGTAATTAGTTCGTTTATAATTGGGTTTATTAGGCTAAAACATTAAATAATGTAAACATTTTCAAACTCTTTTTTAAACTCTTGGGATTTTGTGTTGATTAAAAGGCACAGAATATTATCCTACACACTTGGAGTGGTGCCTCAAAGATGCCGAATTGAATAGTGTGCAGAATTACATACACGTACAGTTTTATTATGTCTGGTAGGTGAGATATAAATAAGGGCAATGATTAGCGACGTACAGGTGACTTTTGAACGCGTAACACTGGCCGTGGCGCCGGCGCTGACGCCGGCGCGGCGCCGTGCCACTGCAGCCACGATGCGTTGTGAGCGCGTTACTGTGATGGTATTGGTTGGTTACTATTTTATGTAAAGTAATTAGCAAGTTTTCTTATTAAATGCCATGTAACTGCAGGTTATAGGTACTGCAGTAATTATTAATTGTTATTATTTCTGTTTTTTTATGAATAAAATTACATTTTGGAGTTCTTTAGAATTGCAGAGTGAACTTTCAAGATTTATAAGACGTTATAAATAAAATTTACGGAATACGTGGGAGCTTCAAAAACCCCCTTGGTATAATGCCACACATATTATCAGTGAAATATGCTTTATCGCTTTAATTAAACAACAGATAAGCAAAGATATATTTGAGGGTGTAACTGACTGGCTTCCCAGTGCAGATTTTCAGTGACTGCCATCCCGGGCACTTACGTCGAATATATGTGACTGGCTTAGCAGTACAAACTTTACGTGACTGGCCTTCCGGGAAAAAACGCCGGTGACTGGCTTAGCATAGGAATTTTTACGTATAAAAAGTGTTTATTTTTTAAATATATATATGACATATATATAATCGGAAATGGCCAACGACAATATTTGAGCAAATGCAAAAATGTATATATCGCATATTTTCGAAATATATGTGGGGGTGTTACTGACTGCATTCCCCGGGTGTATTTTCAGTGACTGGCTCTCCGGGCGTAGCCGTGTATATATATATATATATAAATTCACGTTAAAAACAAAAATAAAATATAAACAAACAAATTGGTAGATGCTACAGTGCATTTGTACCATATAGGAAGGTCAAGCCAAGAGAATGCTCAACGTATGCTAAAGTACATATAAGCTTATCTCAAACAGCGACCGTCCATTTAACCATTTTAGTGCAGTTCAGAGTACAGCATTCTCTAGGCTTGTCGCTCCTATTTGGTACAAATGCACTGTAGCATCTACCAATTTGTTTGTTTATATTTTATTTTTGTTTTTAACGTAAATTTATTCCGGAAAGAAATATGGAGCACATCGAAGGTTGCTTTTTGGTGTATTTGCGTCTTATATGAAAATGTTGACACATGGCCTAAAAGTACCAAACCTGATTTTAAAAGTCAGTAGAAATATACAGAATTATTATTTTGTATAGTAATACAATTATGTTAAAACAAACCAACATATATATTTTTCCTAAATTACCTTTCAACACGTACTAAACGCTATTTTGGCCTGTTTTCTTGAATTAGTTAAAAACTCTAGCCATTAATAAAGTTATACGTGAATTATTGTCCTTAAAGCATAACAATGGCTTTCTTAAGAGGTTTATTTCACATGGGCAGAGGGTAAAATTATCAAGGGAAAATAATCTTAAGCTTGCATGGTATTTAAACACTTTACGTCAGTTGCTTTACCTTTAGGATAAGAAACTAAGGTAGCAGTTAATTCTCGGAAGTACCAATCTTAAATTTATATTCATGATAAAACTTATTCCAGGTTTGTAATCAGTTTCGCTATTTCTATTAAATGCTAACTCTTGTTTTTTTTTAGAAAAACAGGCAAATATGTCCAATATGAATTTTTGAAGATATTAAATTTTGTGGAAAAAAAACAATAAAAATATCGCCTGATAGAGTTCAGTTAAAATGATTGTCACCTTAATAGTAATTAAAAAATCAATAATAAATTCGCAACTTTAATAAAATTATAAGTAACAAATAAAAACAGGTAATGTTTAAATAATCACATAATATATATCCTAATTCTATAGATTATATAAATAAGAGGTCGGCAATACAATGTTTTTGAAACTGCTGAAGTATTTATAGTAACTAATCGTATGAAAATAAAATACAACGTGATAACATTTAAGTTTATCCAAACCATTGAATATATACAAAATATTATAGGCCTATGTATTTTATATGCCAAACAACTTTAAATCTACACACTATTTGTATCTTAAAGAACTCTTCAACATAATGTACAACTTATTAACTGAAATCACAATATACTTTGGTTAGTAGATAAACCTTGCGTGATATAAGACAATATTAAACCGGTTCTTTTGTCTCTACTCGGTAGAGTTGTATATGAGTAATGACTCATGTCATTCACAATCATAGAGACAATTAGTACTTCTTTCGCTCAATTTACTATCGGAAAGATAGTTGTATTTCAAAAGAAATCTAAGGAGTTGTCACCCGGGCTCCCGGACACCAGGACACCCCGGAACACTTTCTATTTTAAACCTGTTTACGTTAAAAATATAGTTAGTGACCAGACTTACTGAGTGGTAATAATCCTAAGCTTTGGAGAATCAAATTATCATTGGGGAACTGAGGTTGGTTTTAGTTCGGTGGTACCTATCACCTCGGGCTGTGGGTTTTACCTAGAGTGGTGTGAGTGAGATAGTTAATAAGCGCTCGCTACTAAAAATTAAACAGAATTAAGGTTTTTGTTTTTATTCGTTTTATCCCAGGTATAAAATAAGTTTACATACCAATCAAATATCATATATATATATATATATATATATATATATATATATAAAATAAGTTAAGAATAAGAATAAGAATAAGAATAATTTATTTTCTCCAAAAAATATTACATTTTTGTACACTTTCAAATTTTGCACATAAAAAATAATGGTCTAAAAAATGCCCATTCTTTTAACAAAAAAATTAAAAACCCACAAAATGTCTATATTCAGAATGACTTAAAAATACAACAATACAGATTAATGCATAATAATTAAGACTAAAAAATAAAAGGTTGTACATTTTTATTGTGCATAAAACTAAGGAGAAAATGTAGGGCCTCCAAGGCAAAGCCTGTTAGGAGGTTCCTTTCCTTTAAACTATCAAAATAAAATACGGCGATCAGACAGAATTGAAAATATGTAGAATAAAATATAGCGATCCCTTAATTATTTGTGCCATAAATTTTACTAATCCAAAAAAATACCTACAAAACTACTTCAACAATTAACAATGACTAAACTATGGTTTGATCTTCAAACCGCACACCGCACTTTGCTACCAGGCGGCTCATGGCACCAGCCCAGGTGCCGTCACAGCTCATAGCATGCAATGCTTAGTCGCTGAGTATCAAAGCTCTCCATAGTGTGCCCTTATCATGACCCATTTTCCTATCTACCTTTATTTTAAAATTAAAAACATAAACATTATTTCTCCCAAACTAAAAAGCCACTTCATTAACTTGTTTGCAAAAATAGCTGCGCCTTTGGATTTTTTTATTTCATCAGGCAACCTATTAAAAAATCTAGGTGCCATAAAATTGTAAGTTTTTGTGAAAAATGTATTTCTTGGTTTTGAAAAAGTATATTGCTCTGCATTTCTAAGTTTGTTTCTGTACAAATTTTCATTCGGAATCATATTTCCACTTGTACTAAAAAACATTTTCAGCACTTTAAAGACAAACAAATATTTTAATGGTAGTATTTTTTTTAAAACAAAGAGAGGAAGGGACGGTTCAAATTTACCTTTATATGAAATTAATCGTACCAAATGTCTTTGCTGGATATTTATTGCATTTAGATGGGTTTCATAAGCATTTCCCCAAAAAATTATCCCATATTCCAAACGACTTTGTACAATAGAAAAGTACAATGTACGTAGGACATTTTCACTAGTCATATCTTTCAAAAAGTAAGATATAAGTTAAAACTACAAAGATATAAGTTCAAATAAGATATAAAAGTTCAAACTATACTAACAAGTAGATATAGTAATATAAAACTAAATCTTGGCAATAAATTAAATTCTTTTGAGGTATACTATAACTGCTTCATTGTTTTCGTTAACCTTCAAATCAAATAATTCTTTATTCGTCAACTGTACAATTGTTACAGATGAATAGTGTCACAATTGTTTATTTTAAAAATAAACCATACTTATAAACTACATATTTAATTTACATGTCATTATTTATCTAATTAGCTAATTCTTCAAAGGAGTATAGGGGATGCTCAATCATAAACTGCTTTAGTTTTTTGATAAATTCAGAAAGATTATGGACTGTCTCAATGTCATCTGGAATGTGCTTAAAAAATTGTGTGCCTCTATTAGTACCTTTTTTTAAACAACTCAAGTCAATGGGAATCAAAAGTTAAATAACTTCTTGTGGGGTATTGTCGATTTCTAGCTTCCATCTGAGGGATGTTGTGTTCTTTTACATATTTCAAAGTGTTAAACACATGCTGAAAACAAATTTAAGAATCTCTAGTTCCTTAAATTTTGCCTTAACCGAGTCTTTAATAAGTCCTAAGTCCAAGGATAATTCTAATAGCTTTATTTGCATTTTTAAAATGCATTTAAAGTTCTTTTTGAGGTTGCTCCATAAATACTAACCCCATAAGATATGTATGAGTCTATGAGAGCAAAGTATAAAACCTTTAAGGTTTTTAAATTACAAATTTTGGACATTCTTTGAAGTGCATATATTCCAGATGATATTTATTGAACCTTTGTACATAAGACACAATTCTCTAGCAAGAGTACATAAAGTTGAGTTGTAAAAAAATATAAGTGTTTTAATACATAAGTCTAAACTTGACTAGAAATCAATTTGATCGATATAGCTAGGTGAAAAATTCCTAACTTTATCGAGAGAAGATGAGAAAAACGTTTACAGTTAAAATATTTACAATAATTAGAACTGCAACTAATATTTTAGTTTTTAATTTAATTTTAAAATAATTTTAATTTTAATAATTCTTCCGTTGGCAACCATCCAATGTGAAATGTCTTGATTCGACTCTGACTATACATGTTACCCGATACTGCAGTACATCTGTTAACAAAACTGTGTTTGACACCAGCCGGAAGGCTTTATATTGTTTATTTATGCAACCTTCGAATTATTTTCCATAAATGCTCTTACAAAATAAACTAAATTCTTAATGTTAAATAATTTAACTTGACATGAGCTGACTAGGATATTTTAAACTAAACCCGTTTTACTAATAGAAGTTGGCAATTATTAAGGCAGTTGTTATCTAAACTTGTAGTTTATGACAGCTACTGAAAATATGCAGGTCAAAACATGGCATCAAAACTAATCAACGTCAAATAGGAATGCAAGATTTTCTATAAAAAACGATTTTTACAATCCTTTGTGACTGTGTTATACAAATATCCACAACACAACAGCATTGAGAAGGATTGATGTTGTAAACTTTCTTAAGAATTATAATCTTCTAGTATGAATAGTTATCGTTTTATCAAATTTAAATCGTCCATGAAATATATATTGACTAGAATAACTTTGTTTTAGAAGGCTTGTTGTCGTACAATGTATTATTTATGTAATATAAACAATAATAATGCTTTATTATATAAAGACAGTGGTTAAATTTTACAAGGGTACAAATTAATACCAAGGGTTAAACTGTATAATGTATTCTTTATCATAAATTGTTAGTACATGTTTCTTTTACCTTTCTACTTTCAACTACAATTAAATGAATTTGTTGAAATATATGGTTGCCAAAGTTGTATCACATACTATTCATCCCAACGGTTCCTCATGAATTCATCGACCAAGTCAAATGCTATGGACATCAAAAGGTGTTTTAAAGAAAACCATACTTATAACTGCTATATATTTTGAAACAGTATGACTCTTTGAAATTGTATTCCTATGGTAAAGATTAAATATAATTAGTTCAATTTTTTTACTCAATTAGCGCACGTAACCCATCCCAGCGCCACTACTGTGGGGAGCAAAGTGGATTAGCCAGGTGACTGCGGCCTTCGTGCAACTGACCTCACTGCAGATAACCGTGGCAAATTATATAATCGATACATTTGTATAATGCACTGTATGTAATTTTTCATATATAGTACAAATAAATGTAATGGCAATTCAAAGCCCTGTTTTAAAATCAAATTTTCAATGAAAGGAATTTGCCTTTTCTAAAGATTACTACATTTTCATTTTCATTTTAAAACATAATTTTTAAGTGTTTTTTTTATTGAACCTTTGTAAGTAATGGACACAAACAAGTTTAAAAACAATCTAATTGCCCCTGACGATGTACAATAAATAATAAGATATCACTTATTTGTTGGATTTTTTGTACTAATGGTCTTGAATGAACTATAAATCTAATAAACAAATATTTAATGTGGTTTAAATTTAATTATAATCAAAGGGTACTTTTATAACTCGTATATTTAGAATCAATGAAACATAATATTAGTTTTTCAATCATAGATTAAGTTGTTTGTTGTTTAAATGAGTTTTTTCTATAATCATAAATCATTGGTTCAGCAGTAATATTGCTCAAGTGGATTAGTTGGACCCCGGAAACGAGGTCACTGCAGTATCATAATACTGCTAGTAACCCTTATATATGTTGAGATATTTTCAATGTTGTTTCTCTAGTATGATGCGTTGACAGTGAGAATGAGTATTTTAAGTAACAATACTTATTAATTGTCTTCCAAGTTTTATTATTAGCTTTTGCAATAAAATGTTCGCAATATAATTGGTACATTCAACAACTATTAAGAATAAATAACCATTAACTCTGTGTGTAAATAGTTTGAATTTACATTTATCTTGAGAGACCAATGATAAAACTAAGAAGTGTGAGACAAACAATATAAAATAAAGTTTTTAGGTGTTTTAAGTTAGATACAAAAGAGATTACACGTCCTTATACTGTGGTTATGTTTATATATGACTTTAAAGTAAATAGTTTTAGTAATGGTGACGTCTTAAAAAACCAACTGTTTTAAAACCTATCGTACTTGCTGTTACATTTAACTAACTTACTATTATATATTTAATTGTTATCACCTCGAGTTTAGGTAGAAGATAACAATTGACAAAGTATATGGTTGATAAAATGTTTCGATACTTCAACATTTATTTCTATACGAATATAAACAAACTTAGTAGGTAAGCTTAAATTATTACTAGAGTCTTGTGCAAAAGTAATCTTTAAAAGTGCCATTGCAAAACCATGTGCATAACATTGGTTAATAAACTAGAATTATTTACAAATACAGGGTCGCTTGTTCCTTAGACCATATAAACAACAAACAATATTACAATGTTTAACCCGATTTATGTGTGGCATCTGCCAACACAACAGAACAGCTTACTCATGTATTTGTCAGCAGCCGGAAGAGAATCCGCGTTTCTGTGTAACAAATACTGTACTTCAATGTACAAATTATTTTTTATACGATGTTTTGTTTTACAAATGTAACAAATTTGATGGATTTAAATTAGTTTTTGTTATATCTAATATTGGTTAGGATTTTACTGATGATTAAATTGTATTTAATAATTATTTTTAACCGGCAGAAAATTAAAATTTACTGAAAACACATCCACGGGATACAATACAAAAACAGCCCTCTCTAATTTATACATTTTCCTTCTTTTCCCACCTATTAATCAAAATAATAGAAGTAAACACGGTATTTATCTAAGTCTAGTTGCCTATTTTGTTTATATAATTACATACTTATTATGGTAAAAATTCAGCGGTATAAATATGGTTTATCGGTTTATGAAAACCAATACAACTATAAAAGTATATCTTATAAAGTATTCTAGTATTCTACTAGTATTCTAGTATTCTAAATCTAAAATCGTAAGGTGATATGTTTTGCAGCAATATGTAAAGCTTTTACGTTCTGTAGAAATATTGTTAGTTTAAAAGTCTAGGAAGACAGAGGCCTAAGGTTTAGGATTTCAACCTATTACTTGAAATGTGCATAAGGTTAACTTGAGTTGCCATGCAAAGTTCCAAGACACTCAGATAAATTTTACAAGAATTTTTGTGGACAAAAATTAAAACAAAATGCTAATTTATATATCTATATATATTGTCACAAGAGATGCTAAACTGTGTAGTGTAGAAGAACAATTACATGAATACGTAACAAAAAAATGCGTTCATCAAAAGAGAATATCCGCTAAGATTATTAGAACAAAAACCTTAAACTCAAACCAGTGCCCTCAGCAAATAAACACAGCTCCTATTAATAATTAAGCTCTGAATTAATTACGGGATTTTATCCTGGTTTACGAAAGTTGAAAAGAATGATCAAAATTACCCATAAAGTTCATTAGACTTCTCCTTTAACAAGTGAAATATTCAAACCGCCATCCGGGTAGTTTAAAAAAAAACACCAACTTTCAAGGATTTAATTTCAAAACCATAACAACCTATTGACCAGTATGATAACAATAATAATGGATTTGGGTCACGTCCTTGTAAAAAACCCCGTTGTCTAGTCTGAAAACAAATAGAAGAATCCAAAACCTTAACCAGCAGTTCTACAGCTAACACTTTCTACAACTGAAATATTAGGAAGAATATTTTGCGAGTGGATAAATATGGGGTATCAGATAGCCTACAGTGCAAGAAGTGTCTCAAGGACTATATAGGCTCCACAACTAACACGTTAAGAAACGGCATGACAGGTTATCGGTATGATCATAGCCACGACGACATGACACATCCCCTGTCATGGAATCCATGACACATCCTGGTAGTTCATAGAAAAGAACACGATATTCACACTATAGAAAACACATACATGGTTAAGCCGATTAGTAAGCTAAAGAGTAAGTTTTCCGTGCCATCACTCTTGAGCCTGGACCCAGCCTGTCCAAATAGATTAAATCTCAATTAAAGATAATTAAAAAGTATTGAATTGATATATATATATATATATATATATATATATATATATATATATATATATATATATATATATATATATAATATAAACATATAAATTAAATATAGTATACGTCCATGGCTAGCACCTGCATCACATAATAAACAAGTTCATATAACTCATGAACGTTTATAATAAATACCCCCGTTGCAGCAAACGTGCCTACTCAGCGAATTTCTAACGTCACTACTATATAAAGCCACTTACCAAGTTTCAAAAACTACATTTATAAAATAGTTATACGTAACATTTTATTTATTCTCCATAAGAATAACATTAGGGCTGAGTACGCAGGTTTGCTGCAACACGAAAGATAATAAATGTGTTTTTAATCAATTATCAATATACCTCAACCAGGTGAATTTTCATACCAAGTTTTATTAATTTAGGTTCATAACTAAGGGAGATATAACATTTTACTTATTCTCCATATGAATATCATGGGGGGCCGAGTATGCAGGTTTGCTGCTTCGGGTAAAATCAACAAAAACCCTTTTTTGTTTAAGTATCAATATACCACAACTAGTTGAAGCCACATGCCAAGTTTCATCAATATATATTCATAAATAATCGAGGTATCAAATTTTATTTACTCTCCATAAGGATAACTTGGACAACGTACTAAATTTAACACTTTGAATGTCTCTGCAACGGTTGGACGTAGAATCACAATTTACACACCAAAATGATTGTTTTTTAGAGCTGAATTTAATAATAAAAGAAAATGTAAATTTGACAGTAAAAGTATTGAGAAAAAGCTAAAAACCGTTTTCCTATAATTTTAACAATGGGAATTTTTATGAACTTATTTGTATTTTTTCCGGAACTACTTAACGTAGGTTAATGATTCAAAATCCTAAATTATTTGTTTTTTAAGTTCTACAAAAATGGTCAAGAGAAAAATTGAGTGTTTTCAAAAGTTTTAGGGTGAAAAATGCAAAAAAATGATTTTTGGAAAATTTTTAAACCCCATAAACCCCCCTTCCCATTGTCCGATTTTTCTGGTTTTCGAACTACACATTTGCCTTAAATGTGTCTCAAGTTATCGCATTTGTAGACATATATATACAAATTTGAACGAATAGTGTTTTTGGCATCAGGGGACCTCAAAACAAAAAGTTATCATGGTCTCAGACTTAAGTCTTACCATGATACCTATGGTAATAGCTTCTTCCCTATAGGGTAAATTCGAAAACATGAATCTGATTTTATTACTTTATCATGATTTGTTATCTTTTGTTGATCTAATTTGTTTTTACAATGTTCTGAAGATGTAAAACCGAAATATAAACGTATTCTTTTGTTAATTTTGGGTTTTCTATAAAAAATATTGATTGGTTAACAGTACTTTTTCAATGCAGTTATTAACGTAACAGGATGCGGGCACCATCTCGAAACAGCATTTGTTTAAAAAACAATATCATACAATAATTATTGCGTACATGTATCTTTAATTAAAACTAAATCCCTGTTTACTGTAATTATAACAAGATAATAAAAAATAAAGCTTTTAAAATCTAAATCTTAAATTGTGCAAAGTTTAGTAATGAAATTACCCCTTTTAAGTGTAATAAACGCTTGCATAAACAGTCAAAATATAAATATACTCCTTTTTCCTTATTGACACTTTTTATTGTACTAATATTTAATCATTTACCTTAAAACACAGGTGTTATATCTGTTGTAAAAAATACTGGGTATAGTGCCCAAAATTCGCCACTGTTTTCCGATTAACGCTGTTAATTGGTTCCATCGGTATAAACGGTTTCCTTGATTTCCATCGTGTAGTATAATAATTACTAACAGTTATTTCAGGGCAGTATTCAAAGTTTTTGTAATCATATATAACTTACATTCATATCTAAAGGATTAATTTAGGTAAAATTGACTCATTTTAAATTAAATTGACTTACAAATTAAAATATAACTCAGTTCCCCAACTTATCCGTTATAAAATCGTCCATGATAATTGTAATAATGTAAGTAAATATCTATAATGTTTAATAATATACAAAAGCTTATCAGAGTCATAACATTACGCACAAACAAAAATCGCAAAAACATCCTATTTATTTTTCAGCTGTTTTTTAGTGTTACTACAGAAATAACTGGAAGTGTTTCCAGTTTCAAGTTAATATGTTTGTTTTTTACGATAAAAAATCATAATCGATATTTTACCATCAGGACACATGTTGAAGCACCACTCAACATTAATAAAACATTTCACGAAAACATCTGAATTTGTGTGTGTTAGTGTTTTGTGTCGTATGAGTGTGTTTTATCTCCATTATAAATATCCACATTTGATAATATTGTATTCATTAGTTCGAAAATGTAATTATTTTGTTTAATATAACTTTTAAAACCATTCGTAAAATATTTCAACTAGACAATTATTGGGGTTAATATACGGCAATTACAAATAATATTTGCACGTGTAGAAGTTATAAGGTTATTCTCAATAAAAAGCATGCAATGTTTTAGATAGCTAAGTAGTTAATAAAGTTTTCGAAAACCAATTCAAGAATCTGCTTACACTATTTATTTGGCTTAGTCTCTAGATTTATTGGGCACAAAATAAACCCTGTAATTTGTGAAAACTTTATTCCTCTTGAAATACACATAGTTATATGTATTTTTGGTAAAGTTACGCTACAATATGGATTTGTCTGCATCGATATCGGGTACCACATACATTTTCCCATTTCATAATACTCCAATCCATAGCTTTATATTTTTAAATCGAGTAAAATACTGTACAGCTGAATATACTTTAAAAACCAAATATTTATTGGTGGCGAAATATGATTGCTCACTTAAGGTACCTCTTACCTTGATACATGATGGAGGTACAGGAAATATGCGTTTTGTGTAAATTGTGGTAGTTCAAAATCATTCCAAAAAGTAAATGTAAATGTAATGTCATGACAATGTAAATGGAAATGTATGTAAATACTTATTCCACTTACCTAAGCGTTATGAGTTGTCTTAGTCTGTTTTCTTGACAGCCACTTAACCTAGGTTAATAATTCTCAAATGATTCTTAAATACTAAATACATTACTTAAGAAAATAGCCTTGCTAGCGTAAGAGGATTTGAAAATCTAGGACACACAAGCTATCAGCTCAGTCAAGTAGCTCAGAACCTTAGATGTTATAAATCATCCGGTAAAGTGCATCACAATCGTTTTAAGGCTTGGTTGATCATGATTGACTAGTGTTCTACGTTTTAGCAAACTTTCGCTATATGAAGAAGCAACTATCGTAGTTGACAAGGTAAGGGAAAGATAACGATAACCATTCGTTTTGATGGCTCCATAGGACAAGAATACATTTTACAATTAAAACAGTAACTGAGTACTATTTACTGGTTATTTTATATAGTGACACAAAACCTAGGTAAAATTATTAACCTGAAATATAATAACCCAATATCGGCTATATTCAGGTATATTCAGCTATTTATATCTTTATTAAACCTTATTTTTTAAACATTAATATCTTAAAAATTGGAAATTAAGAAAGTTACTTTTATGAATTGATTTATTCTTACTAAAATCATGCCTTTGGTTTATTTAAAATAAGTTGAGTTTGGTTATTCAACTTACTACTCACCCATGGATATATATATCTTAACATAAATAGTAAAAGTCATTTAAGTGGTATTACTAAAGCAGTTAAATATTCCGAATTTGTAATTTGTATTTAATAAATCTTACCTCTTGAAACACTTGATGTGTTATTTTTAACTGTTGGAAATACATGACTGAAAACAACTCGGTGTTTACTTATCTCGGCGTATAAGACCATTAAAATGGCAGTTATTTCACGTTTATGTACAGTAAATCTAACATATAATTAAATAACAAACTTTAAAAATAATTAATCAGAAACAAGATTTAGATCTTTGTATGATTTTAAACTTAAAATAACAGGTAACCACAGCTTAAAAATGGGCTGGTGTTATATTTTCCATTGAGTTCAACCATGGTTTGGAAGTTAAAATGTCGATTTAATAGAATATAATAGAGTGAATTTAGACTTATTAATAAGGGAACCTACTTTAAAAGTTAAGGGAGACTCTGATTTACTGTTTGTAGTTTTAACAACTCCTTTAAATAGAACGACGACCTTAAAAGGGCCTCTAGTAAGTAAAGGAATGTTTAACACACTATTTTCTGAGTGTAAATATTTTATTCGGGAAACTTAAAATTAAGGAACCGACACGAGTTTAAAATTAAGAACGAAATTTAACAAAATGAGAAACCATTATAATATTGGCGAAAGAGCAAAAACCCACTTCGTAAAGCGTTTTATAAAATAAAAAACAACAAAAAACACAGTGATAGTTACAAAAATACTTTCAAACCCTCTTTATGAATAATAAGATTTTAAGTGGTAAAATAGAGGTTACGGAATACTAAATATGACTAGTCTTTTGATAACTTCACAGGAAAGCATCAACTCCATTCATTTAATAGTAGGACGCAAGCCGGTCTTTATTAAACCTAGCCTCGGATTACTATCGGCCTAACCATAATAAACGGTATCAGAAAACTGACAGATATTTTCCCCTCTCTTAAACTGTTATGCATAATATTAAGTACGATAACATAAATAACATATATACCGATTTCGTAAACTATTTTACATAATAATGATTGATTGATAATCTAATTCTGTTTTATAATTTCTGTGATAACTCTCGTAAAAATGGTCCGATTTTGATGAAATTTGGTACAAACATGTAAAGCAACATTTATGACTTTAAGTTCGAAAACCAGCCAGATCGCTAGATTCAAAGGGATGTCTTGGGGGGGGGGTTGTACCCCAAAAATGGGAATTTTGAGTTTTTTACGTATAATGTTTTAGTAAATCAAATTTTACTTTTCACCAATGGATTTGGCTTAAAAAGACGAACAATTTGGTGTTTTTATCTTTGCTCTACGTCAATTGGTTACTGAGATATTGCAAGTGCTAAACACAGTACGTTGTTTAATGCTTTTCTTGTGGAGAAAAAGAAAAATTTTACATCTCGCTTATTTATGAATATAAACTGACGAAACTTGGTATATGGCTTCATCTGGTTTTGGTTTGTTGTTGTTTGCAAAAAACAAAATTTTCACACATGGTTCCCGTAGCAGCAAACCTAGGAACTCGGTCCCCATGTTATAATTATAGATAATAATTCAAATGTTACATATCGCTTATTTATAAATGTATATGAATGAAACTTGGTATGTGACTTTACTTGGATGAGTTCTATTTATATTTGCATAAAAACCAATTATTTTTTGTTCCTTGTTGCAGCAAACCTGCGTACTCATCCCCAATGTTATACTTATAGAGAATAATTAAAATTGTATTTATCACTTATTTTCGAATATATTGTTATGAAACTTGGTATGCGGTTTTATGTGATATTAAGACATTTGAAATTCGCTGGGTACGCCAGTGTGCTGCGACGGGGGTATTATAATTTCTCTACGTCAATTGGTTACAGAGATATTGAAAGTGCTAAACACAGTACGTTGTCCAATGTTATTCTTATGGTGAATAGCAAAAATTGAATATATCTTGCTTATTTATCAATTTATCCTGACTAAACTTGGTATATTGCTTTATATCGTTGTGGTCTATTGATATTTGCATAAAGTACAAATTGTTTGCCGATAGTTCCCGTTGCAGCAAACCTGCGTACTCAGCCCCATGTTATTCTTATGAAGGATAAGAAAAATGTGATCTCTCTTAATTATGAACATAAATTAATAAAACTTGGTATGTGGCTTTACCTGGTTGAGTTATATTGATATTTCTTTAATACCTCATTTGTTATGTTCTTTGTATCAGCAAAACTGCATACTCAGCCGCCATGTTATTCTTATGGATAAACATTAAAAATGTGATAAATAGTTTATTTATGAATGTATATTGATGACATTTGGTATGTGGCTTTATGTGACATTAAGATACATGTTTATGCATTGTAAATTCACTGAGTACGCAGGTTTGCTTCTACTACTATTTACTTTTAATATAAATTAAATAAAAGCTAAACACATCGAAAAATAAACCTAATTATTACTGATTACGAGTTTAGGTATGTTTTCATACTTGACTCAATGGCCTTATTTACGTTCCTCTTATATCCTCGTATGTCAGGAAACTAAATTCGTTTTAATATTTATTTGATAATGTCGGATCGATTTGCCCCGCACAGTTGTGTATTAGGATGGTTTGGTAAATTCGCTAAGCTCTCCAAGATAGCTCTCCTTGAATAGAGCACCATCTCGCCGCATTGATTGCTCGCATTAGAGCAATCAATGCAATCAATAATTTACATTTCTGGTAAATTATTTCAGGACTACATACTTCTAGTGGCTTGAAGATAGAGATCCAATTGAAATCCCTCATAATTTGCGCGACAACGGATTCATCATAATTAACAATAATGATAAACAATATAATATTTAAATATATTTTAGATTAGATATTTTATATTAAATGGTGCATTCTTTTTTTGAGCAATATATTTTAAATTTAATCTTGAATATCGAACCAGAGTACCTACAGACGTCTGTAAACTAAGGTACTTTATGTAATGAACACAACTCAAACAAACTAAATCGTCTCACAATCACACTTTGTATTAAACTTCGCTGTAATTTAATGTTAGTTCAAATTATTTGTTACGTCGTATTTTTTAATCAAGACAAATACTTTAGGAAATATTTGCTGGTTTACGATTGTTTACAGACACACTGACATCATCAAGACCCTGTTAATCTAGAATATAAACTTCGGATATCCGCACTTTAATCATACAAAATCATAGAGTTATTGTTTATATTCTGTAACAAAGATTTGCAGTTATTGTTTTAACACCTAAAATTTAAACTCGGAAAAATGAATTATTTTCATACACTTTAAACAATCGTAAAAGTATCCATTTGGCAAACCTTCTAAATTAAATACAAATATTGTAGCTACTAAATCCATTTTTGGATTGGGAGTTTTAACTATTCTAGTAAATATTATTCGTCTGTAACTCTAATATATATATTGTTTCGTAAATTATAATTTAAAATAGTTTTTATTAGGTACGTTATTTAACATTATATAACGAACCATCACGCATCATGGAACCCAGCTCAACCACATCTCTTCAGAAATGTCCTACTATTTTAGAACATTTCAGTATAAGAAATTATTAATAATCCTTTCCAGTAGTGAATTTTAAAATAGTTATAAACTATGGTATATGTAAATGTTAATAAGTTTATTGGTTATAAATCTTTAATTTATAATTATATTATAGTAATTAATTAAAAATTGCCATAAACATGTAACTGTATATTTGATAAAACTTAAAAAGTATCCTTTAAAAACTTATTTTTAGTTTCGAATTACAATAAGGTGGGTTGGAGATGGTTATAACTGCTTAGATCTACCGGTTTGAAAGATAAATTGTGTACCTTTTATGGTTGTTGCTGTGTGGGGTATAGAGGCCAGAACGAAAGCAAGGTTTTGTTGTCAGGGTGAGACAATTTATCAACGGATTGTTGAGTACAACACACAAATGATAGTGTCACTGGCTGGTACAGAAAAGTTCAATAGCAAATATGTGATAACTCACTGTCCGATATTCTGTTTACTCTAGTGTCTGTAAATTATTAATTGATTTCTATAAATAATAAACATTCGTTCTACTTTTCTTTAAAATTTAATTATTTTAACATCTTGTGTAAGTTTTATATCATTATTAACTCGTGATTAATACTCATATATCTTTGCGTATATTGCTTTTACACGGAGTAAAGTGATGCTGGTATCATCACACGTGTTTAAAAATTACGTCAAGCGGGCCGTTTGGCTTAATTATCTCAAACTGTTTTCGTTCTTTTAACAACTGAGAAAAGGCGTCTTATCTTTGCGTCAATGGGGTTTTCACTATTAACATTTTACCTTTAACAAATAAATATAGTTAGTCTTTGTAAAAGTATTGCATTATACTTAATTTTTTGGCTCAAGCAGTTTATCCTAAAGGAAACTGACTAGTTCTTCACTTTAAGTTAAGTACGTGGGTTACCAACCAATGTATTAATTTGTTGGATTTTAATACCCTCCAAGCTATATAGGTGACAATATTTTGTAAAAACCACATAAACAATTAATTTGTACGTGGATAAAATAATACCAATTTCAGTTTTTATGAAATACCATTTTCCGGTTTTCGAATTCTAAACGTTTTCACTGTAGAAGTTACTTATCGATGGTGTGGTTTTAAGCCCATTTTAGTTTTGGTAACTTGTTTTGTACTCTAAAGCTAATATGACATTTTAATTATTGCTTTAATTAGGATACCCTACAGAATAGCTAGTACTGTCTTGGATCGGTGTGATGTTATACGTGATATTGGAGTCCATCTAAACTCTCCTCTTACATTTGAGGATCATGTTATGTATACTTGTACAATGGCTTCAAGTCTCATGGGTCTTCTTACCAGAACTTCGAGATTTTGCCTATCTGCAAGTACCATGGTATATCTTTATAAATCACTTGTATGAAAGGTGATTGAATACGCCTCAGTTATATAGTCACCTTACCAGTTGTATCAGCAGCGTCGACTCCAACGAATACAGATTCGTTTTACACGCCTGTTGAGGTTTAAGATGGGACTCAATGAGCTGTGGAAGTTTCTGTCGATCTCATTCGGGAATCTATTGAGCTGCATGCACTTTTTACGAGAAGAAACCTTGTATTTCTGTATAAACTTCTCCGAGGTCGGATCGACTGCTCAGTGCTTCTATCCAGGGTTGAATTCAGAATTCCAACCGAGACTAGGTCCTGAGAGCTCTTCTATCGGTGGCACAAAACTAAACTAATTACTTTAAGAATGCACCCATGTCCAACAGCTGGGAAATTCAGTTGCTGATGCTGTAGTCTTTTTTCATGATAGCTTAACAATTTTCCGTAGGAATTTAATGCCACTTTCTCTGCTTCATTGAAGACATGTCCCCCAAAAAGTACAGTAAGCGTATTGTATATTGTATTATTATTTTAATTTATTTTGTTTATTTGTTGACATTCATTATTATTGTATTTGTATTTATACTGGAATTGTTTTGTTGTATTATTATTTAAATTTGGCTAATCATTGTTATTGGAATTATTTTAGTCATTGCAATTACTAAATGTATACAATTTTATAAACTTTACATGTACTGTTGTTAAAATGGCACTGCCGTTGGTGAATAAATAAATAAATGGAACAATTTTAAACTAGGAAGTCGAAATTTCTAAAAATAGGATGCAACTGTTTTATGATTTAAATTATCGTTTATCCACAAACTTTTAATTATAAAGGATATAACTTAATCCCTTGTAGGAATCCAAAAAATAAAAGGTGTAATAAATCAGCGTATTACTTAAAAATATACGAGTATATAATATGCATATACATAGTATTTATTTACATGAGGTACCGTATAGCATTACAATAATAAATCGAATAGTAACTTGATTGTTATTTTTGTCTGTTTTGTTGTAAATACATTATGGGGACTATTTTATATAAGTGGCCAGTCATGACTTGAAGGAATGGCTAAATGTATATGAAGTGGCAGGTAGAGGACTAAGCCGTCCCATGGGAGCTTTTTGTTTTCTTACATTCCTTTAGAGAGAAAGTATTAATATATATTTATTAGATTTGGACTGGCATATAAAAAAGCATGAATTATATCACTCTATATTTCTTTTTTGTCTTCACTATGATCATTCATTTAAATTAAGTTAAGATCTAGTTCCATAAGCTCTCCCCCACCGTGAATACACGTCAAAACTGTCACCTGACTTTCTTTAGGAAAACGTTTTCAAACTCAAAACCTAGATTAACTTAATAAGTGACGGCTTATCGGAGATTATTTTAATATGTCAATGTACGAGTATTTTGTTTTCGTAGGTACTTACCAGGCTTCACAAATAACCAAGTTCATAAAATAGTCAGAATTTCAAAGTCATAACAAGGAACATCCACCACATTTCCGCAACCTGCTGCTGCTCTTGTAACAAGCATATCTTGAGAGTTATAGACCGATTATTTTGACTTCACTATGATTTATTAAAACATATCTATTGGGAAGACTCTGTTTAGTGTAGTGAATATATCTTTGAATGGTACCTGATCTTCAAAGTATTTTGAATTTTTACCTAAGTCCACTCTTATTAGTTTTACTATCCATAAATTTTAAAGAGTTTTCTTTTTGTAATACAGGTTTTGTTTTTTTTTTACCGGAAGTGGTAGCTCAGAGGTAGAACGTTGGCCTCGCTAGTAGGTTCGAGCCCGTTGGCCCGATGGCCCGTTGGCCTCGTAGTAAGTCGTAGGTTCGAGCCCGGCTTGCTACTATAATACAGTTTTACAAGTGGTCACCACTGCCTTGCCCTTGTGACTATTTCAGTTAACGGTACCTCGCTGTCATTAAATTGTCACACAGGAATATTAGCCTTTGGTGACTGGCAGTGGTTTTTAGTGGATTTCCTTTGGAAAGTGAACTATTAGCATGTCCCGCAAGGTGAAACATAAGCCCGGAACTACAATAGAAGTTCCTAACGTGACCCACTGAACCCGTTTTGGGAGGTCGTTCAAAATTGTATATATATATGTGTGTGTGTGTGTGTGTGTGTGTGTGTGTGTGTGTGTGTGTGTGTGTGTGTGTGTGTGTGTCTGTGTTTGCACTCTAGCGGTTGCAATTTTTGTCCGATTTACTTCAAACATGGTAGGGACGTTCCTTTCTGTAATTAGTTGGACAAGTTCGTTTGGCAAAATAATCGGAAAACTCTAAACCCCTTTTTTGGGGTTTAATCTTTCAAATTTCGAGTTTTGGGCCCAAAAATCGTCAGAAAAGCCCCAGATGTAAAATTAATGCATGTAAAAGGATGGGAATTAGTGAGGCGACAGTTTCAAGCCCTATTTAGTCATTCTAGCATAAATTTTTACCGAGTTATTAAAGAAAATGTGTTTCGAGTAAACACAGTACGTTGTCTTATGGGGGTTTTACATTAGAAAAGCCTGTTATACCTTTGTTACGGTACTTTTGTCATCCCCAGAAACTCACACCAACTTTCAAGCCTGTCTGGACCTTCTCCTAACATTATAATGCCCAAAATTGTATTCCCAACGTTGCAGGTAAATGAAACCAGGATCATCAGAACAGCCAAAAAATCAATGTTTTCAGATTTCAATAAAAATTGGAATAAATGTACGTTTTGAGTCTTAAAAGTTTTTATGTGGAAATTCACTTCCCTTACCCTATTCGCCTGCTGCGTGCGAACTCGTTTAATGTTTAAATAGCATTTAATATAGTCATCTAAAACATTTAGAAATTTTGAAGAAATTTATTTAAATTGGAAACAAATAAGTTCGTTTTACAAAAACACGCAAAACTTTATATTAATTATATCATTACTAAAAAAAAACTGGTTTTCTTAAGAAAATTCGCTAAGTATAAATGATCAATGCAAATGGAAATTGATAAATGAAAAAAAAACCCTTATGACTTGTCCAGGATCGACTATTACAAACGTACAATGGAGAGCATTACGCTTAAGCGTGTAATTTAGACAGGATAATATCTGGATTAAGTGGCAGACTGATATGATTCAATAATAAAGCTGCTTATGCTGCATAACCAAATATATTATGTACAGTGTGGAATCATGGTGGATAGTATGTTTTAAAAACACTGTTTCTGGATTATTTATTTGATTAAATTAATCCTAGGAGATACTAAATAATTATAGTTATACGATGTAAGTAAAGGTTTCTGTATTTTAAGTTTATTTATATATTGCATAACTAACGTCAAAATCTATTATTTAATGGACTTATTGTAATGTTTATTATTTTATCACTCATCTAGTGATTTCCATTAATTTGTAACTAACGTATTAGTTTACTTTACATGAAGGTTAATCTCAAGTTTGTATAAGCCACACAGTGGTAGTTTAGTATTGAAGAACACTGCATACTAATTAATTATTACTACCGGGTATTAATTCATTATTAAAATCAACAATATCAATAAACTTTTCCGGGTTTATAAGTAAGAATGCTAAATCAAGATTAGTTAAAGAACCGGAGGGTTTCCTAGAGGATTTTTAACCAATTTACTTAATGAAATCTTCCCACACTTCGTTAGGTTAACTTACTTTTACTACTGGTTACCTTTTTATCAAACTATTTTATTTGTAATAAAATACTTATACAAGTCTTAGACAGTTCTTACCACAGTTTTATAATAGAATTCGTGCGGTTTCCTATATGTTATAGTATACAAGATTGCAGTTACAGTTTTCTCAATGCAATAAATGACAACAAGAAACTGATGAAGATTATTAAAAGAGCGTTCATAATATTAAAAACCCAATTCTAAAAATTTGTTTTATTTTCTTAAAGAGTTATCCAGCTCAATTATGCTATAGTGAGTATACATTATATACTATTCACCAATACTAAGCGGCAAAATAATAGTAATTTTAACTAAAGCAAAATTAAAATCAAAAGACAATTAATATGAGTGATTTTAAATAATACAAAATATTTAATATTATCCGAGACAAAAAGCAAATAAAATTTTAATAAACTAGTCATCCGGAATATTTAGTTTCCCAAGCAAATGTGCTCAAAATAACCAAAAGTATACGGAACTATGTTTTTGTTGAAAATAAAAAGGTAAGTAACATCGCTAGTTTTCACGGGTAATAAAGATTGCACGCTCATAATGCCTTTGTATAGTCTATATGGAGTGTTTCAGTACGTATAACAGATTTTTCAGATAAATATATTTCACTAGATTTAATAAAATTTAGTACTCAATATGCATTAAACTGACTACCCCAAACTTTAGGGGAATTTTCTATTGTGACAAACCAAATAAATTATATGGATAAAAAGCAGAGACGTTTTAATGTTTATCCTACAAAAACTTGCCGCATTTAGATTACGGCAGGTTAGTCTATCAATTAATATTATGCCATTAATAAACAACTCAACTAACCACCACAGCTCACCGTATAAATAGGTTCTACACATAATAAAATATGTCTTTAAAAATAGGAGGTTGCTGTAAAGCGTAAGTACTATGTCGCCACGCCAGCCGATGATTTACCTTACATTTGCCTTTGAGCAAGTGAGGGGAAAAGAATAGGTTTCGTGAAATTTGTTCAATGATGTCAACCAAGAGTACTCTACACAATTTACAGTAACCTGGGATACCATAATAACCGCAGCTTACCGTTAGAGGTCGTGGTCGGTATAATGTATAAGTAATAAAGATTTTTATTCAAATTTAAACTATCTAATTTTTCTAAAAATATTTGTAAATTATTATATAGTATATATTATTTATAATAAATATTATTAAGTAATTAAATGGGGTTTATAAGTTTTAGAACTTTCTATAAAGTATCTTCTGATCCCTAACATTTAGGGGTTAAGGTCCGTCCATTTAGGGGTAATATATGATGGTCCGTTTAGAAATAGGCTCCTTGAAGGTCTTGAATTAAAGATGGAGCCATTCGGTCAACCGAACGTGGTGAAAAAGACAAATATTTCAGATAAAGATGTTGCCTTGAGTCCTAATACATACAATAAACGTAATTTGAAAATCATATTTATCGATACTTAATTATTGAAATTTGTAGTTTACTGCCCTGTAAAAATAGTAGTAAAAGAATTGAAAATTCAATTTACTAGTAATGGAAAGACTTATAAACTTCTTCAATTGCCAAACAAGGTCATCGTAGGGTCAATGGGCCATTGTGAACATATTAGTGTTTCACCCCACCTCCCCTATGTTTTCCGTATAAGATTAATAAATAATATTGTCACATTAGTTTTACCTATAAAATTTAAAAAAGTTATTTAGCAATAAGCAATCATATAATATTTCATTAAAATAATAAAATGAGTTTTATTAACACAGAATTTGTATATGCACTTGCTGAAGCACAGTCAAGAACAGCCTACATTGGTTATGCCTTAGTGGATGTACATTGTCCGTCAGGGGCTTGATGTTATCAATGATGCTATTAGGACCTACATCAAGTGTATATCTTACTGATGTATTACAATCTATGCACTATATTACATTTTCAATCAGATGCATTATCTAGTTACTATTAACTTTCCCCCAGTTTCCAATCTCACAATCATTACAACGTTCATTTATTTCATTATTTTTACCCCAATTTAATTAATTTAATATACAACTTCCCCCGTTAAAAAAGCCAAATCTAAGGCTATCATTCTTAAATAATACGATTACT
This sequence comes from Allygus modestus, assembly GCA_963675035.1. Classification (NCBI taxonomy): domain Eukaryota; kingdom Metazoa; phylum Arthropoda; class Insecta; order Hemiptera; family Cicadellidae; genus Allygus; species Allygus modestus. The sequence continues at coordinate 261,848,925 of OY776112.1, read as the reverse complement.
ATCTAGGCCTTACAGCTCTGCTTGATCGTATTAATTCAGTTTTAATCAGCTGTGTGATCAAATTCCACAGCTGTCCACATTACAGTATAAAAATGCGATTAATTTTATGACATGAGGAATTATTTTATCAATAGTACTGACGTTTTACCACTGAGACCATTTCAAGTTCATGTTTCACGGTTGTCAGGCTTACGATCTTCTCAATATGTTCTGAGATGGTTTGGTTTTCCATATATTATGCACTTTTGTTTGTTATGACATTATATGAATAAACGATTCAACATAATAAATCCCACCACTCTTTAAAATATGTATATTTCGTACAAAGTAAACATGAAACACTACAACAACCGACACGTGTGTGACACGTATACGAGAGGTTATTGTCTGCAGCAGCGCAGTTGTTCTGGCCCATTCTTCAACGCACTTTATTTTAGCTGTAAAACAATAAAAACGAAGTATTTTACCAAACTTTACATGCACCTGTGTGTCTGTGTATATATTTATGTATAATTTTTAAATAAAATGTAGTTTAAGTGTGTTAGTTATTAAAAGCTGCAAAAACACGCCTTAAGGAGATCTTGCCTCATTAATGAAAGATAGAATTTTTATATTTGTTATTTCTAGTATAAAAACCGATATAAGATAAATACCATAAGCTTAAAACTGACTAACACAGTTAATATAATAGTTACGTTAGAGGGTCAGTTAAATAAATAATTCGGCTATGAAATCATTTCAATTAAACCAAAACAAATTTAAAAAAAGATTTTTAAAATTTTTTAAAAGATTAAATTTGTATTAAAGATTTATGTACATGGTAATTACCACGAGACCGCATTTCCCCCGTAGAGTTATCTAAACTTTTGCAAATTATATAATTGTTACACATGAATTCTTGTACAAAATCAACTAATTGATGTTATTACAACCATAGTTAAATAGTTTTATTTTTTTAAGGTCCTTATAAACCCTATACAAGTTCTGTGTGAATTTCTTATTGAAGTTTTTTCAAATAGAAGGATTATCAACCTTTAATTAGTGGGTTAATGGGAATAAGTCGTTCTGCCTCACACTCGATAACATTTTCTAAATGTTGTTCTATCCCCGTTTCAGTTTAATTTCGTTATAGTTTATAAGAGGCATTTTTTGATTGAACAGCTGGAATTTTGCAAATATCTCTGTATCTATACTAACAGTATATTTATTCACATCATGGTTACTGTAAGGAAATTTTCATTAATATAAAAAATTTAAAAAATTCTTCAATATCACTTTAATTTATATTGATAAATGTAATAGCATTACCATAGTCTGCATAATTCAAACCCTCACATGTAAATTATCTAATTCAACCATCCTCAAGAAAGTATGAAATGATAAGCTGCGCTAAGTTAGACGTGTAGTACGAGTGGAGCATGATTTTCTAATATGCAAATTAAATAATGCAAAATGAGATTTATTTCAATATTTACCGATATGATTTTACTATTTTCTAGGATTATTGCACTTTTTATGTTGTAAGAGTGATATTGTCATGAATCTTTTGCATATAACATCCGTTTTAAAAGAGTTTGTGGCATTAAAATTTAAAATAATAATAAAAAAATACAAAGGAAATGATAATGGAACTTTTTAATTAGTTGTATACCATTCCTCGTTTAATTCGACAAATATTTTGTAAAATTTATAAGTATACTTTTAAATTATTGCTGTTCTTTCTTTTACTCCATAATAGGTCTGAACATTATTTTAGCAATCAAGATATCAGAGTTATATTTATTAATCACAAAATATGTTAATTTATTAGTAATAATAATTACCTGTTGTATTCATTTTTATATGATGACGTAGATTTAGTCTGTGTTATAAACTATAGGTTATATTTCCTTTGGTGCTATATTATGTTGGATCTGGGACTAATTAATTTCTTCTGCATGTAAATCCAACTTTTGGCTAGGTCGCCAGGCGTGTCAGCTTTATTGGGTTTACACAGACTTAACGTTTCAACACATTCAAACTGTACAGTAGCATTTGTTATTTCTGTAATGATTCTTTTATATACTTCTTTAACATCACTCCTCTACAGTGAGCAAAACAACCTTTTATTGTTGATATCAGTGATCAGCTGTTCTTACTGTTTACCTGTATTTTACTGTATAATCACCTGTTTTAGAATGCAAATGAATTCAAACTACTCTCCATGTTACATTTATGGGAAAAATTTGAACATTGAGGGTGTCCTGTGCACTTCAGATAAACAGTATTGGAAATTGAAAACCACCTTGCCCAACTACGAATCTGGGTAATTTTGTTGATAGTTTAATCGTCAAAATCGGTCCAATAATAACGGAGGAGTTCTGTTTACAAAAATCGCCTTGGCGTACTACTTAATCAATTTTAATTAGTCACATTCTCCCTCTTAGTTCCTAATGAACAAATTGCAAACTAGTATATGTTCTCACCATAAACATATTATTTCCAAATCTGCTATCTATTAAACTGTATGATAAAACTGTCAAATGCAACCTTTCTTGTAACTATCATGTGTAACAGAAGGTGTTTATTTTAAACCGCACGCTTTCATTCATCGAAACTTCGAATTTCGTCCCTCCGATTCTAAGGAAAGCAAATTTGCATTGTTTACTCGCCTTGCTATCAGTAAGGGCGAATTGATTTTGCTCAGTTACCTTTCTATTGATTTTATAGAGAACAAATTATAAACGTCTAAAAATGTTTTTCTTTAGAAAAATATCTAAATTCGTTAGTTTGAGGCATTTGCTAATAGTTTTTAAGGAGAAAGTACTTTTCTTCTCCGCCATCGGAGTATTACCAATATATTCAGATTACATATAATTATATGTTCACTTCTTCCTTTTTTATAAAATAATGAATACATGAGAGGGCAGGGATAGTTTATTGGTTATCGGTTAGTATAACACTAGGAAACGTACTGCATGTACCGCCTCTTCACAAGTTACAATTATTGTCGTCGCAACTACTTGATGCATAACATGAGTTGTAATAATAAATTGTTCAGTTGTTGGTGTTTTATTGGTGATAGTTACATTTTATTTACAGAAAAAGCCTATTCAGAAATCCATGAAGACAATTCTTAAAATAATATAGCATTTAAATTTGTAATACACAATTTTCCCAGACATTTATGTAACATGATTTTGGTGAATGCCTTGAAGACCATAAGCAAATTACTGTAAATCAAAGTAGTTTAAGATAATTAAAAAACCAAGATTCTGGAGGTACTTAAACGTTTTTAATAATGTGCTTATATATATTTATATATACATATATGTGTGTGTGTGTGTAACTTAGGACGATGGCAAGTCTCTAAATTTGTACACAACAAGACATTCAAACTTCATCGCAAAACAAATTTGTATGGAGCAGCAAAACAAATATTTCCTTTTATAATTCTACAACTATATAAGCTAAATTTAAATAAGAAATTAAAGGACCATTGTTGGACTTAATGTTAATATAATTTTAGAAATTATTAGGGACATTATTCATAACTGACTGATGATCTGGAATATTATCTTAAACGTCGTGAAACTTGTTTTTCTCAATCGGTGATGGCAAATGATATGTCTTGACATACATAATGTAGGAGTACACTATTTTAAAACTTAACCTAGTTCAAGGAAGCCAAAGGTACAGAGGTTGAGTCATTATTACGCACAATTTGTATGATCGTTGATATTGAAAATGTAAACAAAATTAACAATCAACCAACGATAATGTTATGCATTTGGTGTAATTATATTTAGTATTTTATTTTTATTTTGTTTTCTTACTTCTGTTGTGACATTAAGTAGCATCGAAAAGTAGAATATTATAACATGGCATTAATTTAAATTATTTTGTATTTAATCGTTAACACAACGTATGTTATTATCCATGTTACCATGAATCAATTGAGATTTTCAATCAATCTGATTTTGTTTTCAATCGTCTCAGTAAAAATCAATTCAAATCTGTATAGCCTACATTTCTACAATGCTGTCTGTATCCGTTTATTTTCATCAGAACCTTTACTGCCAGTCGAAACTCGATCACTTATGTATTGTTGTACTTTACAATTGCCTGATAAATGATCCTCCCTGAGTGACGAAGCTCTACATTCAATCTAGTCTTTAAAACCGTGTGAAGCTCTTGATAAAATGGTCAGGTGATCAATCAAACAGCATTGAAAAGCGAACCTGCACGGTATTTTTGTCCATGCGTGGAACTTCCCACTCAAAGATTAACTACACGAATCCTTGTGCCGGTTGTCGAAAAAATACAAAAACGTGTATACATATTTATTATATTTATTTAAGTTAGTTTTGTATAGTCCAAAAGTGATGTATTGTATTTTGTACCATGTAGTTCTTTGTTTAATAAAACCTCAACTGCCTGTCACCTTAGGCTATTGACCTGTGTGGTGAACTAAAGACAGCGAGTTACCGGAATGGCATTAGTCACATGGGCAAGCCAGAAGTGACCGCTCATGATCTTACAGGATCTTACTTGTTAGTCAGGTACTTTACCTCTGAGCTACCTCGTCCAGTTTGACAACTTTCCGTAATTAAAATTTACAAGAAGTCAGAATATTTGTTAAAACTTTAGAATATTTCAACGGATATTGTAAAGACCAAATACCAACGAATTTCATGGTACGTAACGAATATCTGGGGTACAGTAATAAATGAGGTGTACGTTCCATTCGATACCGCATTATAATTTGGACCAAGAGGCCACAAGATCGATACTTTGGGAAGCCAGAAGGATTACATAGAGATAGGGTGCTTTGGACTAAAATCAGATTTTAAATCAAATGCAAGTAGTGCACACTAATACGAAATAAATAATTTAAAATCTTCATCTAATCTTTCACTTGGTTTTTAATTATGTTTCACCTAATAGGGCATTTGCACACCAAATTTGTCATATGGTGGTATTGAGATTAAGTATTGATTAATCTAGAATTGGAAATAAGTAAGTGGACTAGTCAATTGTGCAAAATAATCCATGGGTAACGGAAATTGGACGCTTTTCATTTTAAACGAGAGAAAATGCTGCTTATTTAATGGTTTAAGGGATAGTATTTTCACCATTATTCATATTTCTATGTAATCTGAATGCAGTTTTAGTTTTTAATTTCTCCATTAAATAAATGTTTCCAATCATCATTAATATTACTATATTTGATACGTTTATTGAATCGTATTTTTATAGTCTTAAAAGCTGCGTGAAAAATAATATTAATGTATATATATAAAATCCTGTTGTTAAATATAGTTTCTTAGTTATTGATATAATTATAGTTATCGGCGATGAGTAATCATGGATTGTACATTTTACGATAATAGTTAGCACTAAAATAGCATTGTAATTATCAACCATGATCCTTCAACATACGGAATAGTGATTTACTTCTTGATTTTTTGCAATGCCACTATTACTAATGCTAATTCAGATGGCAAAAAATGTAAACGTTAAGATGTTAATTACCTGGTGTAGTAACCTTACTTTATCAAGTAGATTTTGTCAAGTGGCTTTACAAACTGATAACGAGATCGTAAGAAACAGTTGCCAATCAAAGTCATAATGTCGATTTAGAGACGAATAGATGAGTGAACCTCATTACCGCACTCAGCAGCGAGATATTTGGTCAATTTGCTTAACAAGTTTGCTCGGTACTTAGTGATCTTTTCAACCTAGAGAGTTTTACTCAATATTTTCTTATATTGTGCCTATTTAGTTTTCTCTAAACCCTAGTACATCCACAACGATGAAGATTAATTTAAATATATAGGTTTGTTGTAGATAATAGGCTTTATGTAATAATGAGTTTTATATTGAAAAATATGTTTTAATGCAGGTAATAAGGGGAAAACATTTCCCGCTTGTCAGGTTTGAATGAAGTTTCAAATTATTTAAAGTTATCGCTGACATGGGAACGGTATTTAATTTAATAAAATGTTTAACTTTTTTTAAATTTTGTATTGTCTGTCTTTAAAAGTAAGTAGGGTTTGCTTGCTTGTAACACTACTTTTAAAACAGGAGAAAAAATATTCCCTTTAATTTTGGAATTAACTGATGGCTATGCTTAAAACATTTTATATAAATCCCAAGAATATTATTCAATTGTTAAAACAACAAGCATGTAAAAATAAACAATACTTATTGGGGCTTATCATTAAAAACAAAATAATCATAACAAATGCTCAAAATAATCATTCAATTGTCAAATCAATCTTTCAGGGAGAGAAACATCGACATGAGTTTATCGTGAGAATAGAGCCGTTGTTTGGTACGTCAGTATGGCGCTATATAATAACACATGGATCAAAGGATATTGCAGGTATTAAAACCAACAACAGTCACATTGTTTGAGACAAAAAAACAAAAAACGACAATTTAGCTCGGGTAAATAAAAACATATCTGGTTCCTTTAAGAAGAGACAACATTTCCATTCCTATTTATACACCATGACTGTAAAGCATTATTTTTGTTATTGTCCTTTACCATAATTAAACATTATTGATGATATACTATTTGTTGTGTTATTATAGGTGACTATGAATACCTCTCGGTACTACTATAGTGTTGATGAATCGAAATTGCATTTTTATTATTACATTGAATGTTTTGTTTTAAAGTAATTACTCAAAAGTAAGGCTTATAAAAATAACATAAGGATATTTTGTATCTTATAGAGTAGTACGTAAGATTTGTCACAAAACATTAATTTTGGATGTGGAACGATAATAAAAGAGTAGCCGCCAAAATTTTAAAAAAGCAAAATCATAATTTATATCAAAAATATTATGAGGGTACATAGATGACGAGGAATACAACATGACTGCGTTTATTATCTGACCCAATGATTTACGAAGCCTTTCGGGAAATGTAAGGATGTAGAAATGTTAGGTGCAGTTAGAAATAGTCGTGGTTTAGAGTTGACTGGTTACATTGATACTTATTCTTTATTGGAATACTAATTTGTTGTTCCGACTAGGTCACACTGTTCCGGTTAATGCAAGGATTTTTTTGTTTTGATAGTTATTATTAAATCAGGTAAGTTAATCTAACCTAACCATCACAGTAAGATGTTTAAGTTAGTACTCCACATCAAGAATAAATACTACCAAAAGAGTATTACGTCGCTTTCTTGGTTATTATAGGTAACCCTACCTGTCATTAACATTCTTTGCTCTATTTTTCCTGATCTCCCTATAAAAAAATTGTTTCATCTTCTAAGATTTTCCAACCCAACTACCTTAAAACTCCACAAGCCATCTAGAATAACTAGATAGCTAATCATATACATTCACTTAAAACAGGGTTGAGAAAATTTGACATTGACTTTGTCATAACTAGAATGGTATTTTTTTAAACAACACTTTCAACATTGAAGGTACTTATACCAAATTCAACATTTTACAATTATTTTATCATTGAATAAAACATTTCAGCTTGATATAGTATTAGTAGAATAGATATAAGGTTTTTATATAACTAGGTTGTACTACTGTGCATAGTGTAGGGTTAATTAAAGTAACTATTAATTTAAAATATATTGCATAGAACAATCTACAACCCGCCTTATTTCGTGTTCTTTAGTTTATTAATAATCCTATAAATTGCGTACAGTTGTATGAAATACTATGCACTTAAGAAACATAAACACCGTGAGTAATTTAAAACTATAATAATTGTCACATCTTGTTTAAATAACTTATGTTTGTGATGTATTATGTATTTCCTGTTGAAGTCAATAAATAAACGAATATCATAAATATCTAATTTGTATAAAAAATGTAATAATTAAAAAAAACTTTAGGGGCTTTAATAATTTTAAGTATACCTGGACTGAATAATAGCAACCCGAACCATGTTTATATCATTGAGGTGGATTTTATAACTATATATTTCTGAAGACACAGTTAATTATAATGCAGATTGATAAGATCAAACGATTTTTATTTGTTGTGCTTGCGTGTTAACGATGTTAGCTAATTTTAATATAAATTAAAAAGTGGTTGTGAACACCATCACGACAAACACATACAGCGAAGAATTACATATAGTTGTTAAGATATTGTAACATCAGTGAATTTAGGAGCATTTAGTTTGTTGAACTAACCAATAATATTAATATTCGTTTTCAATTCATTGTTACAAGACCAAATTAAATGTAAAGTAGGGTTGTCTGAATAACAGTTCACAAAGAAAAACAGATTGGCTTGAGTTCCATTTGTACAAATGAAATTAACGTGGTAAAATGCAATATAATTATATATTTTATAATAGTCACTGAACGGCTAATATAATAACTAATACTGTTTAAAAAGTAACATTTAGCCTCTAAAAGAAGATTACTAAATCTAAATTATTTGAAATACTTAGTAAACGGGATAAACTTGATGACCCAATTTGAGATTTGCAATCGTTGTCGTGAAATGTTACTTAGTGGGTATTTTTATACCACATTATATAGTAAAATCGATTTTGTATATACATAGAACTCTATAATACCTTAAATGAAACAAAACAATCAATTTGTCTGTGAAAGCCGAAAGTGAGTTGTATAACTAAATACCCCCGTCGCAGCAAACCTGCATACTCAGCGAATTTCCAATGGAGATATAAATGTCTTAATACTACATAAAGCCACTTACCAAGTTTTATAAAAATATATTCACAAATAAGCGATATATACAATTTTAATTATTCTCCATAAGAATAACATTGGGGCTGAGTACGCAGGTTTGCTGCAACAAGGAACACAAAAAATTGGTTTTTCATGCTAATATCAATATAACTCAACTAGGTGAAGTCGTATACCAGTTTTTATTAATTTATGGTCATAATTAAGGGAGACAGACCATTTAATTATTATCCATAAGAATTACATGGGGCCTGAGTACGCAGGTTTGCTGATACGGGAGAATTATGCAAAAACAATTTGTTGGAGCGAATATCAATAGACCTCAACGAGATAAAGCTGTATACCAAGTTTCGTCAGTATACGTTCATAAATAAGCGAGATAAAAATTTTTTTTTCCTCCATAAGAATAACATTAGACAACGTACTGTGTTTAGCACTTTCAATATCTCGGTAACCATTGACGTAGAGGAATGATCGAAATACCAAATTGTGTGTTTTTTAAGCTGGATTGAATGGTCAAAACTAAAATTTGACTTTTTCAAAAATTATGAGTAAAAAATTCAAAAAACCCATTTTTGGGGTACAAAACCCCCCCAAAATACTCCTTCGGATAGGTCGATCTGTCTGGTTTTCGAACTTAAAATCATAAATGCTGCTTTACATGTTGAGACCAAATTTCGTCGAAATCGGATAATTTTTACGAGAGTTATCGTGCTCACGGACACACACACACATATATATATTTATATACAGTATCGAACGAATGGTGTTTTTGGGGTCTGGGGACCTCAAAACGAAAAGTTATCAAGGTCCCGGGCCTAAGTCTTACCATGCCGACTACGGTAATAGCTTCTTCCCTATAGGGGAAATTCGCTAAAATAAGGAGATTATGCAGTAAAAAGTTGATTTATATAATATGCATATGTTGTTTAATAAATAGTTCATAGAAGAAACATATTAGTCCTCTAAATCAAGAGCAGTCCTGTCAGTTGTAACCACTGGGGTGTATAATTGATGCAGGATCTGTCAGGGATTTGATGCTATCATTGATGTAGTCAGTGTCTACACTACCTACTGGCTGCTTAATATTTATATATTGTTTGTGTCTTAGATTTTACTTTGTTTCATTCTTTTTAAATATATATATATATATATTCGAGATATATATATAATTTTATTTTGAATAATAGGTTCCTCAAAAACTACTCCTCATGGCAATGTATCTTCTTCATGACTTAATATGCCTAAATATGGTTGCAAAACATCAATATTTTATGCCCTATACGTAATCACCAAAGATTAAACGTTGACGAATTCAGTTTTTATGATGGATATCACAGCTTTGGCCATATAATTGTTTTGTGGATTCAAAGGTGCCATTATGAGTCATTGGTGTAGTGGTCAAGGCAACGGACTCCGGAACCATGGCAGCGGTCCTGTCGTGGGTTCGAATCCCAATCCTTGCATGCAAATGTTATCAGTACTGTCCAACTCGTACTGTAACGGCTCATCCCTTGTTTTGAGGGATATGTCCCATGCTCAGATGTATAGTCTTTATACACAGGAAAATTAAGGTAAAAAAGAGCTGCCGACCTCTTAAATGAATATTGATATTTTACGGTTTGAAAACAAACGTCATGACTGGTATTTAACGAAATCATTTTTTGAACGATTTTGTTCATTAGAACGGGATTTTATTTAACGTTGTAAGTGTTTTTCAGCAGTGGTAAAATAATTTGAAAGTTGAGTTATCTACGTTTCCATTTGAGGTGCTTGGGCAAGTAAAATGGTGACGCTTAGACAAGCTTTCTTTTAGAAATAAAATGTCTAACGAATCGTTGAAGACAATTAATAACTCTTTGGTGCTTGTGGCATTACTCGCCAGTCACAAGTATACACTTGCAAAAGCTTGCCTACCCCTAATCGGGAAACAAATACATTTTTTTTCAATATCACTGTTAAGTTAGTTTTAGACTAATTATTCTACAGTGCCGTTCATTTTACGTTTGAGTATATAAAATAATGTGTTTGAAATGGTGGTTTTTCAGAACTATAAATGTTTCACTATTGAGGACGTATCACTAAATATTCACAGCAACGGAAGTTGAATATCTTTGGGATTAAATCGCCAATTAACTGGACATTAGTTGTCGAACGCAAGGACTTAACAATTTATACAACCATACTCAACCCAAAATACACTTTAATTGCGTACTTTTTGTCTTCTTAATATGCAATTAAATACAAAGCGATTATTGAACAACAACAATTTTTAGTTATATTATTTATGTGTCAGCGCAACATCAAAACTGGACAGATAGAATTTCCACGGAGCTAAATGGTGGAAGAAAATACAGAGAGAACAAAGCTAAACCTTTTTCGTAACACAGATTAGAAATTATGTATTCATTTTTTTCTTCTAAATCCTTTAGATGTTGTTGAAGATGGTTATTGTATTCTTGGTTGACTATTAGACATTCTCATCTTCTATAAAACTGTATTTATTTAAAATTTCGTTTACTTAATATAGTTTAATAGAAGATGAGAATACCTAATAGTCATCCAAGAATATATATTCATTAAATTATTTTTGGGAAAAAGCCATACAATCGGTTAGTTTAAAGCATCTATTGTAAATAAAGGAGAAAATCAATTAATGGCTAGAATATATTAATTAAATTACCATTTGTTTACATTTCCTGTTTTTAACTTTTAGGAATTAATACTGATAAAAAATTATCTTTGTCGAATTTAAAACCGATTATATCCTTCTATCATTGACTTTTAGTTCATCATTAAATTGTTTTGCAAACTATTCATGATTTATATAAATTAAATATTAAATAATATATTTTTTACACTTTAATCTTCTATTAAACAATATTACTGCACACCATAAATTATTTCATATTTTAAACATAAACATTCTGCCTTTGAATTTGTATATTCCCTTATTTTATTGAACCGATAAAAACCCATTTGTGTCAAATTCATCACCGATTTACTCCAGCTCTTTCCCCACACCCAATGCTGAGTGGTGCTGAATGGGTTCTTTCATCTTCGGATTGCCACCATCAACGGCCCCCTCGTACGATCACCTACTTGATGGTGGCAAAGGATTGCATACACTTACCAATTTAAAGTTTTGGATTTTAAATAATAGACCAGTGTAGTTATTCACCACTATCTCAGTAACATAAATGAAAATCTTTTGAGTTAAATATAAAAAAGTTAAATAATAAATGCATACATACAAAATAAAAAGGCTTAAATGTATAAATATATAAAAATAGCCCCGTAGCAGCAAATCTGTATACTTAGCTAATTTCCAAAGCTTAGACAAGTATCTTAATTCTAGGTAAAGCCACATAACAAGTTTCATCAAGATAAGTTGATAAATAAGCGAGATATAAAATTTTTCTTATCCTCCTTAAGAATAACATTGGACAACGTACTGTGTTTAGAACTTGCAATATCTCCGTAACAATTTAACGTAGAGCAATGATCAAATCACCAAATTGTGCGTCTTTTTAAGCTAATTCCAATGGAAAAAACAAAATTTTGACTTTTTCTTATATTTAAAGAACTAAAAAAAAATTTTTGGGGTACAAAACCCCCCAAAATACCCCTCCGATCTGTCTGATTTCGAACTTCAAGTCATAAATGCTGCTTTACAAGTTTATACCAAATTTCGTCAAAATCGGATCATTTTTATGAGAGTTGTCGTGCTCACGGATACATCTCTATATATATACTATATATATATATATTAGTACAGTTTTGAACGAATGGTGTTTTTGGTATCTGGGGACCTCAAAACGAAAAGTTATCATGGTCCCGGGCCTAGGTCATACCATGCCGAATACGGTAATAGCTTCTTCCCTATAGGGTAAATTCGATAAAAACAATAAATAAATGTAAAAAATGTTTCTAAAGCAACAAACATAGTATAGTATTAAGTTGTCAAATTTTTTAAACATGATTGTATTGGTATTTAGTTTTTGAAGAATCGTTTTTTAATGTATGCATTAGGTATTAGCGAATTCCCCCTATAGGGAAGAAGCTATTACCGTAGGTCTCATGGTCTCACGGTTGTATAGGCTACTCGTGTTTAAAACAATCTTACTTACTCTAAACTTGAATTATATGGGACATATTTTTAGAATTCGTCCTTATAATTTCAGTTTGATTAGCCTGTCATATATATATATATATATATATATATATATATATATATGTGTCCCAGAACTAACTCTGAAAATTTCTGGAATTTGTTCCTGGGGTTAACACAAACAACAAATGTTATAAAAACTATCCGAAACCATGATAACTCTTTGTTTTGAGGTCCCCAGATGTCAAAAACACTATTCGTTTAAATTTATATACCGGGTGTCCCAAGAAGAGGTCGCATTATTTGAATCAATATAACAGACGTATCGAACACGCTACAAACATTAAACTCTACAGTTATACTAAATAAATATTTTTAAAAAACCCGAGTCTCATTTGATTCTGATTAATCAGAAAAAAATGGCGGGACATCAAAATAATGGTGCGTTTTCGTTAAAGTAATTGTATTTGCAATAACATATCAAATTAATTCTTTATTTTTTACAGTGTTATAAAGTACTAAATAAAATTAAATAAATTAAAGAGATAGGAACGTTGTAAATCATAAATTAAATTAATTTTATTTATAACCCTTCATTCGAACTGTTGTCCATCAATCGCTATGCATTGATGGCAACGAAACAAAAATGAGTCATAAGCATTTTTGAAAAAAATGCCGAGGCATCTACAACAATTCCTCTCCAATCAACTTCGTCAATTTAACGTCCGTCACATTGTCCTATGGGGCTTATTGAAGGACAAGGTTTCTTATCACACCATTTCGACATCTCGATAATTGTAAATTAACGATGATTTAAACTTTAGAAACTTAACAGTCAAAGATTCCACAAGCATTCATAAATAAATAAATAAAAATTCACATAAACAAAACATTTTTAAAAACGTACGGCAGGCTGTTCTGGGTGCGTCAGATTGAAGACGGCGACCACCGGAGAGCGAAGTGGCAGGCAGGAGAGGGATCCAGATCCGAAGTGGCAGTTATTGGGGGAAAACTCCTGGATGCCCTCTCCGCCAAACCCACTATGACGAAGGTCGCTCCACTCCAGGACCCCATTTGACCTTTAAGGCTCATTTAGCTCTCCATCATTACAGAATAATCACACAACATAGACAATTGGCACGAACACAGACTTAAACAAAAATTAACAAAGAAGATTGCTGTGAAGAGGTTTTCATTATGACAGACGCGGCCCTTATAACCATAAAACAACATTTTGAGCGAAACCCGTACAGTGGGCCACAACCAGGACGCCAAAAGAGCATGAAGCGTGGTTTCACTCTTCCGGCGTGGTGTCAGACCCAAACATAGACAAAAACTTAACCAATGCTATACATTTCTGACTATTACATTATGTTACTTATAGATGATCATTTATTTATAATTGCAGTAGGGAATTATTGTTTTATGCTGAAAACTGTTTATAATGAGAAATATACAATTCTTATTCTTATTCTATATTAACAGCACAATGAATGTGTCGTGACATCGCATGGTTGGACTTTGTCACAGGCTAAACCTCCCCCCCTCCCAGCCCCCCAAAAGGGACACAAACAAGCCTCTCCCCATTCCTGAAGAACAAAGACACCTGAAAAACATCTCAAATGTCTGAAGTGGAAAACGCCGAGGGTCTTTCAAACTGGAGGAAAAACGTACCTCCAGGGTTTTACGCTGGCCAGTTTTGGGTAATTATTAGGGAAAAAAACATCAGAAGTGCACATGGGACAGATGAGGTGACTCAATTCACTGGCCCAGTGCACTTCCCACTCAGACACACGAGTAAACTAAAGAAGAACTCCATGAAGACTCAACAACCTCATATACTGACATCTCAGATATCTCACCTTCTTCTTAAGTGTCTCCCCTCGAAACAAAATTTGTTAATTCAATTCTGGACCCTTCAAATGTTCGGGGTCAATGGATCTCAATTTACTCTCAGTCAGCACAACCCCACAAGAAACTATCACACAAATTAACCTCGTCAAGGGTCATGACGGAAATTCCTACGGTAAAATGAGGTCCCAAAACAGGAGAACCTGCCCATACATTCCAGCCGCACAAACCGCAAGAATTTGAACATGGACTCACACACACACATACTGTATGCACACACTACGTACATACACTAAACAACAACACTTGTCTGATGGGGTGAGCACGACGAACAAATTTTTAAATTTTGGGGTTCTACCTTGCTCCTTGCGGAGGGTTAATTGGCATGAAGCAGGAAACAACCTTGATTCCACCCGGTGCCTCGGCTAAGGGCGGGTTCCGAAAAAAAACACAGTTTGTGCATCCCCGCGCCAGAACAACAGAACTCCCAGAACTCCCAGGGTGATTTTTAAATAGTTACTAAGTTACTGCAATTATTTTCCATGTAGACTATTTATTTAATACTTTTATATATAAAACTTGCATTGCTACACAACTTAGGTCACCTTCTTTTAGCACATTGTTTTTCCACTGTTAGTTTTTCAAAAGATGGTTTATTAATAATTTACCAACTATATCCATATATAATGGGGTACATATTTCTATAATAACTATGTATTTCCAGTCTACTAACTCCACTTACTTATTATCTGTTTTAAATAAGGTAAAGGGTAAAGTAGGTTGTAAATTATATGTAATAATGTAATTGCATGATTTTCGAAAGTTAGATCATTCTGTCAACTTATGTCACACTTCAATTTGAAGAAAGATCGAAACCGGTACTGTAACAAAAACATTAGAAATGTGGAAATAAATTTATAAAAAAAATCCCAACATAGCGAAAAATAAAATTGACCATCGGCTCAGGGCAATATATATGGTAACACAGTTAAATCCTGTAGGATATGGACTGTTGGTCATATTGTCAGGTTTAGTGATGAATAAAACATAGTCACAGCGATTGGCCTACGGGCCCAAATACATTTTACACACGTGAAAGTTATACTTAAGTAACAACCAACTAGTTAATAGACAATTTATAAAGCAATTCTTAATCACTAATAATTGTTATCATTTCATATTGCAGGATAATATTTATTTAATATTATTACTAATATTTTTTTATATAATTAACAAATTTATTTTATAAAATACAATTGTTCTTAATATATAATAAAATACTTCATTCATATAAGTTCATTAATTATATTATTATTCTATTAATTATATATTACGATTACCTCAAAAATTAATTGCTTCATACAAACCTATCCAAATGGAGTTTGTTAATTTTAAAATAGTTTCTACAAAGATTTGCAAGTTAAACCTATTCGGGCTTGAAATGAACCAATTACAAAACCTTCTGTGCAGTATCAGTTTACACGAACCATTTGACCTAATGATCCGAAACAGCTCCTTAAGTTCCCCTTTAACAGTTAGCCGAGCTTCTGTGAGATAATATACGTTAGATTACTTTACAAACATGTGTCTAGGTTTAATTTAGTTTTAGTTAGACTTTGTTACGCAGCATACTATTTTAGGCACACACAGTTATCAAACGCCTCAGAAGAAGTAATATTAAAATATAACGAGCAGTAGTATAACAATTAGCTTCCCGGTTATTTAGATCTATCATAAAATACGTGTATTTTTGCGTTAATAGTTTTTGTTTTCTTATAATTTCACCAGATAACAGTAAAAATATAAGAAGTTATTTTTAGCTACGTTACTATAATTGTCATGAATTGTCTTTTACGTAAAAATACAACTTTTTACAAAGGAAATTACGTTTGCTTCATTTACCACATAACAGGTAATTACATATTTATTAAAAATATGAATATTTTAATTTTTTGTTGAGTCTTTTAATCTATATTGTTTTATTGTTCGCATAAACTTTTGTTTCTGCTAGTTAAATCGTAAACGAAAATGAAGGTCTTTCAAAATAATATTCCACACACTCCGCACGGGCCAAATGGCTCAACATTGAAACATATAAGATTTTCATGTTTGAAAATGTTTAACGCAGCGAAAGTGTTAAACAATAAAGACTCCGTTGAAATCGTGTTTAACAATGATGACCAGTGCATAGCTTGCTAAAACTGTGGTCATAGTACTGTTTTTATTATCTGTATTTGAATAAAATAACTTAAGTAAACATTTTATAAACTGATGTAATAACATTTTTAGTTTAATATTTCTGTGTATTCAATATGAAATATTATAATTTAGTTAACAGGTTTTAAGTAAGAGTAAACACTTGCCAACATGTAATGCCAGCGTGAAAAAATAGTAGTTCAAAAAATAGTATATCTCTAAATCGACATACGTTACATACGTCGTAGACAATCGGGTCTTTGATTTAAGGACTATACAGCTAACAATAAACAATATTTACCATTATATCAACAAATCTAGAGTGATTATGAATACCTAAAATAACACTTTTGAATGCAAACATTTTGATTTTGTCATTTTAAAGAATGCAGTAAACTTACAAAATGTACATAACATAATTTCTAAACCAACTATTTGTAAGAGTTTATCACACATAATTGATAATATTCAGTAACGTAAAAGTAAAATTAAACACACAAATTTTGAATGTATACCCATAACTTAAAGATTCTAGTAGAAAAAAATATGTAGTTTAATTTTAATAGCACAGTATTTACCATAAAGTTACTTATTTAGCGTATGATATAAAAATAGTTTGTTAATGATAAATATTAGTTAATTCTGACTTATTGGAAGAAAAGCGTACAGGAAACCTCCTACAGTTTTATTTAAAACATTGGGTGGAGACAATTCCTGAGAGGTAATAATGCAGTAGTAATAATTTCATAACTTAATTGTATGAATTATAACATGTATTCCTAAAATACCAATATTATATCATTTTAATGCATTATATTTTTGGAACACAGAGTTTTAAAGAAGAATATTTGCTGATGTTGTTCTGGGAAAAGATGTAACCAATTTAGATAATGAAGTCCGCTCTTCTTTGCTTACTTGAAAATGTTTCTCCACCTAAGAGATGATCAAAAAGATTGCACATTTATTTACTTCTTAATTTTTGCGTTTTATATTGCAACCTTCTACCATTAATACATATTTTATCTACATGTTTTTTGTATGCATTTTTTAATACTCTCCTTTTTCAACATAAAAAGAGAGAAATTTAACACAATTTATTTTCATTTTGAATTAATAACACCAAAAAGAGATTAAAAGTGGCAATAGTAGTTTGCCATATTATCAATTTTTAAATAGTCAAAAATAATGACATTAGGGCTAATATGTATACAAATTTGTTAAAAATGTTGTGTTATTTGTTTCTAGTTTACAAACAATACATGCAATTGATTTACAATTCGGGATAATAAATAAACATAAATAGGCTTACATGGACCAGAGCATGCGCAAAGCTTGAGTTGTTACGATTTACCAATTAACGTTTTGACAAAAATATATATAGATCTAACTATCTCCGAAATTAATTAGAGCGGCTTTTGGGCTTCAACTTTGTTTAAAAAATGCTTAGTATTTATATAAAAAAAACTTTAAATTATCACGTGTAATCACCTACTGAATCTGTTATTAAATTTATTTTAGTAATATTTTATTCATCGAAGAATAGTTTCTATCCACAGATGCAGTATAACGAAACCTTAACAAGGAACTTTATCATTTCCGCAACGTGTTGAAGCAGTCTTTTACCTGAGTGAATCAATTAGAGGAAAATATGTACTCAAACCTTACTTAGCTCACAAATGGTTTTGCAATAACTATTAACAGTTGAAGTTTGTGCCGTAGCCAACAATTAACCAGTCAACCAACGTGCTGTTCGGTTGGCTGATCTGTGGGCCTTCATGTAATAGGACCCTTAAAACTTAAGTCTATGCCTATGTAAATCAAATTATATTTGTAGTATTTTCTTATCAAGATATCGTAATAATGTAAACTGGATAGGAGCAAAATCACAGAATCGGAGGCTGTATATGTAGCAGAGTGCAGAATATACTAAACCAAATGACAAATTAATCACTGTCCACTTTATAAAAATCGTGGAAAAATCAATATTATTTATTTAGTTAACTGATCTTAGTATCATTTTTAGTCACAATGGCAATAAACACAGGGGTAACTGATGAATGTTTGGTTTTGGGGTGTTTTAGAACAGTCTTCTTGAACTTATTGTATTAAGGATAAAACGGTTTAGTATCAAGGAGGATAGGTAAATCGCACACAAATGGAATACTTTTAGGTTCTTAGTTAAATACATTTGTGTACCGTCGTAGGTATTAAGGTTTAATTGAAAATGTTTAATTTATTGAGTTTCCATATAATGAACAGGAATGGATTCAAGAAGATAGAAGAGAGCTTTACTTTGGTTTATGTAAACTAGGTAACAAGAAGAATGAACGAAAATTACATTCTATATGAAAAAACTGGACTTTAGTATTTATTGGTTAGGAGTGAATTTAAAGATCTTTTAACAGCCTATTAAAATACTTTTTATTGTATAGAATGCAGAGGGTAGGGCTTTTGGCAGCTTGTTTTTAAACACCATAATGTTAATTGTGAATGTACATAACAAAAATCATCTTCGGTAGCTAAGATGAACTGAGATGATGAACAAGGAGATTTTCAGGTGTTTTATTATCATATCTGTGGAAGAGAAAGTACGAATTTAAGGTTAAATGGAGTAAACAATACATTAAACTTAAGTATTATATATTTTTATTTCTTTAAGCCACTATTCTTACTTATATATATTATTTTTTTAAATTTAAGACATCAAATCAGTAATGGAATAGTTTTTATTTCGGGACTGCAATAAAACATCACATTACTAAATTTATGTTTTTAGTTTTAAATAATGTTTTTTTGTTTTATATTTAAGCAAAGAGGATGAAAAGGTAAGATTGTATTAACATATTTTATTTTATATTAAAACAATCTGACATATATTACCAATTCCTTAGCCCCAAGGTACCAAACTGATCAGCTGCAACTTGAAACATGTCACGTTAATATGGTTGGCCATCTCGTAAAGCTTCTTAGTATATATGAAAGACATGGAAAAACTGGATCGGGAGAAATGGTTTCACATCCATGGATGCCATTGTGCCCCGGTTTCCCTTTTTCTAGGGATGCAAAATAATGTTTACAAACAACATCTTTACAAGTTCTACGTAAAGTTGTATACATAAATAAACTGATTTTCACTTTTTAATGTGTATTTTACGAAACCTGCAAGCAAACAAATGAATAGCAAGTTTTTTACAGCAGTAGATAGGTTTTATACTCTAGGAAAAATAAATCTCTAAATAAACGTACATTATTTGAATAGGTAAATATATAATTGTTAATTGTTTTCAAAGAATCGTTTCGTTTACGGGGAGTCAGGATGGTAACTAGAGTCTAAACATGAAATAATCTAAGTTATTTAAGTTGTGAAAAAACCGTCTTAGTTTTAGTGAGAAAAAATTTTAAAATCATATTCAATTTATCTATACTCTTTTAGTTATATCATTAATATAATCGTTGTTACTTTCCCATTCACCGACTGGGATCTCACAGACATAAATTGCAATTGTTTTAAAATACTTAAACTGTAAACAAAACAGTAAACTGTAAACAAGACAGTGACGGTCTACAGTTAGATATATTTCTTATCACAGCTGTTTATCAGAATTATTAAATTCGCTCGATGTAAACTTCATATTACTATACCCAATGATGATCGCTAAGTTGGAATATTCCAGGCTATCTTGGACTATTTATATCATTTGAAAACTATTATAATCGAGTACGTTCCTCCAAACCTTACGTGAGATTTGGTGCTATATAAATTGCTAAACTGTTATTCTGAATGAAGTTGCTGGTACTGAATCAAATTATAAATTGCTTAATTAACAGGAACAATGTAAAACAAATAACAGAGCCCGGCCCTACCTGTGGGGTAGGAGAAAGCTCTTTATTTAGCATGTTCTCTAATTGTAAACCAAGCCTACATAGTGTTTAAATGGTATTAAGGTTGCACATTTGAATACAAAACGTCTAGTACCATAATATATATATAATATAATAGGAATATTTAATAGGAACTCTGCGTTTTATTTCCGAAAACCTTACAATAATAACAGTTATAGAATTTTAAGTAATTTTTTATGTTATTAAAGAAAAACATTTTTATATACAGATTGATATGTCCATTTATTTTAATTAAACATTGAAATGTTTGTGTCATTTCAGAGCAAAAAGTTAATATTAAAAAAAATTATTAAACCAAACATTTTTCCTAGTTTTGGAATTTTCAGGACTGCCAAACTCTATTTATCATTAGAAGAGTGAAATTTAAAAATAATATAAACTAAAATTTCATATATGTACCTAATTAAAATAATATTAATTGTTGTCCAATGTGCGACGTAAGATGTGGACTTACTAATTTTTTTAATTATACGACTTAGAATGAATATAAAGTGTAGAATAAGTTATTTTACTCCGCTCCGTTTATCATATACAATAAAAATATACAAATAATATTTTCACATAGAAATATAAATTATCTTTAAATATAGCATTCATCATACTAATATTAATGCTATTTTTGTCAGTAATAACGATTAAGCCTTCTAAATAGCTGTCATTTTATTTTTCTAAAGCTAAATATCTTAAAAAGAACTGTTTTCAGTATAAAAACTCATAAAATGTGTATTTTTCCCTCATAAAATGGTGGAAAGATTATTAATTACAGATAGCAAGTAAGTAAGGCGTTTTATATATATATATATATATATATATATATATATATATGTTATATATAAATTCAACTGAGCACCCTTTTTAAAATCTTTTAATAAAGCTACATGTTTCGGCACTTTTAAATCCATTTTTAAGCTAAACTTAACCTAACATAATTTATTATGTCTTGTATTATTTGTAAAGCTGATAAAATAAAAACATGCTAAATTATTTCCGAAAATATCAAATGTTTTTGAATTCAAGCAAAGGTTTTTGGTTTTCTTTTTATATATCCAATTGAATTAACTTATCGTATAGGGCGTTGTTTGTTACGATATGAGTATTTAATATATTGCTTGGTTCTTTTTTGTTGCCCACATATATAAAGTATTCTTCTTTTGAGTCCATTATGTTTCCTTTATCCACTATCTCAAATACTTGTATATTTTAAGTCATGTTTGTGTAATTATGACATGTACATAGTAAATGTTCAGCAAAGTTAGACTTCAAGGATGTACGGTTATTGCTTTTTAAAGCTTGAATATGTTCCCTTAATCTAGATTTAAAAGTACGCCCTGTTGGGCCAATATAAAACTTCTCACAATAAAATCAATTAATTCTATATGTGCCAGATTTGTCATACATGTCAATTTGCGTTTCATTCTTAGTTGTCATTTAAATATATAAATATATACTGTACTTCCCATTTTCGATAAAAAAAGGAAAAATTTGTTAAAAAAGTTTGAATTTCTTCAGTCGATTGTAATCAATTAAAAATGTGTGTACCGATTATTAGAACAACATTTAAAAAATATTTTTAATTTTACTCTTTTTTGTATGGTTTATTGTTTTTAAGATATTTATATGTTTGATAAAATACCAAAATTAGTGAAATTTAGAAATTAAAATATAACAATTTCATTCACATTTGCATAGGATCAATTTAATTTACCCGAACCATTTATATAAAATTAGTTTTATTTTAATAAATAATATATGTAAGACCATTAATATTAACAATACACAATAACAAAGTGGATTTTTATAGTTAAACTCAATATCATAAAAATCTATTTGTACGATTGTTTGGGTTAGTAAATATGCTGTGCCCTTCAACATTCTAGATATTGACTCAGATCGATCATATTTACATTGAATATAGTGCTGCTTATCTGACTAGGTCAAGTAGGAACATCCATCTCATTTCATGCAGAAAGATTTAATTCTGAAATAAAACTTTCTAATATACTCTTCTCACTTTAAAATTATATTAATATATATAAAAGTGTCCATATTATAAAACAGTTTTCACATATTATTTACATTTAAAAAATTTACAAATTAATCTGTAATTAATAGTGTTTAGAAACAGGATATCGGTTATACGTAACACGAGTATCGTCCACCTGGGTAAAACCTCAAGCTGTAGGTAATTAACTGATAATCACCGTCACTCTGGTTTAATAGGGTAAACCTGATTAATTAATGCAATATTTCGTTTTTGAGAATGCTATATTTCTAGGTAAATGCAACATTATCGACGCTTGTATACATTATCATAATTTAGGAAGTAAAATTTATAATTAACGTTCGATTCCTACATTAACTTACAATATACAAACCATGTTTGTTTTCTTTAATATTAATCTTAGATTTAAGTAAATCACGTTAAGTTCACACACGCCATGGTGAAGCAAGAATATTTACTTATTGGTTTTGCCATTGAAGTTAATGGTTAGAAATGATCAAATATCAAACAAATTTGTGAAAATAAACTCTTTCAAAACGTATAACTATTATGCTTTTATTGATAATTTATAGATATTAAAAATTTAATTAAAATAGAAACACGTTAATTCATAGCAGTAATGGAGCAGCTTAAAAAGATGCTTTCATTATTATTTGGATACAGAATGTATTGTGGCCTAATTATACTTATCAATACTTTAGTTCTTATTCCTTGTTATATTACAGATTTAAATAAACAGATTTAGTATACTTGCTTTTAAAACTATCTAAAAAATTTACGAACAACATATACTTAAGGATCATATTAACTGTTAAGAGGGATCAGAAGGTTCAAAGGATCCGAACTCTTGGTAGGACAGCCAGCTTTTTGGCTGTAAAATAGAAACTCTATAATTTTAATTTTGAAAATAGGTGTCTAACAATGCTTTACCACCAAAGTGGTTTACAAACCTGTCCAGTCACAGTTCTTTCCTATTCCTTAGGGGACGTGATAAAAATCTCAAAATAAATGTTTGACGAAATCGTAAGATGGAATTTTTAACTTCAAGTCCCTGTAATTTCTAGTAATGGACCGTTTGGGGGGCTAAACCCCGGGTCTTCACTAAGGAATAGGAAATAACTGTGTCGGAACAGGTTTGTAAACCTTGTTTGTTGTACACATCTGTTCTGGTGGCTAATTCACAATTAGCATTGCTTTATCTCTGGAATGTAATGGAAAATTTAGTATTGATGAGCATTAAGAAGTAAAAGGCTATTTCATTTGTTAGGTTTTGCATTTTTGTGTGAACAGAGAAGTAGGCACCATTAAGATTGGTTTCCCTGTTTTGTTGTTGTTGATGTTTTGTTTTGTTTTTTTGTCGCAATTGTTTTTGTTTGAATTAAACGTTTGACGCGATTGTTTTTTTCTTCCAGCATTTATGACTGGTGACCTATGATAAACACAGTATTATGGAAAAAAACTATGATGGTCACTTTACAGTATTACCATAATTAGCGATAGCGAATTTAATGGTAACATCTGTGTCTAGAATACCAATAGAAACTCGGGGGTATTTCTTGAGTGATAAAATAACGTTTTAACCTGGTTTATTGTGTTGTGCAGGATTTTATTTTCTTTAAGTCTTATGTGTGCTATACACGACATAAAAACGAATGAAAAATCATACGAAATCAGTTAAAGAGTTATAGGCTCAGAACAAGCATTTCTACTCAATTTTCCCACTCCATGTTTTATTCCGTCACCTGTTTCCTTCCTCTAGAGATTGTTATTTTTAACTCTACAAGCTTCTGAATAATTGTACATGTACCTAAACACCGAAGGTGCTGCCATATAGTTACTAAAGTAAATATGCTTACTGAATATTAAAATCTCCATGGATAAAAGTAGCGACCAAAATTAAAGTTTAAAGTTTTATTAAGAAGATGAAGGGTTTTGAAAAAGGAATGAAAATGTGATTATAACGTGAACTTCTAAGGTGTTTTCATTGATGTTTTACTATCCTATGGTGGGTAAAATGTAACCACGTATACAAAAACAGATCTAAATGTTCGATATTTTGAGACATATTTGACCCAACATATTTTGATTCAAAAGTGTAGTGTTGTTCCTTAACAAATTTAAAATATACTAGCAGATTGACATATTGTTATATTGTTGATTGTTATATGTTATCAGTTGCGGCTTTGCCCCATAATCTATGACAGTTGTTTGTTCTGCATTCTGTGGTTAGCCTGTGGAACTTCTACGAATCAAGATCAGGTGTTTAAATTTTCGTCAGCTTAAACCATAGTAAATCTCCATAAGGAATACATGGAAACTTTGGTGCCCCTATGGCTATGCCCTATGGTTGAATCGAAATGAAAACAATTTTACTTTCCTATTTGACACCTAAAGATTCAACGTACCAAATATTACTCCTCTAGCATGCCGGTAAATTGGAGAATTAGTTTTAAGTGGGTAAAGGCTTTGCCTATTACAGGTACAGATAAATCCAGAAAAACACTGAATTTAAGTATCAACCAGCTGCAATCATATTTTGACCCTCAAAAAATCATGAATTTTTCACCTACTCATTTATTCATTGTACGTTGACCATACAAATTCCTTCAAAGTACAACGCAAAATCAAACTAACGCTGCTTGTAAACCAGATATTCTTCAGCCACCTTAACCTCAACGGCTACAAAGAAGGAGGTGATCTTCTTTTATATTTTGTCTGTTATAAAAGGGTAAGAGTCAATACTCCACTATACTATATTGTATAATGAGTTCTTGGAAGAGTATCTCTATGGTTATCATAATAATGAATAGTGAAATATTAAGTAATAATTTGTTTGCCAATCATATTTGTTCTTCATTACTTTATAGAATAAAATTACCCATACTCCCTTAACCTCTGAAGTGACAGGTAAGTGGTAGGTAACACAATTCAGGGTCGGACACCGTGTAAGGACTAAGTGAGTTATTCTACGGCATGGTGCAGCGGCCTGGCTGCATATTAACAGGTATAATATTTAGCCAAAGGTATTTCTCTTACTAGACTAGTCTATACAAATACGAATAAAAATGTAAACTACTACTGGTAACTCCATTTACAAAATTAACATTTAATATGCCTATACGCCCATTACGAGGAACAATTTATCATCCTAATTATTAGGACGTTAAGAGATTAAAATATATCATTATAATTATTTTTTGTTGCAAAATATTAAACTTTCTACGTTTTCAACCAGCCAATCAAGTACTTAATTAATGATTTTAATGATAATATTTCGGTTTATAAAAACACCTTATAAGTGTATTTACACGTTTTTAATGTATACTTATTTTTAAAATATAACAAAAAAATTTGAGTTTAATTTTCTTGTAGATATTTAATACAAATTTGTGTTAAATGTTTATATGACTACAATATTTGTTAATTATTTAACGATTGTTAAGAGTCTTTGCATAAGCAATCTCCTACAATGTTGATCACAAACAAATATACAAATTCGGAAAAACACAAAAACATAATCATAATCACAAAACTATAATGATTTCTACGTAGTTCGCTTTACGATGAACTCATTATAAACTTTTTTTATCTAAAAGGAAATTCAAATAAACGTGTTATTTGGTTTTGCTTCGCTAAAATCCTATTAATATTGATTTCACTTTGATAAGTTTTGAATCTACTGGCTTTCAGGAACTGAGGTCTTATCTAAGTAATTCGTACTGAAGACGACAGGTAGGTTAGTGATAACATTCCAAACGAACGACGTCAACATTGAAATAGTTCCTTCTATCCATAGGAAAGGCATATCTTTATACTATGTACAATAAAATTGTAAGTCAAGCAATAAGTGGTGGATTATTATTTTTGCAACGGATTTGTTTATGTTCCAAATCGTAAACAAAAAGTAATATTAATGGTATTTGAATAAAGAAATGTATTATTTATTTATTTATTTACATGCTATGATACAGGTTAAAACCCAATTACATTATATCAGTTCATGACTGTATACAATAAAAAAACACACAAGGAAGAACAAATACATCACCACAAAATTTTTAATGTCTTCAAAACAAGTTCAAGTTCATAACATAGCCTTTAACTGAACATGATGAATTTAACAACACAATAAGTTATCTCCGAAAAACAAAAGTGCATATAAATATAACGCCAGATATAACATACAATCAACTACTAACAGTATAAACATTAAATAAACAAGTTCAAAAATTAAATCAATAATAGAACAAGGAAAGGCCACGATATTAAAATCAATATCTCTTTTGCAAAATTCTCTATATTTAGAATAATTATTAAAAGATACGTCAACATCTTCAGATGGTATATTTAACAGTGTCATAATTGAATTTATGGGTAAAGAAAAATGAGATGTAGTTCTAGTAACGTCAGATAGTCTAAGTTATCTGTTGTAAAAATTAGGAATGTATAAGTTTATCTTCGACAAGCAAAAATAATCACCCATTTCACCTCTAACCAGCTTAAACGTAAAAAAAATGAGCCATTTTGCGTTTCTTTTCAAGGCTATCAATTTCAAATATATTTAACGGTTCATCGTAGGGGACAACGTAGGTAAAATTACAGTTAATTTAAAATACAGGAAACACAAAAAATATTATATTATTGTATTATATATTAAAATTGTTCATGAAATAAATTTATAGGATGGCTAAGTCTAGTAGTGGTTTTTAACTATTATCTCAGACGATATACCTATTTTCAAGGCCCCCTTATATATTTGTTATAATATATTTTGCAAAATAGTTGTTTTATGTTAAAAGTGGTCAGTTCGTGCTGTTATTTTCAAAACTTTCTATATCAGATAAAGAATTAACGTTACATATTCCGGAGAAATTAACTAGTTAAAATTTTCACTTATCTGGTTAGGTATATTAATGAATTAAATACATAAGATTACATAAATCTAATTCGTTAAAAATAAAAATAAACATAAAACTTTGACTAAATATAATATGGAATTTTGGAATATTTAATCAGCCAACATTTCCTTTTTTATCGTAATTCAGGAGAATAGTGCTCTTTTAAGGAACTAAATTTTTTAATAGTATTAACTCAATAAACCTATATTTCAGAAATTTGAAAATGATTTCTTGAACAATATTTATTTTTAAAATGTATGCCAACATAATAAATATAGAACCATGAAAACATGGAATTGCTAGGTCATTTATTTTTCCGCATATGCAAGGCACTGTATATGTGTTTTACTAGACCTTTCTGCTTATCAATTTGATTTTTTCTAGCCACATGAAAAGTGTAATTTAAACTGTGAAATCATCAGTGACTTGCGATGTTTTTGGTAAACATTTGTTTTATTATATACAATTTTGACTTATGTATACTTTAATAACAAGTTTAATATACCCAGAGGCCAATTTTCGTCAGACATATCAAGGGCAGTTGTTTGCGTGATCGTTGAGGTGTTGCAGAAGGGTGTTCGGTTTCCTGTTTCCTTCTACCTTCCCTCCAAGTAAGCGTAAACACTACGTCTTCCTCACGTAAGATCTTGAGCTTCAATTAAGTCAGGTAAAAATATCAGATATTAACATTGCTTATTGCTGAAACATATTAATATGCCACATTTCGTTTGAAATAATTTAATCTCTGTAATTATTAAATTTATATGTTGCTAAGCATTTTGTTATTGGGCATGAAAAATGATTAAATTGAAATCTAACGGCTTGGTAAACTGTGAAACGTAGTTTAACTATAATTCAGTTTAATAAGTTCAGTTAAATATTATGTTAAACAATTTTTAGTCTGAGTGTTTATATTGGAATTAAGTAATAGTAAAATTCTCAGGTATATTCTAAATTACATCTTTTTAAATATTCTTTGGCTGAAAATGTAAGTAATTTAAAGCCAAAATGAACATTTAGTTTACATATTTACAGTAAAACACGTGCCAGGGTTTTCTAATAAACAAATCATCCTACCATCTTAAAATCTACCAGCAAAGCTTAGCTAAAGATAAATATAATCTATCAAAATATCTTAAAGAAGATTATTTTTACATGGTTGAATCGTGGTAAAACAATTACTGTTTATAATACTTGGAATATCGTCGTAGCCAAACATTAGTCTCTTAGCATCGTACGACCGGTATTGGATAAGTAAAGTAGTTCAAGGAAGGTCAAACAATTCATATTATATAAGGTACTATAAAATGTATTTTCTTTTGATGTGTTCCTCTGGTCGAAATAACAAAAATAGTTGTAATCAGTTGAGAAATACTCCAAAATGTATATTTTCAGTAGGGTATTTACTGTAAACAATAATTAATTTAGAGTGGATAAAATAACTAGTTCTATGAGTTAAAGACTGTCTTGACTTTGTTAAATTAGTCTAAATCTTGAATTAAAATCCCAATGACCTCTAGTTTTTATAATTTGTATATTAAGTAATCATTTGTATTATGCTTGGATTTGAACTAACTTAATGTGTGAATAATTACAGGTTGTTGACCACATTTTACTATTTACCTGATTTTACCGTAGTCGTATCACTCAATTAGGTTAAAGCAATATGAGGACGTAATACAACAATATCGCAGTATAAAAATTCAATTATGAATTGCCCTAAGCATAAAAAATACTAACCTTTGAGCCGTGACTACTTTCCACCGACGAATGTCACGCCTCATTTAGTGTTTTATATAGTACCGATTGTAGTGTCTGTGGTCTGACATCCCCATTTGCACGGCCGTGAACCTCGTGTGCAGAGTCCTTGGGCGTTGACTTGAGAACCCCGAGGCCAATTTCCGTTGCTCAACGTGCAACATTGCTCATAGGCTCCGTGACTGTCAAACGACGAACATTCTGCGAATTTTTCTGTCATAAAGTTTGTATTAGTGAAGTAATTTTGTGTTATGTGTTCTGTTTGTTAATGTCATCGTAATGTTCGCCTAAACGAGCCGTTACCGCCTGATGGGTATGTAACCTTTTCATTTCTGCATTTTAGGTTAAAACTTTTGATTTTCACTCGGCCTTAGGCCGAGTCTCACAGTAGGATTTATGGAAGCCCCTTGGGTTCTGTTAAACGTTTAACACTATTCTGTGCCTCAAATAGAGCACTGAACAGCATTTAAATGTGTTTTTCCATGTTTATGGCCTAGTTGAACTTGAGCGTTTTCTCACTTTTCTTTGGCCTTAGGCCAAGGCTTGGTGGGCGTCAGACCAAATGTTATGTCATTGTTTTGTATTCTTCATTGCTGTGTTTAGTTTAAGACCTTTTCCGAGGTCCTAGAGCAAATATAACCCGAGATATAAGACTTTAAATACCACTGTTTGAGAGGTCCAACTCAGTTTGTTTTTTGTCCACTGTTTGTGTAATTTTAGGCCTAAGGCCTCCAAATAGCTTTAGTTTGTATTCTTGTGTTGGCCTACACCTTGCCGAGGTCAATCATTCATTTTGGATTAGGGCAAATGTGTTTTTGTAGCTGATAAAGCTAGGCCATTGTGACATATCTGATTATGCTGTATAAGTTGGCCTTAGGCTTTTCCCAAGGGCCAGTTTGGTTATTTTTAGTTGTAACTTATGCTCATGAATGTTTCCTGCAAGTTTAATCCAATTCGGTTAATAATTAATTTAGTTATGAGTTTTTTTTAATTTTGACTTTTCTGATACTGAAGTACCCTTGGGTAACTTGTAGGCCAAAAGGCCTCAGGCTTTTAGTTAAGGCTCGGTTTAGGCTTGGAAAGCTGGGGGCATATTTCCCCCAGCTTTTAAGACTATTCCGAGTGAATTCGGTCAGTAATTTTTAATGTTATAATCAGAAATACACGTGAATGCTCCTCTAGGCCAAAATTTTGAGTTTTCCTTAAAACTGCAATTTTCATGTGTTTTTCTATGTTTATCTGTTTATGTTTCATTGTTTTACTTTATCTTTTGGCACTCTGGACTAGATAGTTTTGGGCTTTTTCCCTATTTTTGAATATTGAATGGTTTTAACTTCTCACCTGACCTGACAGTGAATTTATTTAAAAATAACTTCTTGTTTAATCTTGTACAGTGCTTTGTTTATTTTAAAAAACCAGTGTTTAGCTCTTTTAATATTGTTTTCATGATTGCAAATTGTTAAAATCCCCTTTTGAAATTTTAATTTAATTTTAATATTTTGTGAACAGTAGTAGTGGACTTTGGGGACTTCTGACCCAAAAATTTTTGTTCTTGTTTTCATGCGGTAATTCATTTATAAATGCAACTTTGATATTTTAGTTAGGGTAAAGCTGTGTTTTTATATGATTAGCAAATTTTGATTAAAAAAAAAAATATCTGGCAAACTCTGAAAGTGATTGAATTTTGGACTGGTGTTATTGGGGCTTCTGGGTTGTGTTTCCCAGGGTCCCGGAGGAGCGCGACCACCTCAACAGCATGAGCGTCGGCGGAGAGGGATTTTCCACCTTGGCTGCCGTCACCGGATTCTGGCCCCCCTCTCCGCCCTGTTTCGTCGCCCCTCCGGTGGGCCGCTTTGACCCGCCCAGAACCGCCTGCCGCAAGTTACCATAGAACTTTTTTTTGTTATATGTTTATATTTATTTATTTGTTGATTGTGTGAAAGCTGTTGCCACCATGCACTTATATTTATATTACTGTTATACTTGGGTGCGGGTGCGGGGGCGTGGTTCAGATGGTAGCAGAGCGTGGTTTAGTGGTTGTGGTCCTGGCCCTTGGCTGTGGACCTTATTCGGTGCATGACTGAGGGACTGGGAGACCCGATCACTGGCCACGTTCTAAATTCTTTTGGAAGGACCGTGGATGGATTGCTTTCTCGGGTGTTTTGTCCTAGCTGACTCTGGAAAAATTGTTGTTCTGGTGGGGGGAGACAAATTTTTTTTTTTTCAATTAGGAGCTCGCCCTTAGCCGAGGCACCGGGTGGAATCTGGTTAATGTCTTGCTTCCGAGCTTAGGGGGCAAGAATTTTCTAAAGCATGGCCGACACTCAAAATTAAATCTTGCTGGGTGCTTACCCCACCAGACAAGTGTTAGGTGTTGTTGTTAGTGTATGTATCTGTGTATGTATGTGTGTATGAATCTTTGTTCAATTTCTGCGGTATTGGCGGTATGAATGGGCAGGTTCTTCTTTTGGGACCTCATCAGGTGGACAGGCATTTCAGTACTGTAGCCTTAGGAGGTTAAGTTGTTATATTGTTAAAATTTTGTTTTCATTGTTGGTTAAGTGGCATACTGGTTGAGAGCCATGGGGTCCATTGTTCCCGAACATTTGAGGAAACCGGAGCTAGTGTACGAGGTGCGGTCCCGGGGGGAGACTCCCGGAGCGGATGTACGCACGTTGAGAGCCCAGTTTAGGCAGATTGCAGGCACGCCTCAATCTTGGCATGAGTCACTCGATTTGAGTGAGGAGCTTGACGCATGTAGGGAAAGAGTAGAAGAGCTGAGTGGCGAAATTGACAGTTGGAGTGCCTTGCCTACCGGCTCCGCCAAGGCAGCTTCCATCACACAGTTGACACATTGGTGTAACCGGCTAAAATTGTTAGCCCAAAATTCTGAAATATCTGATGTAGATAAGGTTTGGGTGGATGAGAGAATCCCGGAACTACAAGGGATAATTGAGACTATTTGGGAAGGCAAATCTGTCAAGGAGACGGTTAAAATTTTTGAAGGTTCCCCTCCATCTCAGGGTTTGGCTGGGACTCCGGAAAAGCCTGAGGTTGTAGTTGCCGCTCTGGGGGAAGGTTCCCGGGAACAACCGTCGCCAAGTGCACTGCTCCGGTTGCCCGCGGTGGCGCTTGCGTCTCCTCCCCGCGCACCCTCACTGCCCACTTTAGAATTGCATGCCCCTGT
Source organism: Allygus modestus (assembly GCA_963675035.1). Taxonomy (NCBI): domain Eukaryota; kingdom Metazoa; phylum Arthropoda; class Insecta; order Hemiptera; family Cicadellidae; genus Allygus; species Allygus modestus. The sequence continues at coordinate 261,816,341 of OY776112.1, read as the reverse complement.
TCAGTTGGGTCCTCAATCCAACAGTAGCAATTCATTATCAAGCACTTTCGCCAGACTTCCACATCCCCTTGCTTCAGTTCTCAGTGTTTTTCAACCGGTAGATGGGCTTGATGTGGACGGGTTGCTCCGTTTCCTGGAATGTGTGTTGCGCATGCGTGAGTTCCCTGGTATGTCGGACTCAACATTAATGGAGCTCATTGCTCCGTACTGCCTGAAACCTTTGGGCGACAGACTTCTAGATTGCTTGCGCAGAGGCGTGAGTTTCGATGATTTCCACAAGGAAGCCTTGGAGTTATTCTTACCCCGACGGGTTATGGAAAAATTGAAGGTGGAGAGGGTTTTCCGTCCTCAACACCACTCGGAAGCTCTCAGCCAGTATGTCGGTGACATTCGGACGGTGGAACGTGTCTTGCGACTGGGAATCGGTGAGCAGGAGCTCATCGACATTATTCTGCAGGGGCTAAAGCCGGAGGAACGCTCCAGGCTGGTCTTCTCCACTAGACCGTCATCGTTTGCGGACCTGGACAGACTCGCTATCCTTTCTAGGAGCGTCCAGGACGCGGATCTTCAGAGGAGCCAAGCCGCGGGGCATCTTCCCCGGGCTGGTCTTCGCCCCGTTGTAGCACCTGTGGGGCAGGGTCTTGAACCGCCGCAGTGGCAGAGGCAGCCCATTGTTTGTTTTGGTTGTGGTCAACCAGGTCACATCCGGCGGGATTGCCGCCAGAGAGGAAATTTAGGACGTGGTCCAAAAAACTGAGTTACGCGCAGGGGGATAGTTTGCCCAATCCTTCCTGTGGTTTTGCTGTCAATTGTAAGGGCAATAAAGTCAATGTTTCAAGTAAAGTTCAGCCTAAGTCTAAGTTAATGTCTAAACCAAAGTTAAAGTTGAATTCTGTTCCCAACTATGTTTCTGTTGCCTCCCCTTCTGGGAGTGCCGTTTCTGTTTCTGAGCCTCTGCTGCGGGGGATGACGGGCCTTGCATCCATGGGTGTGAAGGCGGTGCGCTCAATCTGTCCACGACTCAACATCTTGTTAGGTGACACGGTGCAGAAGGCTCTCGTAGACTCTGGGTCAGCCCGTTGTCTCATTTCCTTATCTCTGTTTGAAAATTTAGAATCTTCAGGGCTAATTAAGCAGGTTGAGCGAAGTTCCCCTATCTGCTGGACTGCGTCTAATTCTCCACTCCCCATCATCTATGAAGCCCGCTTTAAATTTAAAATCGAACATTTTTCTTGGGTGTGGAGCTTTTGGGTGGCTAAGGACCTTTGTTTTCCTGTCATTTTGGGAGCGGATTTCATTAAGCGCACTGGCCTGATTTTGGACTTAGGTAGAGGCCAGTGTTTCTTCCGATTCGCGAGACGGGTGTTAATTCCTTTTGCTGATGAGATTAACGGTGGTGCCGCTGTGGTGGAGCCTGAGTCACCCGGCGAAGCGAAGATCGATCCTTTAGGGCATCTGACTCCTGGTGAGGCTGAAGCGATTAGAGCACTGTGCATTCGTTTTCCTGAAGTGCTTACGCCGAAGCTGGGAGTCACCAATCTTCTGGAGTACGAGATTCGACTCACTGACACCCGTCCCGTGCGTTCTCATCCGTACAAATTAGCTCCACCCAAAATGGAAACTCTTCGTACCATCATTAATGAACTGCTCGAAAATGGGGTTATTGAGCCTTCCCGCTCAAGTTACGCAAGTCCAGCCTTTCTCGTCCCAAAACCCAATGGCAAGTCTCGAATGGTCCTGGACCATCGCAAGTTGAATGCGCAAATTGAAATCGACTCTGTGCCTCTCCCCGATTTGCATTCGGCGTTCGATTGGTTCGGTAAGGCCAAGTATTTTTCTGTCTTTGACCTAAACCAGGCTTATCATCAGATTCCTTTGAAACCTGAGTCTCGACCTCTCACTGCTTTCTGCGTCCCGTGGAATTTATACCAATTCACACGAGTTCCGATGGGTCTAGCTGTGGGGGCCCAGACTCTCACCAGACTCCTTGATTCCATATTTCATGACGTCAAATTCAAATATGTGTTTAATTACCTCGACGATCTTCTGGTGTACAGTGAGAGTTTCGAAGACCATCTGACTCATCTAGAGGAAGTTATGAGTAGGTTGCGTAGGGCTGGCCTTACCGTAAATCCCGACAAAGTTAGTTTTGCTAAGCCAGAAATTTATTTTCTTGGCCATCTTGTTTCTTCTCGGGGCGTCTGCATCGATCCAGCTAGGACCCAGGCCATCAGGGAGTTTCCTCCTCCTAAAGATGCCAAGGGTATTGCCAGATTCATCGGCATGGTAGGTTTCTACCGACGCTTCATCCCCAACGTTGCTGAGTTGGCGGCCCCTCGCAATGAACTTCGCAAGAAGGGAGCCAAGTTTGTGTGGGGTGAAGTGCAGCAGACGTCCTTTGATTTTCTCAAAGAGGCCATCATGCAGCCGCCTGTGCTGGCTATGCCGGATTTCAACCAAAAGTTCGTCCTGCAGACTGATGCTTCCTCCGTCGCGATTGCGGCTGTGTTGTCACAAGAGGTGGATGGGGTTAGGCAGCCAATTGCGTACGCCTCACGTACTTTGAATCCCTGTGAAAAGAAAAGCTCTTCTGTCTATGAACTTGAGTGTTTGGCTGTCGTGTTTGGTATTAATAAGTTTAGAAGATTTTTAGAACATAAAGAATTTTTGTTAGAAACCGACAACCAAGCACTCTCGTGGCTTCTCGCCCATCCCCGCCAGCTTGGGAAGATTGGTCGTTGGGTTGTGCAAATTTCGTCCCTTAAATTTCAGGTGCAACATGTCCGAGGCACACAGAATGTGATCGCCGACACATTATCTAGGATGTACCACTCACCCGACGACCATCCTTCGAATCCGGAGCAGACGGGATGTTCCGTGCTCTTGGATTTTCCTCTGGCTTTTTCAGATTTCATTCCCCATCAGTAGAAAGATCCCGAGCTGGCAAAAATCATAGGTGAGCTTCAGAATGGGGGAGCCCACCCCCCCTATTTTCTGTCCCAGGGTGCCCTTTGCTGCCGAGCCCGGCAGCGAGGCAAACCAAAAGTAGTGCTGCCAAGTCTTCTAATTCCGATGGTCTTTGAGTACTTTCATTCTTCCCCTGTGGGTGGGCACTTAGGGATTCACAAGACCATCGCTAAGGTTAGGGAACTTTTCATCTGGAAGGGTATGGATCGGGACATTGCTGCGCGGGTACGTTCTTGCCAAACGTGCTCGCTTAGCAAGCCCGCTCAGCATACCAAGTTTGGACTATTGGCTTCTGAGGTGGCGGAGAGACCTTTGGAGAAGGTTTTCATCGACTATGTTGGGCCTCTCCCACGTAGCAAGTCAGGAAACAAATTCTTGCTTGTTTGTGTGGATGCCTTCTCCAAGTTTTGCTGGCTTTTTCCCTTAAGGAATGCCACCGCACAGCTCACCGTGCAAGTACTTCGCACCCACCTGTTCCAACACTTCGGTGTACCCGCCACCATTGTTTCCGACAACGGGACCCAATTCATTTCCAATATTTTCAAGAAGATGTGTTTTGGGCACGGTATCCGCCATGTGACCACTTCCCCTTACTACCCACAGCCTTCTCATGCCGAACGGTTCAACCGAAATCTTAGATCCGCTCTCATAGCTTTCCACGCTGATAAGCAGACCACCTGGGATCAGGAACTACCCTGGCTCCAATTTGCCTTCAATACTGCGCATCATGAGTGTCACACGGCGGTCCCTTTCGAGCTGTTCCTAGGCTATCCGCCTAACAACCCGTTAGCGAATGTGTGGGGAATTGGCGACCTTCTGCCACCTCCTGGCGCGGCTGATGTCAAGGCAACTTGGCAAGCGGCCAGGAGAAACTTGATAAGGGCTAGTGAATTGGTCCGGAGGAAGCATAACCGCGGTAGGGTAGACAACCCTTTCCAGGTGGGGGACTTGGTATTTTGCAAGGCTCATCCAGCCAGTTCGGCTGTTGACAAGAGAGCCGCAAAGTTGTGTCATCGGTGGTCAGGTCCCCACCGCATTCTGAGATTCCTGACTCCTGTTACAGCGCAGCTGGGAGACCCGCGGACGGGAGCAGTCTTCCGGAAGGCACACATCTCACACCTGAAGCCCTTCCGGGGAGCTCTCCCGTAGGTCATTCATGGTTACTCGTGTGTCTGGGTGGGAAGTGCACTGGCCCAGAGAACCTGATCAATTCTTCTGTCCCCTTGTTCTGCGGAGGTACTTCCCTTAGTAAATTTATCCAGCTCTGGCCAGAGCAAATCCTGGGGGTGAGTATTCCCCCCAGTTTGGAAGTCCCTCGGCGTTCCCCACTCCAGACACTTGAGTCGTCTACTGGTGTTGTTGTTTTTTCTGAAATGGGGAGAGGCTTTGTTTTGTCCCTTTGGAGAGGAGTGTCCTCTTTTGGGGGGGGGAGGTTGAGCCGTGACTACTTTCCACCGACGAATGTCACGCCTCATTTAGTGTTTTATATAGTACCGATTGTAGTGTCTGTGGTCTGACGTCCCCATTTGCACGGCCGTGAACCTCGTGTGCAGAGTCCTTGGGCGTTGACTTGAGAACCCCGAGGCCAATTTCCGTTGCTCAACGTGCAAAATTGCTCATAGGCTCCGTGACTGTCAAACGACGAACATTCTGCGAATTTTTCTGTCATAAAGTTTGTATTAGTGAAGTAATTTTGTGTTATGTGTTCTGTTTGTTAATGTCATCGTAATGTTCGCCTAAACGAGCCGTTACCGCCTGATGGGTATGTAACCTTTTCATTTCTGCATTTTAGGTTAAAACTTTTGATTTTCACTCGGCCTTAGGCCGAGTCTCACAGTAGGATTTATGGAAGCCCCTTGGGTTCTGTTAAACGTTTAACACTATTCTGTGCCTCAAATAGAGCACTGAACAGCATTTAAATGTGTTTTTCCATGTTTATGGCCTAGTTGAACTTGAGCGTTTTCTCACTTTTCTTTGGCTTTAGGCCAAGGCTTGGTGGGCGTCAGACCAAATGTTATGTCATTGTTTTGTAGTCTTCATTGCTGTGTTTAGTTTAAGACCTTTTCCGAGGTCCTAGAGCAAATATAACCCGAGATATAAGACTTTAAATACCACTGTTTGAGAGGTCCAACTCAGTTTGTTTTTTGTCCACTGTTTGTGTAATTTTAGGCCTAAGGCCTCCAAATAGCTTTAGTTTGTATTCTTGTGTTGGCCTACACCTTGCCGAGGTCAATCATTCATTTTGGATTAGGGCAAATGTGTTTTTGTAGCTGATAAAGCTAGGCCATTGTGACATATCTGATTATGCTGTATAAGTTGGCCTTAGGCTTTTCCCAAGGGCCAGTTTGGTTATTTTTAGTTGTAACTTATGCTCATGAATGTTTCCTGCAAGTTTAATCCAATTCGGTTAATAATTAATTTAGTTATGAGTTTTTTTTATTTTTGACTTTTCTGATACTGAAGTACCCTTGGGTAACTTGTAGGCCAAAAGGCCTCAGGCTTTTATTTAAGGCTCGGTTTAGGCTTGGAAAGCTGGGGGCATATTTCCCCCAGCTTTTAAGACTATTCCGAGTGAATTCGGTCAGTGATTTTTATTGTTATAATCAGAAATACATGTGAATGCTCCTCTAGGCCAAAATTTTGAGTTTTCCTTAAAACTGCCATTTTCATGTGTTTTTCTATTTTTATCTGTTTATGTTTCATTGTTTTACTTTATCTTTTGGCACTCTGGACTAGATAGTTTTGGGCTTTTTCCCTATTTTTGAATATTGAATGGTTTTAACTTCTCACCTGACCTGACAGTGAATTTATTTAAAAATAACTTCTTGTTTAATCTTGTACAGTTCTTTGTTTATTTTAAAAAACCAGTGTTTAGCTCTTTTAATATTGTTTTCATGATTGCAAATTGTTAAAATCCCCTTTTGAAATTTTAATTTTTTTTAATATTTTGTGAACAGTAGTAGTGGACTTTGGGGACTTCTGACCCAAAAATGTTTGTTCTTGTTTTCATGCGGTAATTCATTTATAAATGCAACTTTGATATTTTAGTTAGGGTAAAGCTGTGTTTTTATATGATTAGCAAATTTTGATTAAAAAAAAAAATATATCTGGCAAACTCTGAAAGTGACTGAATTTTGGACTGGTGTTATTGGGGCTTCTGGGTTGTGTTTCCCAGGGTCCCGGAGGAGCGCGACCACCTCAACAGCATGAGCGTCGGCGGAGAGGGATTTTCCACCTTGGCTGCCGTCACCGGATTCTTGCCCCCCTCTCCGCCCTGTTTCGTCGCCCCTCCGGTGGGTCGCTTTGACCCGCCCAGAACCGCCTGCCGCAAGTTACCATAGAACTTTTTTTTTGTTATATGTTTATATTTATTTATTTGTTGATTGTGTGAAAGCTGTTGCCACCATGCACTTATATTTGTATTACTGTTATTTAGTTTTAGGCACAGTTTTTTTTTGGTAAATTATTTATAACTTATTTAAAGGGGGCCCCTACCAAACCATTTCTTTGATCTATAAAAAATTAATTTAAATTCTCTGTTGTGCTAATTGTTTCTTGTTATTTATTTATTTATTGATTTGTTGAATTATTTATTTAAATGTTAATTTATTTATCTACTGTTGGTTAGTTTATATATTTTTTTAAATTGATAATGTTGACTGAACTCAATTAACTTAACTTAACTTTTGAATACACTGTGTTTTTAAATTATCTAAACTTTAAAACTGTATTTATTTTGAAATATTTTATACAATGAAAAACACCTTTATTTAAACATAAAAAAAGGCCATGTAAGCTAGAAGGCAGGTGGGAACGTTTGTTATTTGCTGAAATTATTTAAAGTCACATGTATTTTGGGTGTTTTTTTGATTACAGTTTGTGCCTCTCAAATGGTGCGTTTTAATGATTTTTCCTCCACGGTCTTCCTATCATATTTAGGTAGGGCTGTGAGCCGCCCCTCGCCCCGCGTCCATGGGAGCACGCTTCCAATTCTGGTTCGCTTGGGTGCGGGTGCGGGGGCGTGGTTCACCTTACCTGGAAACGGTTCTGCTTTGTTCATGGAACTGTAAATTACATATTAATTAAACTGTACTTCTTAGAAATACTCGTATCTACTAAGGCAATTATTTACTGATATGATAGTTATGTGATTTTCAATTTACTTATAAATAATATACCATAATTGTATTTTGCATTCAGACATGTTTCTAAGGGGAATTCTTAGGGACACTGTCAAGAAAGAAACCCACTGGTGTGTGGAACCTTCACCCACTAATCCCCACCCTCTTAAGGCTGAAGTATACCTTGGTATAACTATAAGTGGAGCCTCGTATCTTGAAGCCGATTTGGCTATCCCTTCTCCTTCATTCCTTCTAGTTTTAGGAAAGATCTCTGATGTTTTTTTCCTTTTGAGAACCCACGGGGCGAATGCCAAAATGCGTTGCCAGTTCTGAAGGAATGACGTCATCAGAGAAATAGTAGTCTCGGACGTGAAAACCCCTACCTCCTGCTCCAACTGTCTTCCTTGGACCGTCCACCGATCACACTAAAAAAACAAGGCCAAATCTTAAGGATTGGGCCTGATGATGAGCGGTGTGACTGGTTGATATTGATCGCCTTTTGCCATGTTTTGTTCATACTGGCAGTCTCGTATGATGGTAGACTATAAGTGGAAACATATGTTGTAGTGTTATGACGGTCTTAAATTGTATTTTGATGACTTTCAAAACTTAAACCCTTTCTATAGTCAACCATAGGTGTTTTCCGGTTAATTGAGGAACAAAACCCAGCCAGAAAATCAGGCAACATTATTTTAAGAGCTAGATACCTGTTTGTTTTTTTTTCGTATTCGTGGGGTAAAATGTAAGTGTTTTTTCGTTTATGCATTTGATGTGTATGCAACAAGAACTTCCCATTTGTAAAATTACGTTTTAGCCATAACTGTGCCGATGATGTCACAGGACAAAGGGGCAAAGCCAATGGATACTATTTCACAACCCATAAATTAATTTGTACTGCGAATGTTACATTTGTGCTACCATCGATTCCAACTATGTCAATAAGACGTATTCCATATCAGTAGATACTTCATTTTACGACATTCTATAAAAATGACAAAGATAAATTAATGTAAAATTCATTATTAGAGAAACATTCGCAATATAAAAGATTAATTTTAATGCCACCTTGACTGTCTATCTATTTTCTATCCCAAAACGAGCCTTGCATTCAGTATTAGAACACACAACTTTCTGATATAGTTTTTCTCTATGTAGTATTCAATTAATCGAATAATCCAAGTTAGCTGTTTAAAACATAATAATGCAAGCTCGTAAACGAAATGGCAAATTATTATTGCATTTTGCTCGTTAAATCCAACTAAAACCAACCCGTATATTAAATACATTACTATAAAATATTTCTATATTATTTTAAATTGTCTTACAGATAAAATCTTACAGCATTTTGCATGTCTTCGAGCATTAAATGATTTCGGTATTTTACTCATTTAGATATGCAACCTATCTATGTCGAGTACGAACATAGTGTAGTTTATAACTATTCTATTCTACACTAACAAATGTGTATAATATACATTCCAACCAAAAAATAACCGTGGCTTTTTTTATGAATTTTTTAACGGATTCAGTACTCTGATATCAAATATTATATTGTATATATAAGCTTATAAATTTACGCAATAGTATGCAAAATCTTTTACGCAATATACAAGTTGTAAGCTAGTAATACAAAACAATAACAAAACATGTATATAAGCAAAGCTTTCTCTCTTAATTAATCAAATTAACTGGTGCATTGTTCCTAACTTCATCATTGGATCTACTGCTATGTTATCCAGTAACAGCCTAGTTCCTATACACTAACATGTGCCTTGTGTGTCTGTATATAACCTCCAGCAGTTGGTAATTAATTGCTTTAGCTCTATGATTCTACTGCAATGTATAAACTGAGTCTAACTGATTCACTAACCCATTTGTATCGTACTTATTTAAATAACATGAATTTATCATAGTTCAAATTCTTAAATTTAGGTGTACATTCAATATTTTTTATCAATTCATATTCAACCATTTTCTGATTCTGTTTGTTTATTCAAGTATTAATGAGAACGTACGCAAAGACGTTAAATTAATTACGAATGGGTTGTAATAAAAGACATCATACAACACTTAAGATATATTTATACTTATACTGATTTACATACAGACGGTAAACATATATAAAAGATGGTACAAGGCTATCGATTTCGACCAGTCACACCAGTCATCATCAGGCCAATGAGACAACTCATTAACCCAATGAGATGTCATGATTAAGAATATATTTTGTCATGATAATTTTTTATTTTTGAGAGAACTAAGTTATATTGGGGAGGCTAAAATACGAAATTTGGCCTAAAGACTAATGAAAAACTATCATGACTGCAGTTGAAAAATCAGAGGCTGAGAACAAGGATTTCCACTCCATTTTCCCACTCATGTCTCATTCTGTCACCTGTTTCTTTAATTTAGAGATTTTTGTTTCCGAGATTATAATTTACTGATTCGTTGATTGCCGCATGCACATGAAATTAAATCCTTCATCATAAATTACCTTTGCAAATAAAATTTGCGATTCTTACATTTTAAATAATACTTGCTATTAATGACTATTTCTACCTATAGAAAGCGATTGAGACAAAAATAAAGACTGAATAGGTGTACTCTGTTTATTATTATTTTAATTATTAGTGAATTTCCTTTGGAAAGTGAACTATTAGCATGACCCGCACGGTGAAACTTAAGCCCGGGACCACCATAGAAGTTCCTAACGTGACCCCCTGAACACCTTATGGGGGGTCGTTCAAAATTGTATATATATATATGTGTTTGCACTCTAGCGGTTGCATATTTTGTCCAATTTACTTCAAATTTGGTACGGACGTTCCTTTCTATAATCTTTTGGACAAGTTCGTTGGGCAAAACAATCGGAAAACTCTAAACCCATTTTTTGGGGATTAATCTTTCAAATTTCGAGTATTTGGGCCCAAAAAGGGTCAGAAAAGCCCTAGATGTAAAATTAATGCATGTAAAAAGATGGGAATTAGAGAGGGGAAAGTGTTAAGCCCTCTCTCGTCATTCTAGCATAAATATTTACCGATTTATTAAAGAAAATGTGTATCGGCTAAACACAGTACGTTGTCTTATGGGGGTTTTACACTAGAAAAGCCTGTTATTCCTTTGTTAAAGTACTTTTATTATCCCCAGCATCACGCCTACTTTCAAGCCTGTCTGGACCTTCTCCTAACCTTATAATGCGCAAAATTGTATTCCCAGCTTTGCAAGTAAATGAAACCAGGAGTATCAGAACAGCCAAAAAATCAATGTTTACAGATTTCAATACAAATTGGACAAATGTATGTTTTTACACTGATTTTGAGTTTTAAAAGTTTTTATGTGGAAATTCACTTCCCTCACGTCAGCGTGCTGCGTGCGAACTCGTTTTAATGATATTACTATTATTATTATTAATTACTATATTTATTTCCTGTTATAATTATTATATTTGTATTTTTTTTTGCATAATTAGTCGTATCTGTATTTAGTAATTTATATAACAAATATATTCCAATATCATAGTTGAAAATTTTCATTTATTTGTATCCATTTACATACTTGTATCTACCCCTCTACCAATATATCAATAAAGACGAAAACTAGGTCAAAACGCAGAACAAAACCTCTACATTAGCAAATTTAATTTTAACTTAATTAGCTACTGCAAGAACACCTTGGTTTCTACTATGAAAATGTAGCCTTAATAATTTTGTATATGTAAATATGAAATTTTACATTAAATTGAGCTTATTTCTTTTATATTTGGCATTAGTATAATGCAAACCATTTATTATTGTTATTACAAAAGCATATATTCCTTTCAATATTACTATTTGGAAGTAGCTAATAAAATCGGTCACACTGTATATTTAGGCCTCTAATCGCGAAAACTGTGTTAAAAATATTAAATACTATATACGTATACAACATTGAACATTATTTTCCGTACGTATTTGGTGCATGCATAACATGACGTCTGCCAACACCACAGGGCTGCCGGGTCATGTATTTGAATATAGCGGGAAGACTGTAAATGAATCATTAGTAAAAAGGACTTGTATATTACAACCTCTAAACAAGTTTATTTAGATTTGCTTAATTAATTTTTATATTCTTTGTAGAACCAGACTCTCTTATTATTGAAGCCCAAGTCTATTTATTGCCAGGTATATTTAAGGAGGTTGTTTGCGTGATGGTTGAGGTGTTGAAGGATGATGTTTGGCTTCCTGTTTCCTTATCGCCTTCTGATTTCGTTTTAAATATTGCAAACACTACGTCTCACTTTCGTTTTAGTCTGGATGGCAAACCCGCAGAGGGATAAAATGTACACAAAAGTCGCTTATTACCTATATAAAAGATACAAATCAGAACTTTGAATATAGTTTAGTCATTATAATGATATCCTATCGCCATTATAAGGGTGGTTATTTCGAAAATAGACAAAAATTAAAGTTTTACAAAAATAGAACAGAAAGACTGTATAACCTCTAATACGTCTTATTTGTTTAAATATTAATGGGCTAAAATATGTCTTTAGCCTGGACTTGGATGGTATCAGATTCTGCCTTTGCAGTGAACCACTGATAAAAATGATGTACTTTTCACGTTTGGGACTTAAGTTGCCCTTTACCTAGACTTCATCCTATGCCTGTTATTTTATAAGTTGTGTTAATTCGCTTGGTATAGGAATCATTAATAAAACCCCTTTAGAAAATAATAACTCATTAAGGAATAAATTTCAGAAGGTAAAATATGATATCCAAGCTGTACCAGATATGGTTACTTTTTAGACTAACTGTCCTCCACCGACTGTCAACTTACATAATAATAATTAATACAATTATAACGTTGTGTTTGTCGGGCTTGGATTAAAATGTTTGTATTCACACTCTATATTTATAACCCTTACGTTACTTAATATGATTAAAATAACTAGATTTAAATGGTTTATTTTTTTGGATCAATCTCTCCATTCAAAACCCAAACCATCCAAACCCAACATCTACAAACTACAGTAAATGTTTTTAGAACCGTGAAACCTAGGCCAATTTTGTAAAGTATTTTCATATTCAATATTGGGTGTTACATCAAATTCTCCACCGCCATCAGAGTTCGAAAATATTATTGTCTAATTATTACACTGATAACAGAAAACAATTCTCATATTATTTAAAATTAACTTATATTGTTTTTATTTTTACCTTCCCGTTTATTATATGTATATTATATTGATTTGTGATACCATAAAAACCGTATTAATGTTTCATTTATAAATGTTTCAATGCAGTTGTTTTTACTTTAGTAGTTATTTTTATGATTATGTAGTAACCCATTGCCAATTATTTATTAAAGAGGCGATGTATTCGGATGTTGTGGAAACAAAAGTTTTGAAACAGTTATATTGTCAATATATTATTAAAATTTGGACAGACTGTGAACAGGTCACAGCGGGATACAGCAGTAGAGTGTGAATTTTACAGAGCGATGTGCAAATATAAATTAAATTGTCGAAAGTCAATTATCAAATGAACAATGAAAATATTGATATTAAGTGAAATCTTCTAAAATGGTGTCATGATATTGTCGCACTGTTGTCGAAACATTTTTTTAATATTCCGTCACTCAATTGATATGCTTAGACTATACGCCTTTAAACATATTGGCTGTAAACCTAAAATGAATGTTTAGTAAAAAAAGTAATAATAATAAATTTTAGGAAAGTTTCAAGAGTACATATTGAGATTGTATAAATGACATAATTAGAAGGGACGTGTTTAAAACGTATGACATAGCCCCGCTAAACACAGACCTGAGTTCGTAAGGTCTGACTTTGTTACGTTCTTGGAAAACCCAACGCTTACCGAGTCACGGTTGTTAAGCAAGCGTCAGTTTACCCTTATAATTACAAGTTGGAAGAGAGTGATTACCCTTATGAAACATGGGCCACAGATAGTCTATTTATTTATTGCATTAAAAATACTTGTTTTTTGTATATGTGCTTCATTTTAAGGGTGTATATGCAGTTGAGATTGAAAGATACTGTCTGATTTTAAGATAATTTATCTATTTTAGCATTTTAATTTTACATTTTCATAATGCAAATGCGAACCGCTAAAAGGGATTCTTTTTAAAGTTTTATTTTTATGAACTATAAACAAACTGTGTTTGTTACCCTACATTATTTGGTCACCCAGGGGTATAATATTAAAGTTAATATTTGTTATTGAAATATATATTCCATTAACGAATTATTAAGTTTATATGACTTCAAATATAATAGAAACACATGTAAAATAAAATGGAATATAAACATTTGTTGATAAATAAAATTAAAATAACGATAGCAAATATGTATGAGAACCTATTTATTCAAAATAAGGTTTACTGTGGTCAAAAATGACGCAGCAAGTAATATACCAAGATACAAGTTGTTATATCTATTAACCTGCGGATTGCGATACAGGCATGGCATTTTTACATAGCGTTATTAATGCAAAACCTACTTTATACCTAACATACAACAATGTGTGCTATAATAATATTTGAAAGGTGCCCGGATGGCAAATGATTGGGTTCAGGTCCAGAATCAAGGTGATACTTATGTAAATAAATTTAATATAATAATGTTTCGCTTGTCCAAAACGTTATAGTAAATACATACTTATACTACCTACATACTAATGAATGTTATAAAAATTAAGTAAAATACCATATACTATTTATACAGCAATTTAAAATTAAGTTAAACAATTTATTTTCGATGTCAAAGACTACTTTCAATAAATACTTAGTTTTACAGAAGTGTCTGTTGCTGCTTGACATTAATGTAGACGAGTAGTGTTATATATTGTACATTTACTTTAGATCTCTCAGGATCGTGATCCGATCGCCGATAACTTGTAAAAGCAAACATTGAGACAATCGCGAGGAATTTTAGCAGAGCGTGTTTTCTCTCCACTTTCAGTTCAATTCTAGTGAAAGCCCTGCACACATTGAGAAACAGTGATTGTGAGGGGGAAAGTTTATTATCATAGAATTTTTATTTGTTTAATAAATAATACACCCACTGAAGTGTATTTCTTTATATCTATTTTATAACTTTACCATAAATGCTATGGTAGCTTTAGAAATGTACATATTTGTGTGATAATCAAAACTTAGAAGTAATATGTTTGATAATTCATCTTTTTTTATGACAAGTAATAAGCGATTTCCGGCTCTTCAATAGCAATCGTGAGGTTTAAAAAATAATTGCTATAACTATAATTCACATATTGCGTAGATTAAGTATTACGTATTCTAACTTTCAGTAGTCATCAGGGGCAACTAACAAACTCCCTAATAATAATAAAAAAAATTAATATTGTAAATTTAAAGTTTAATGATCATAAATTTTTTTATCAACCCGTAAAAACAAATATTTTTTTAAAAATTAATATTTGTAAATGTAATTGTATACAAATTATATACCTTACTACAACATACTTACAAACATAAATTAATTGTCAAGTGATACGACATAATTCATATTTACTCTAGTGTTATTGATAAATTATTATAAAACGATTACGGTGTAGCATACACATTGTGTTAGTGAAATTTAATTTTAAATTTCCTTAAGCATAGAAACACTTCAAGTTTTTTTGGAAATGGTTCTGCTTTATTTACATTATAGTAAAGTACTTCTTAATTAAACTTTTACTATTATCGTACAATCGTTTCCTGATATACTGTATTAAAGAGCTATTTTATTCGAAGTTCCTATCGAATATAATGTTAAAAAAATAACAAATATTTAAATATATTAATACTATTGTATAATAATAAATAAATAAAAACATGCTAAAGAGGATTCATTACTAATGCTGTACATGCCTTCATTTTCATACAGAAAGAGATCAGATTAATTTGTATATACAAAAATGCCTGAATGGTATATTATTTTTTTTATTTAACAAACGGTAGTTCATAATAGAGTAACATTTTCTTAAATGGCAATTATAAATGATTTGCGTTTACATTGTAAGCTAATATGAGAGTTTATTTAGTAATTTGATGGAGAAAAGGTAGTATCAAGTTTTTTTGCATGTACAATTTTAAGAATTAAGCTGATTGGTTGATTGGAAGTTAAGATGTTTATTTTTCATTGTATCCTAGTTGTATTAAACATCAAATAAAACGATGTGGCTTCGTGGGCATGAAACTAATCACTGGCTATCTCTGGGCAATGAAGCCCAGAAACGACATCATGCTGGGTGCATAACTTTAAACAAAGTTTAGTTAATATGAACATAATTGCTAAACAACTACTAAAAAATGAGATGTCACATTTTAGGAGAGTGGCAATTAAAGCTATGGAACTTTACGGAGGAATACCGGACAACGTGGTAGTTTAGTGACCTGGAAGTAATGAGAGCACCAGTTCATACGGTCGATAGTCAGTATTTGTAATAGTTTTATAAAACTACTACTTTTTGATATGTCCCTTGGAATCCATGTTTTTATAGACAAACAATATGTTTTATTACGTTTCTCAAGTTATTTATATTAGAAAGTCGAATGTTACAGTGTAAGAACATAAGAAAGCCCTTGGTAATCGTATCAGTTTGTTATACCCCGCTGGTATATTTTCTGTAATGTCATGATTTAGAAACTGTATAAACTACTTTCTCTAACTAGTTTTTATCACAAAGTAACAAGAAAAATATGTAAAACCATAAGGATTATTTCAATGGGCAAAATTAATCACGGAATGTAATTATAACTATAAGCGCCGTGCCAATAATAATAACGCTTAAAATTAAACTTTGATCTGACGTTACTTATATACAGAACATATATATATATAAGTTTACGATAAAACCAAAAATAACATATAAACAAACAATTTGGTAGATGCTTCAGTGCATTTTACCATTTAGGAGGGACAAGCCAAGAGAATGCTGTATTCTTTGAACTGCACTAAAATGGTTGAATGGTCGGCCTCAGTTTGAGATAAGCTTATATGTACATTAGCATAGGATATATATATTTATATATATAATTTATAATTTATATATATAATATATATATATATTTATATATATATCGTATGCTAACGTACATATAAGCTTATCTCAAACAGCGGCCGAACATTTAACCATTTTAATGCAGTTCAGAGTATAGCATTCTCTTGGCTTGTCGCTCCTATATGGAACAAATGCCCTGTATCATCTAGCAATTAGTTTGTTTATATTTTATTTCTGTTTTTAACGTAAATTTATTCCGGAATGAAATATGGAGCACATGGAAGGTTGCTTTAGCGCAATTGCGTCTTATATGAAAATTTTGACAAATTGCCAAAAAGTACCAAACCCGATTTTAAAAGTCAGTAGAAATATACAGAATTATTATTTTGTATAGTTATATCATTATGTTAAAACAAACCAACATATATATTTTTCCTAATTTACCTTTCAACATGTGCTAAACGCTATTTTGGCCTGTTTACTTGAATTAGTTAAAAACTCTTGCCATTAATAAATTCATACGTGGACTATTGTTCTTAAAGCATAATAACGGCTTACTTAAGAGGGTTATTTCACATGGGCAGAGGGTAAAATTATCAAGGGAAAATAATCTTAAGCTTGTATGGTATTAAACACCACACGTCAGTTGCTTTACCTTTAGGATAAGAAACTAAGGTAGCAGATAATTCTTGGACTCATGGTAAAACTTATTCAAGGTTTGTAATCAGTTTCGCTATTTCTATGGAATGTGCTTACAAACCTGTATGCCTCTATAAGTACCTTTTTTTTAAACCACTCAAACAATGGGAATCAAAAGTTAAATAACTTCTGGTGTTGTATTGTCGATTTCTAGCTTACCTTTTTTTTAAACCACTCAAGTCATTGGGAATCAAAAGTTAAATAACTTCTGGTGTTGTATTGTCGATTTCTAGCTTACCTTTTTTTTAAACCACTCAAGTCAATGGGAATCAAAAGTTAAATAACTTCTGGTGTTGTATTGTCGATTTCTAGCTTCCATCTGAGGGATGTTGTGTTTTTTTACATATTTCATAGTGTTAAACACAGGCTGAGAAAAAATGTAAATGTAAGAATGTAAGAATCTCTAGTTCCTTAAATTTTGTCTTAACCGAGTCTTTATTTCTAAGTCCAAGGATAATTCTAATAGTATTTTTTTTTGCATTTTTAAAATGGATTTAAAGTTCTTATTTGAGGTTGGTCCATAAATGCTAACCCCATAAGATACGTATGAGTCTATGAGAGCAAAGTATAAAACCTTTAAGGTTTTTAAATTATAAATTTTGGACATTCTTTGAAGTGCATATATTCCAGATGATATTTATGGAACCTTTGTACATAAGACAAAATTCTCTAGCAAGAGTACAAAAAGTTGAGTTGTTAAAAAATATAAGTGTTTTAATACATAAGTCTAAACTTGACTAGAAATCAATTTGATCGATATAGCTAGGTGAAAAATTCCTAACTTTATCGAGGGAAGATGAGAAAACTGTTTACAGTTGAAATATTTACAATAATTAGAACTGCAACTAATATTTAGTTTTTAATTTAATTTTCAAATAATTTTAATTTTAATAATTCTTCCGTTGGCAACCATACCATGTGAAATGTTTTGATTCGACTCTGACTATACATGTTACCCGATACTGTTCATCTGTTAACAAGACTGTGTTTGACACCAGCCGGAAGTCTTTATATTGTTTATTTATGCAACCTTCGAATTATTTTTCATAAATGCTCTTACAAAATAAACTAAATTCTTAATGCTTGATAATTTAACTTGACATGAGCTGACAAGGATATTTTAATATAAACCCGTTTTACTGATAAAAGTTGGCAATGATTAAGGCAGTTGTTATCTAAACTTGTAGTTTATGACAGCTATTGAAAACTATGGAGGGCAAAACATGACATCAAAACTAAACAACGTCAAAAAGGAATGCAAGATTTGCTATGAAAAATTATTTTTACAATCCTTCGTGGCCGTTTTATACAAATATCCACAACACAACATCATTGAGAAGGATTGATGTTGTATACTTTCTTAAGAATTATAATCTTCTAGTACGAATAGTTATTGTTTTATCAAATTTAAATCATTCATGGAATATATACCGACTAGAATAACTTTGTTTCAGATGGCTTGTTGTACTATGTACTATTTATGTTATATAAATAATAATAATGCTCTATTATATAGACAGTGGTTAAATATTTTTACAAGGGTTAAAATGTAAAAAGTATTCTTTATCAGAAATTGTTACTACTTGTTTCTTTTACCTTTCTACTTTCAACTACATTTAAATGAATTTGTTGAATTATATCGTTGCCAAATTTGTATCACATACTATTCATCCCAACGGTTCCTCATGAATCCATCGACCAAATCAAAGGCTCTGGACATCAAAAGGTGTTTTAAAGAAAACCATACTTATAACTGCTATATATTTTGAAACAGTATTACTCCGAAACTGTATTGCCTATGGTAAAGATTAAATATAATTAGTTCCATCTTTTAATCAATCAGTGCAGGTAACCCATCCCAGCGCCACTTGCGCATATCCCCGCAAAGTGGATTAGCCAGGTGACTGCGGCCTTCGTGCAACTGACCTCACTGCAGATAACCGTGGCAAATTATATAATCGATACATTTGTATAATGCACTGTATGTAATTTTTCAAATGTGATAAAAATAAATGTAATGGCAATTCAAAGCCCTGTTTTAACATCTAAATGTCAATGAAAGTAACTACATTCCAAAGATTACTACATTTTAATTTTAATTTTAAAACGTAATTTTTAAGTGTTTTTTATTGAACCTTTGTAAGTAATGGACACCAAAAAGTTTTAAAACAATCTTCTTGCTCCTGACAATGTACAATAATTAAGTGATATCTTATTTGTTGGATTTTTTGTAAAAGTGGTCTTGAATAAAATATCAATTAATAAACAAATATTTAATGTGGTTTATATTCAATTATAATCAAAGGGTACTTTTACAACTCGTATATTTAAAAATCAATGCAACATAATATTATTTTTTCAATCAAAGATTAAATTGTTTATTGCTTAAATGAGTTTTTTCCATAATCATAAATCATTGATTCAGCAGCAATATTGCTCAAGTGGATTAGTTGGACCCCGGAAACAAGGTCACTGCAGTATCATAATACTGCTAGCAACCCTAATATATGTTGAGATATTTTCAATATTGTTTCTGTAATATGATGCGTTGACAGTGAGAATGAGTATTTTAAGTAACAATACCCATTAATTTTCTTCCAAATTTTTAGTATTAGCTTTTGCAAAAAATAAAATAATAAAATAAAATAAAATAAAATATAAAATTTTCGCAATAAAATTGGTACATTCAACAACTATTAAGAATAGATAACCTTTAACTCTGTGTGTAAATAGTTTGAACTTATATTTATCTTGAGAGACCAATGATAAAACGTAGAAGTGTGAGACAAACAATATAAAATAAAGTTTTTAGGTGTTTTAAGTTAGATGCAAAAGAGATTACACGTCCTTATTCTGTGGTTATGTTTATATATGACCTTAAAGTACATAGTTTTAGTAATGGTGACGTCTTAAAAAACCCACTGTTTTAAAACCTATCGTACTGGCTGTTACATTTAACTAACTTACTATTATATATTAAATTTTTATCACCTCGAGTTCAGGTAGAAGATAATAATTGACAAAGTATATGGTTTATAAAATGTTTCGACACTTCAACATTTAATGTTATAAATAAACTTATAAGCTTAAATTATTACTAGAGTCTTGTGCAAAAGTAATCTTTAAAAGTGTCATTGCAAAACCATGTGCATAACATTGGTTAATAAAATAGAATTATTTACAAACACATGGTTGCTTGTTCCCTAGACCATATAACCAACAAACAATATTACAATGTTTAACCCGATCTACGTGTGGCATCTACCAACGCAACAGAACAGCTTACTCATGTATTGTCAGCAGCCGGAAGAAACCCCGCGTTTTTGTGTAACAAATACTGTACTTCAATGTACAAATTATTTTTTATACGATGTTTTGTTTTACAAATGTAACAAAATTGATGGATTTAAATTAGTTTTTGTTAAATCTATTATGGTTAGGATTTTTACTCATGATTAAATTGTATTTAATTTTTTTTTCAACCGGCAGAAAATTAAAATTTACTGGAAACACATACACGGGATACAATACAAAAACAGCCCTCTCTAATTTATACATTTTCTTTCTTTTTCCCACCTATTAATCACAATAATTCAAGTAATAACGGTATTTATCTAAGTCTAGTTGCCTATTTTGTTTATATAATTGCATACTTATAATGATAAAAATTCAGCGGGAGAAATATGGTTTATTATTTATGAAAACCATTACAAGTATAAAAATATATCTACAAAGTATTCTAGGCTACCTAAATCTAAAATCGTAAGGTGATATGTTTTGCAGCAATATGTAAAGCTTTTACGTTATGTAGTAATATTGTTAGTTTAAAAGTCTAGGAAGACAGAGGCCTAGGGTTTAGGATTTCAACCTATTACTTGAAATGTGCATAAGGTTAACTTGAGTTGCCATGCAAAGTTCCAAGACACTCAGATGAATTTTACAAGAATTTTTAGTGGTAAAAGTAAATCGAAATTCTAATTTATATATCTATATATATCGTCAAAAAATATACTAAACTGTGTAGTGAAGAAGAACAATTACACGAATACGTGACAAAAAAATGCGTTCATAAAAAGAGAATATCCTCTAAGATTATTAGAACAAAAAATTGAAACACAAAATCAGTCCCCTCAGCAAATAAACACAGCTCCTATCAATAATTCAGCTCTGAATTAATTACGGAATTTTATGCTGGTTTACAAATGTTGAAAAGAATTATCAAAATTACTCATAAAGTTCATTAGTATGAACTAATGAGTTCATAATGACTTCTCCTTTAAGAAGTGAAATATACAAACCGCCATCAGGGTAGTTTTAAATACCTCCGTCGCAGCAAACCTGCGTACTCAGTTAATTTCCAATGCAAAATATATGTCTCAATACCACATAAAGCCGCATACCAAGATTCATAAAAATATATTCACAAATAAGCGATATATCAAATTTTAATCATTCTCCAAAAGAATAACATTGGGAATGAGTACGCAGGTTTGCTGCAACAAGGAACACAAGAAATTGTTTATTATGCTAATATCAATATAACTCAACTAGGTGAAGTCGTATACCAGTTTTTATTCATTAATGTTCGTAATTAAGGGAGACAGAGCATTTAATTATTCTCCATAAGAATAACATGGGGGCTGAGTACGCAGGTTTGCTGCTACGGGAGCCTTTGGCAATAATGTTTTTTTTTGAGCAAATATCAATAGACCACAACGAGATGAAGCTTTTTACCAATTTTCGTCAGTATACGTTCACAATTAAGCGAGATATAACAATTTTCTTTTCCTCCATAAGAATAACATTAGACAACATACTGTGTTTAGCACTTTCAATATCTCGGTAACCAATTGACGTAGAGGAATGATAAAAATACCAAATTGTGTGTTTTTTTAAGCTGAACCCAATGGTGAAAACTAAAATTTGACTATTTCAAAAATTATATGTAAAAATTTCAAAAAACCCATTTTTGGGGTACAAAACCCCCCAAAAATACCCCTTAAGGTAGAGTGATATGGCTGGTTTTCGAACCTTAAGTCATAAATGTTCCTTTACACGTTTATACCAAATTTCATCAAAATCTTTTTTACGAGAGTTATCGCACCCACGGACACATATATATATATATACAGTTTCGAACGAATGGTCTTTTGGGGTCTGGGGACCTCAAAACGAAAAGTTATCATGGTCCCGGGCCTAGGTCTTACCATGTGCACTACGGTAATAGCTTCTTCCCTATAGGGGAAATTCGCTAAAAGAACATAAACTTTGATGGATTTAATTTCAAAACCATAACTACTCATTGACCAGCATGATAATACAGTAATAATAATGGATTTGGGTTACGTCCTCGAAAAAACCAAAACCTTAACCAGCAGTTCTACAGCTTTCTACAACTGAATTTTCGAAATTTTTAAGTGTGTGCGAACTATGTGTAAACTGTGTTTGTGTTTTTTTTTAATTCTGACGAGTCCTACTTGGATAAATTTTCTTCTATTTAATCACTTGATAATGCCGTGTTTACGTCGAAACATGTTGTGAAACTCCTTCACAATTATGAACTGTTTGACGGAAGGTATGTACAATCTGTTTTAGTTATAGTAAAAAAGTAAAATGTTCATTTTCATTTACACTTGACCCTTTCAATAGTAGACCTCTGTTGATGAAGGACAGACTATGGTACGATGATTTTGAAACCAAATTATTTAATATTTTAAAACTAAGGTTTGCATGGTGAGAAAAACAACAATTTATATTTGCATTAGGACGGGGTACTACAAAAAAATATTTATTGACAATAAAAATAAAGATATTTGTTTTATCCTCCGGTGAATACATCTCGAAGTATTTAAGCTGCGGAACAGTTGAATGATTTAAAAATAATTATAGCTCATTTGTTATTTGATACAATTAATTATAAATTTACTGAAATTGTTTTTTGCACCAAGGGTAAATAAATTAAGGTGGGAGTTTTAATTAATTTTAGACAACTAAATTTGTTTGTTTCAATGAGCCGAGTTGGTATTTTTACTCAGCACTATTTTTTACAAAATTTGTTTTTGTAAATGGTAATACCTTTGTATTCTTAATTTTCCCCTACAGACTGACATCAAGCTTGTCTTTGAGGATAGTTTACATACTATCCAAGGGGGAGCCGTCTAGTGAGGTTGGAAAACAATAAAACTCAAAGTCTAAATGCTTATTCCACTTACCTAAGCGTTATGAGTTGTCTAAGTCTGTTTTATTGACAGCCACTTAACCTAGGTTAATAATTCTCAAATGATTCTTAAATACTAAATACATTACTTAAGAAAATAGCCTTTTTAGCGTAAGAGGATTTGAAAATCTAGGACACACAAGCTATCAGCTCAGTCAAGTAGCTCAGAACCTTAGATGTTATAAATCATCCGGTAAAGTGCATCACAATCTTTTTAAGGCTTGGTTAGTCCTGATTGACTAGTGTTCTACGTTTTAGCAAACTTTCGCTATATGAAGAAGCAATTATCGTAGTTGACAAGGTAAGGGAATGATAACGATAACCATTCGTTTTGATGGCTCCACAGGGCAAGAATACTATTTTTACAACTAAAAAAGTAACTGAGTATTATTTACTGGTTATTTTATTTAGTGACACAAAACCTAGGTAAAATGAATAAGCTGAAATATAATAACCCAATATCGGCTATATTCACCTGGCTATATTCAGGTATATTCAGCTATTTATATCTTTATTAAACCTTATTTTTTTAACATTAATATCATTAAAATTGTAAATTGTGTGAACAATATAGAGTAAATATATATAACTGTTGGACAACAATTGGAATAATTTTGTGTTATTAATGTATAACTTAAATTGAAAGTTATTATTATGAATTGATGTATTCTTACTAAAATCATGCCTTTGGTTAATTTAAAATAAATTGAGTTTGGTTATTCAACTTACTACTCACCCATGGATATACATATATATATATATATAAATCTTAATATAAATAGTAAACGTCATATAAAGTGGTTTTACTAAAGCAGATAAATATTCCGCATTTGTAATTTGTATTTATTAAATCTTACCTCTTGAAACACTTGATGTGTTAATTTTAACTGTTGGAAATACATGACTGAAAACAACTCGGCGTTTACTTATCTCGGCGTATTTGACCATTAAAATGGCAGTTATTTCACGTTTATGTAAATCTAATATATAATTAAATCACAAACTTAAAAAAAATTAATGAGAAATAATATTTAGATCTTTGTATGATTTTAAACTTGTAATAACAGGTAACCACGTTAACAGCACAGCTTAAAAATGGGCTGGTGTTATATTTTCTATTAAGTTCGACCATGGTTTGGAAGCTAAGATGTCGATATATTAGATTATAATAGAGTGAATTTAGACTTATTAATAAGGGAACCTACTTTAAAAGTTAAGGGAGACTCTGATTTACTGTTTGTAGTTTTAACAACTCCTTTAAATAGAACGACGACCTTAAAAGGGCCTCTAGTAAGTAAAGGAATGTTTAACACACTATTTTCTGAGTGTAAATATTTTATTCGGGAAACTTAAAATTAAGGAACCGACACGAGTTTAAAATTAAGAACGAAATTTAACAAAATGAGAAACCATTACAATATTGGCAAAAGAGCAAAAACCCACATCGTAAAGCGTTTTATAAAATAAAAAACAACAAAAAACACAGTGATTGTTACAAAAATACTTTCAAACCCTCTTTATGAATAATAAGATTTTAAGTGGTAAAATAGAGGTTACGGAATAATAAATATGACTAGTCTTTTGAAAATTTCACAGGAAAGCAGCAACTCCGTTCATTTAATAGTAGGACGCAACCCGGCCTTTATTAAACCTAGCCTCGGATTACTATCGGCCTAACCATAATAAACGGTATCAGAAAACTGACAGATATTTTCCCCTCTCTTAAACTGTTATGCATAACATGAAGTACGATAACATAAATAATATATAAACCGATTTCGTAAACTATTTTAGATTATAATGATTGATTGATAATCTATTTCTGTTCTATAATTTCTGTGATAACTCTCGTAAAAATGGTCCGATTTTGATGAAATTTGGTACAAACATGTAAAGCAACATTTACGACTTTAAGTTCGAAAACCAGCCAGATCGCTACATTCAAAGGGGTGTCTTGGGGGGGTTTGAACCCCAAAAATGGGGATTTTGAGTTTTTTACGTATAATGTTTTAGTAAATCAAATTTTACTTTTCACCAATGGATTTGGCTTGAAAAGACGAACAATTTGGTGTTTTTATCTTTGCTCTACGTCAATTGGTTATTGAGATATTGCAAGTGCTAAACACAGTACGTTGTTTAATGCTTTTCTTATGGAGAAAAAGAAAATTTTATATCTCGCTTATTTATGAATATAAAATAACGAAACTTGGTATATGGCTTCATCTGGTTTTGGTTTGTTGTTGTTTGCAAAAAAACAAAATTTTCACGCATGGTTCCCGTAGCAGCAAACCTAGGAACTCGGTCCCCATGTTATAATTATGGAGAATAATTCAAATGTTACATATCGCTTATTTATAAATGTATATGAATGAAACTTGGTATGTGACTTTACTTAGATGAGTTCTATTGATATTTGCAATAAAAACCAATTATTTTTTGTTCCTTGTTGCAGCAAACCTGCTTACTCATCCCCAATTTTATTCTTATAGAGAATAATTAAAATTGTGTTTATCACTTATTTTCGAATATATTGTTATGAAACTTGGTATGCGGTTTTATGTGGTATTAAGACATTTGAAATTCGCTGGGTACGCCAGTGTGCTGCGACGGGAGTATTATCATTTCTCTACGTCAATTGGTTACAGAGATATTGAAAGTGCTAAACACAGAACGTTGTCCAATTTTATTCTTATGGTGAATAGCAATAATTGTATATCTTGCTTATTTATCAATTTATCCTTACTAAACTTGGTATATTGCTTTATATCGTCGTGGTCTATTGATATTTGCATAAAGTACAAATTGTTTGCCGATATTTCCCGTCGTAGCAAACCTGCGTACTCAGCCCCCATGTTATTCTTATGAAGGATAAGAAAAATGTGATCTCTCTTAATTATGAGCATAAATTAATAAAACTTGGTATGTGGCTTTACCTAGTTGTGTTACATTGATATTTATATAAAACCTCATTTGTTATGTTCCTTGTATCAGCAAAACTGCACACTCAGCGGCCATGTTATTCTTATGGATAAACATTAAAAATGTGATAAATAGTTTATTTATGAATGTATATTGATGAAACTTGGTATGTGGCTTTATGTGGCATTAAGATACATGTTTATGCATTGTAAATTCACTGAGTACGCAGGTTTGCTACTACTACTACTATTTACTTTTAATGTAAATTAAATAAAAGGTAAACACATCGAAAAATAAACCTAATTATTACTGATTACGAGTTTAGGTATGTTTTCATACTTGACTCAATGGCCTTATTTACGTTCCTCTTATATCCTCGTATTCCAGGAAATTAAATTCGTTTTAATATTTATTTGATAATGTCGGACCAATTTGCCTCGCACAGTTGTGTATTAGGGTGGTTTGGTAAATTCGCTGAGCTCTCCAAGATGGCTCAACTTGAATAGAGCACCATCTCGCCGCATTGATTGCTCTCATTAGAGAAGTGACATTTCTCATAAATTATTTCAGGCACACTACTAGTGGCTTGAAGACAGAGATCCAATTGCAATCCCTCATAATTCGCGCTATATCGGATATATCATAATTAACAGTAATTATAAACAATATAAAATCTAAATATATTTTAGATTAGCTATTTTATATTAAATAGTGCATTCTTTTTTTGAACAATATATTTTAAATTGAATCTTGAATATCGAACCAGAGTACCTACAGACGTCTGTAAACTAAGGTACTTTCTGTAATGAACACAACTCCAACAATCTAAATCGTCTCACAATCACACTTTGTATTTAACTTCGCGGTAATTTAATGTTAGTTCGATTTATTTGTTACGCCGTATTTTTGAATAAAAAAAAATACTCTAGGAAATATTTGCTGGTTTACGATTGTTTACAGACACACTGACATCATCAAGACCCTGTTAATCTAGAATAAAAACTTCGGATATCCGCACTTTAATCATACAAAATCATAGAGTTATTGTTTATATTCTGTAACAAAGATTTGCAGTTATTGTTTTTGACACCTGTAATTTAAACTCGGGAAAATTAATTATTTTCATACACTTTAAACCATCGTAAAAGAATCCATTTGGCAAAGCTACTAAATTAAATACAAATATTATAGCTACTAAATCCATTTTTGGATTCGGAGTTTTAACTATTCTATTAAATATTTCCCGTCTGTAACTCTAAAAACTATTGTTTCGTAAATTGTAATTTAAAATAGTTTTTATTAGGTACGTTATTTAACATTGTATAACGAACCATCACGCATCATGGAACACAGCTCCACCAAATGTCTTCAGAAATGTCCTACTATTTTAGAACATTTCAGTTTAGGAAATTAGGAATAATCCTTTCCATGAGTGAAATATTAAAATAGTTGTAAACTACGGTATTTGCAAATGTTAATCAGTTTATTAGTAATAAACCTTTAATTTATAATTATATTATAGTAAATAATAAAAAATTGCCATAAACATGTAACTGTACATTTGATAAAACTTTAAAAGTATCGTTTAAAAACTTATTTTTAGTTTCGAATTACAATAAGGTAAGCTGTGATGGTTATTACTGATTAGATCTACCAGTTTGATAGATAAATTGTTTACCTTTTATGGTTGTTGCTGTGTGGGGTATAGAGGTGAGAACGAAAGCAAGGTTTTGTTTCAGGGTGAGACAATTTATCAGCGTATTGTTGAGTACAACACACAAATGATAGTGTCACTGGCTGGCACAAAAAATGTCAATGGCAAATATGTGATACCTTACCGTCCGTTTTTCTGTTTACCCTTGGGTCTATAAATTATTAGTTGTTTTTTATAAAAAATACACATTCGTTCTACTTTCCTTTAAAATTTAATTATTTTAACATCTTGTGTAAGTTTTATATCATTATTAACTCGTGATTAATACTCATATATCTTTGCGTGCATTGCTTTTACACGGAGTGTAGAACGCATGGGTTTTGGAAATTTAAAGTAGTTAAATACAACTAAATATACAGGGTGTCCCACGATAGTATAACAAAAATGCAGGATTTGGTATAACTCATCAAAAGAATATAACGAAAATTCATATAAACTTTTTCTTAGTTGCTTATTTTTCTGTCTGGCTGCACGTATCTGATTTTTCATCAATGCAGCATATCTTAGGAACCACTTGAGATATAAAACTTGACATATGTATTAAAATAGTACTTAAATAGTGTATTGAATAGGGCTAATTCTTATAATTGTTTGCGTTCCTATCTTTAACAGTTTCAGAATCGTGGCCATTTCAATCTTTCTTAGCTTAATTTCTTTAAAACAGCAAATGATTGAGTAATTGATCTGTATATTTACAAAATGTGAACTTTTAGGCCAAAAAGGGTTTAGTATAGGTTATAAAAGTCTCTCAACCCATAGCTGAGGAATTGAGGGTTTATGAGTAAATGCGTGCTAATTATATGTAAATTACCAGAATTACCAAGGTTTCACTCATACAAATTGCAATTTCTTAGCTACGGGTCAAGGGATCTTTATAATCTTTATACCATCCTTTTTTTTAAATGTCAGATTTGTAAATCCATAGATTAAATACTCAATTATTTACGTCTTCATGTTATCAAACCATGACAAATTTAATTCTCCGCCATTTGAATAAGTTAAACATAGAAAAGCCAAGTTTAATACAAAACTAGCCTAAACTAGTATAATTCACATGCCAAGGTTTAGGTCAGTACCTTAAAAGTGGATTCTAAGATATGTTCCATTGATTAATACCCCCGTCGTAGCAAACATGCGTACTCAGCGAATTTCCAATGCATATATATGGGTATCACTACTACCTAGAGCCACTTACCAAGTTTCACAAAAATTCATTCATTAATAAGTGATATATAGCATTTTATTGATTCTCCATAAGAATATCATCAGCATTGAGTACGCAGGTTTGCTGCAACAAGGAAGATAAGAAATGCGTTTTTTTGCAATTATCAATATAACTCAACCAGGTGAAGCTACATACCAAGTTTTATTAATTTAGGTTCATAACTAAGGGAGATATAAAACTTTACTTATTATCCATATTAATAACATATGGGGCCCGAGTATGCAGGTTTGCTGCTACCGGTAAAAATCAACAAAACACATTTTTTTGTGCTACTATTAATATACCATAAATAGTGGAAGCCACATACTAAGTTTCATCACTATACATAAATAAATAATCAAAATATAACATTTTATTTATTCTCCTTAAGGATAACATTGGACAACGTACTGTGTTTAGCGCTTTGAATATCACTGCAACGGTTGGGCGTAAAACAACAATTATAACACCAAAATGATTATTTTGTAGAGTTAAACTGATTGGTAGAAAAAATGTGCAGTTTTTAGTGAAATTATCTGAGGAAAATCCAAAAACCGTATTCCCATAAGATTAACTTGGAAAAGTTTATGGACACATTTTTTGACTTTTCTCCAGAACCACTGAACCTAGCTTAATGATTCAAAATACTAAATTGTTTATTTTTTAAGCTCTACAAAATGGCTATGACCAAAATCTAGTGATTTTAAAATTTTAGGGTAAAAAGTTCAAAAAACTGATTTTTGGAAAATTTTAAACCCCCTTAAAACCCCCTTCCCACAGACCGATCGATCTGGTTTTCGAACTAAAAGTCATAAATGTTACTCTCCACATTTTTGCCAAATTTCATCAAAATCGAGCGCTTCTTTTAAAAGTTATCGCGGTAACGGACACATATATATATTTCTCATATATATATATATATATATATATATATATATATTACATATATATAACTTTGAACGAATAGTGTGTTTGGCATCTGGGGACCTCAAAACAAAAATTTGTCATGGTCTCGGGCTTAAGTCTTACCATGCCACATACGGTAATAGCTTCTTCCCTATAGGGGAAATTCGCTAAAAATAACATACAAGCAGACAGACTGAAAACAAAGTAATTTAGAATAAAGTGTATACAAAGTTGTTTTCTCCTTTTTATCATTTATACCTAATCCTACATTCGTGCCATACTCTCACGGGACCCAGTTTGTAATCTCGGTGTTCCGTATTTGAAAAGTAAGCTTTATATTCAACTACAACTTGGCCACCACTATTGCACAAAAATGGAACGATGTTCTATTATTTCTTGACACACACTACACTTACTTACTCATATTTGTTACAAGAAAGAACACTCAGAACTTAGTATTGCAATCAAATACAGGTGCAGACCTATTAGACTAAATAATGGCCAAGTAGCAAATGCATTAAAGTACAAGGTCATTCTGCAATATTACATAGAAAGTGGAATTTCAACTTTGAATTTATTATATCCAATTCCTTAACGCTTTACGTTAAGTTGCATAGAAAGGCAGTAAGACCTATTTAAACAAGGAAGCGTAAAGCGAGAACCATTTGCTTAAGGTATTGTTATAATGCTAATACATTGGCATCATTATTACTAAATACATTCTATAATTACCTATGCTGAAAGTTTAGTATAACTACTCATAAAAGTGTAATTTAAGTGTAAATTGTTAGTTTGATTAATAAAATAGTGTTGCCAAAAATTGGGTTTAGATAACGAGATACATCTTACTATGGAGATCATGAGGTATTTGTACATAGTTTTCTCCTTATGAGTAGGCAGTTGACCAATCTGGTGAATTTGTGTAGGGAAGAGGTTATATTAGACATTTAATGGTTATTGTACAACAGTTATTAGTTGTATTTGAAACTCTTAAATAAAGCCGTGCTACTCTACATATAACAAAAAATCAACTATTTTAATCCATTTTTCATTTGTTTTAAATTTACAACATGTAATTTAACTTTGTTGTACAGTGTAAGATCAGATGATAATAACAAATAAAAGACAACTGTAATCAAATTTTAATTAAAACTACAGAACAAATAGTCCTATTTTCAGCGTAGTTTGTTAAATACATATGCAGTATTGGCAGCATAGTTTTACTTTATACAACGATTATTATGAAAAGGTAATATACAACGCAATTCTATTCAATTTAACCTAGTCACGATCTGCACTAATGCCCTTTGTCATCAACAACTCTTAAAACGCTGTAACATTTTCATACGAATGCAGTTGTGATTGTGTTGTTAAATGTATATTAAAGATAAGCAATTTCTTTGTGTGATTGTAATTAATTAAAATGCATATATATGTATGGATAAGTTGTTTTACATACATACAATTAATCATGAAATATTGTTTATTATGTCGGTAGCTTTTCTGATCTTAAATGATAAATGTTGCATAGCCTACTCTGTGAGACTCAATACATGGATTACAAATGCTGGTATCATGACACGTGTTTAACAATTACGTTAAATTATACCAAACCGTTTGGCCGGTTTGGCTTAATTATACCGTTTGGCTAAACAACTGAGAAAAGGCGTAATCTTGACGTCAAAGAGGTTTTCACTACTAACATTTTACCTATAACAAATAAATATGGTTAGTCTTTGTAAATGTATTGCATTATACTTTATTTTTTGGTTCAAGCAGTTTATCCTAAAGTAAACTGACTAGTTCTTCACTTTACGTTAAGTACGTGGGTTACCAACCAATGTACTAATTTGTTTGATCTTACTACTCTCCAAGCTATATAGGTAACAAAATGTTGTAAAAATCAAATAAACAATTCATTTGTACGTGTATAAAATAAATAATACTTCAGTCACTATGAAATACCATTTTCCGGTTTTCGAATTCTAGACGTTTTCACTGAAGAAGTTACTTATCGATGGTTTTAAGGCCATTTTAGTTTTGGTAACTTGTTTTGGACTCTAAAGCTAATATGATATTTTAATTATTGATTTAATTAAGATACTCTACAGAATAGCTAGTACTGTCTTGGATCGGTGTGATGTTATACGTGATATTGGAGTCTATCTAAACTCTCCTCTTACATTTGAGGATCATGTCATGTATACTTATGCAAGGGCTTCAAGACTCATGGGTCTTCTTGCCAGAACTTCGAGATCTGGCCTATCTGCAAGTACCATGGTATATCTTTATAAATCACTTGTAAGAAAGCTGATTGAATATGCCTCAGTTATATGGCACCTTACCAGTTGTATCAGCAGTAACGACTTCAACGAATACAGATTCGTTTTACACGCCTGTTGAGGTTTAAGATGGGACTAAATGAGCTGTGGAAGTTTCTGTCGATCTCATTCAGGGATCTCTTGAGCTGCATGCACTTTTTACGAGAAGAAAACTGGCTGACCTTGTATTTCTGTGTAAACTTCTCCGAGGTCGGATCGACTGCTCAGTGCTTCTATCCAGGGTTGAATTCAGAATTCCAACCGGGACTAGGTCCTGAGAGCTCTTCTTCTATTGGTGGCACAAAACTAAACTAATTACTTTAAGAATGTGCCCATGTCCAACAGCTGGGAACTTCAGTTGCTGATGCTGTAGTCTTTTTTCATGATAGCTTAAAAATTTTCCGTAGGAATTGAATTCCACTTTCTCTGTTTCATTGAAGACATGTCCCCCAAAAATTACAGTAAGCGTATTGTATATTGTATTATTATCGTAATTTATTTTGTTTATTTGTTGACATTCATTATTATTGTATTTGTATTTATACTGGAATTGTTTTGTTTTATTATTATTTAAAATTGTCTAATCATTGTTATTGAAATTATTTTAGTCATTGTAATTACTAAATGTATACAATTTTATAAACTTTATATGTACTATTGTTAAAATGGCACTGCGGTTGGTGAATAAATAAATAAATAAATAAATAGAAAAATTTTAAACTGGGAAGTCGAAATTTCTAAATATGGAACGCAATTGTTTTATGATTTAAATTATCGTTTATCCACAAACTTTTAATTATAAAGGATATAACTTAATCCCTTGTAGGAATCCAAAAAATAAAAGCTGTAATAAATCAGCGTATTACTTAAAAATATACGAGTATATAGTATGTATATACATAGTATTTATTTACATGAGATACCGATTAGCATTACAATAATAAATCGAATAGTAACTCGATTGTTATTTTTGTCTGTTTTGTTGTAAATACATTATGGGGACTACTTTATATAAGTGGGCAGTCATGACTTGAAGGAATGGATAAATGTATATGAAGTGGGAGGTAGAGGACTAAGCCGTCCCATGGGAGCTTTTTGTTTTCTTACATTCCTTTAGAGAGAAAGTATTAATATATATTTATTAGATTTGGACTGGCATATAAAAAAGCATGAAATATATTACTCTGTATTCCTTTTTTGTCTTCACTATGATCATTCAATTAAATTAAGTTAAGATCTAGTTCCATAAGCTCTCCCCCACCGCGAATACACGTCAAAACTGTCACCTGACTTTCTTTAGGAAAAACGTTTTAAAACTCAAAACGTAGATTAACTTAATAAGTGACGGGTTATCGGAGATAGACAGAACCACTGAACCTAGCTTAATGATTCAAAATACTAAATTGTTTATTTTTTAAGCTCTACAAAATGGCTATGACCAAAATCTAGTGATTTTAAAATTTTAGGGTAAAAAGTTCAAAAAACTGATTTTTGGAAAATTTTAAACCCCCTTAAAACCCCCTTCCCACAGACCGATCGATCTGGTTTTCGAACTAAAAGTCATAAATGTTACTCTCCACATTTTTGCCAAATTTCATCAAAATCGAGCGCTTCTTTTAAAAGTTATCGCGGTAACGGACACATATATATATTTCTCATATATATATATATATATATATATATATATATTACATATATATAACTTTGAACGAATAGTGTGTTTGGCATCTGGGGACCTCAAAACAAAAATTTGTCATGGTCTCGGGCTTAAGTCTTACCATGCCACCTACGGTAATAGCTTCTTCCCTATAGGGGAAATTCGCTAAAAATAACATACAAGCAGACAGACTGAAAACAAAGTAATTTAGAATAAAGTGTATACAAAGTTGTTTTCTCCTTTTTATCATTTATACCTAATCCTACATTCGTGCCATACTCTCACGGGACCCAGTTTGTAATCTCGGTGTTCCGTATTTGAAAAGTAAGCTTTATATTCAACTACAACTTGGCCACCACTATTGCACAAAAATGGAACGATGTTCTATTATTTCTTGACACACACTACACTTACTTACTCATATTTGTTACAAGAAAGAACACTCAGAACTTAGTATTGCAATCAAATACAGGTGCAGACCTATTAGACTAAATAATGGCCAAGTAGCAAATGCATTAAAGTACAAGGTCATTCTGCAATATTACATAGAAAGTGGAATTTCAACTTTGAATTTATTATATCCAATTCCTTAACGCTTTACGTTGAGTTGCATAGAAAGGCAGTAAGACCTATTTAAACAAGGAAGCATAAAGCGAGAACCATTTGCTTAAGGTATTGTTATAATGCTAATACATTGGCATCATTATTACTAAATACATTCTATAATTACCTATGCTGAAAGTTTAGTTTAACTACTCATAAAAGTGTAATTTAAGTGTAAATTGTTAGTTTGATTAATAAAATAGTGTTGCCAAAAATTGGGTTTAGATAACGAGATACATCTTACTATGGAGATCATGAGGTATTTGTACATAGTTTTCTCCTTATGAGTAGGCAGTTGACCAATCTGGTGAATTTGTGTACGGAAGAGGTTATATTAGACATTTAATGGTTATTGTACAACAGTTATTAGTTGTATTTGAAACTCTTAAATAAAGCCGTGCTACTCTACATATAACAAAAAATCAACTATTTTAATCCATTTTTCATTTGTTTTAAATTTACAACATGTAATTTAACTTTGTTGTACAGTGTAAGATCAGATGATAATAACAAATAAAAGACAACTGTAATCAAATTTTAATTAAAACTACAGAACAAATAGTCCTATTTTCAGCGTAGTTTGTTAAATACATATGCAGTATTGGCAGCATAGTTTTACTTTATACAACGATTATTATGAAAAGGTAATATACAACGCAATTCTATTCAATTTAACCTAGTCACGATCTGCACTAATGCCCTTTGTCATCAACAACTCTTAAAACGCTGTAACATTTTCATACGAATGCAGTTGTGATTGTGTTGTTAAATGTATATTAAAGATAAGCAATTTCTTTGTGTGATTGTAATTAATTAAAATGCATATATATGTATGGATAAGTTGTTTTACATACATACAATTAATCATGAAATATCGTTTATTATGTCGGTAGCTTTTCTGATCTTAAATGATAAATGTTGCATAGCCTACTCTGTGAGACTCAATACATGGATTACAAACGCTGGTATCATGACACGTGTTTAACAATTACGTTAAATTATACCAAACCGTTTGGCCGGTTTGGCTTAATTATACCGTTTGGCTAAACAACTGAGAAAAGGCGTAATCTTGGCGTCAAAGAGGTTTTCACTACTAACATTTTACCTATAACAAATAAAAATGGTTAGTCTTTGTAAATGTATTGCATTATACTTTATTTTTTGGTTCGAGCAGTTTATCCTAAAGTAAACTGACTAGTTCTTCACTTTAAGTTAAGTACGTGGGTTACCAACCAATGTACTAATTTGTTTGATCTTACTACTCTCCAAGTTATATAGGTGACAAAATTTTTTAAAAATCAAATAAACAATTCATTTGTACGTGTATAAAATAAATAATACTTCAGTCACTATGAAATACCATTTTCCGGTTTTCGAATTCTAGACGTTTTCACTGAAGAAGTTACTTATCGATGGTTTTAAGGCCATTTTAGTTTTGGTAACTTGTTTTGGACTCTAAAGCTAATATGATATTTTAATTATTGATTTAATTAAGATACTCTACAGAATAGCTAGTACTGTCTTGGATCGGTGTGATGTTATACGTGATATTTGAGTCTATCTAAACTCTCCTCTTACATTTGAGGATCATGTCATGTATACTTATGCAAGGGCTTCAAGACTCATGGGTCTTCTTGCCAGAACTTCGAGATCTGGCCTATCTGCAAGTACCATGGTATATCTTTATAAATCACTTGTAAGAAAGCTGATTGAATATGCCTCAGTTATATGGCACCTTACCAGTTGTATCAGCAGTAACGACTTCAACGAATACAGATTCGTTTTACACGCCTGTTGAGGTTTAAGATGGGACTAAATGAGCTGTGGAAGTTTCTGTCGATCTCATTCAGGAATCTCTTGAGCTGCATGCACTTTTTACGAGAAGAAAACTGGCTGACCTTGTATTTCTGTGTAAACTTCTCCGAGGTCGGATCGACTGCTCAGTGCTTCTATCCAGGGTTGAATTCAGAATTCCAACCGGGACTAGGTCATGAGAGCTCTTCTTCTATTGGTGGCACAAAACTAAACTAATTACTTTAAGAATGTGCCCATGTCCAACAGCTGGGAACTTCAGTTGCTGATGCTGTAGTCTTTTTTCATGATAGCTTAAAAATTTTCCGTAGGAATTGAATTCCACTTTCTCTGCTTCATTGAAGACATGTCCCCCAAAAATTACAGTAAGCGTATTGTATATTGTATTATTATCGTAATTTATTTTGTTTATTTGTTGACATTCATTATTATTGTATTTGTATTTATACTGGAATTGTTTTGTTTTATTATTATTTAAAATTGTCTAATCATTGTTATTGAAATTATTTTAGTCATTGTAATTACTAAATGTATACAATTTTATAAACTTTATATGTACTATTGTTAAAATGGCACTGCGGTTGGTGAATAAATAAATAAATAAATAAATAGAAAAATTTTAAACTGGGAAGTCGAAATTTCTAAATATGGAATGCAATTGTTTTATGATTTAAATTATCGTTTATCCACAAACTTTTAATTATAAAGGATATAACTTAATCCCTTGTAGGAATCCAAAAAATAAAAGCTGTAATAAATCAGCGTATTACTTAAAAATATACGAGTATATAGTATGTATATACATAGTATTTATTTACATGAGATACCGATTAGCATTACAATAATAAATCGAATAGTAACTCGATTGTTATTTTTGTCTGTTTTGTTGTAAATACATTATGGGGACTACTTTATATAAGTGGGCAGTCATGACTTGAAGGAATGGATAAATGTATATGAAGTGGGAGGTAGAGGACTAAGCCGTCCCATGGGAGCTTTTTGTTTTCTTACATTCCTTTAGAGAGAAAGTATTAATATATATTTATTAGATTTGGACTGGCATATAAAAAAGCATGAAATATATTACTCTGTATTCCTTTTTTGTCTTCACTATGATCATTCAATTAAATTAAGTTAAGATCTAGTTCCATAAGCTCTCCCCCACCGCGAATACACGTCAAAACTGTCACCTGACTTTCTTTAGGAAAAACGTTTTAAAACTCAAAACGTAGATTAACTTAATAAGTGACGGGTTATCGGAGATAGACAGAACCACTGAACCTAGCTTAATGATTCAAAATACTAAATTGTTTATTTTTTAAGCTCTACAAAATGGCTATGACCAAAATCTAGTGATTTTAAAATTTTAGGGTAAAAAGTTCAAAAAACTGATTTTTGGAAAATTTTAAACCCCCTTAAAACCCCCTTCCCACAGACCGATCGATCTGGTTTTCGAACTAAAAGTCATAAATGTTACTCTCCACATTTTTGCCAAATTTCATCAAAATCGAGCGCTTCTTTTAAAAGTTATCGCGGTAACGGACACATATATATATTTCTCATATATATATATATATATATATATTACATATATATAACTTTGAACGAATAGTGTGTTTGGCATCTGGGGACCTCAAAACAAAAATTTGTCATGGTCTCGGGCTTAAGTCTTACCATGCCACCTACGGTAATAGCTTCTTCCCTATAGGAGAAATTCGCTAAAAATAACATACAAGCAGACAGACTGAAAACAAAGTAATTTAGAATAAAGTGTATACAAAGTTGTTTTCTCCTTTTTATCATTTATACCTAATCCTACATTCGTGCCATACTCTCACGGGACCCAGTTTGTAATCTCGGTGTTCCGTATTTGAAAAGTAAGCTTTATATTCAACTACAACTTGGCCACCACTATTGCACAAAAATGGAACGATGTTCTATTATTTCTTGACACACACTACACTTACTTACTCATATTTGTTACAAGAAAGAACACTCAGAACTTAGTATTGCAATCAAATACAGGTGCAGACCTATTAGACTAAATAATGGCCAAGTAGCAAATGCATTAAAGTACAAGGTCATTCTGCAATATTACATAGAAAGTGGAATTTCAACTTTGAATTTATTATATCCAATTCCTTAACGCTTTACGTTAAGTTGCATAGAAAGGCAGTAAGACCTATTTAAACAAGGAAGCATAAAGCGAGAACCATTTGCTTAAGGTATTGTTATAATGCTAATACATTGGCATCATTATTACTAAATACATTCTATAATTACCTATGCTGAAAGTTTAGTATAACTACTCATAAAAGTGTAATTTAAGTGTAAATTGTTAGTTTGATTAATAAAATAGTGTTGCCAAAAATTGGGTTTAGATAACGAGATACATCTTACTATGGAGATCATGAGGTACCGTATAGCATTACAATAATAAATCGAATAGTAACTTGATTGTTATTTTTGTCTGTTTTGTTGTAAATACATTATGGGGACTATTTTATATAAGTGGCCAGTCATGACTCTAAGGAATGGCTAAATGTATATGAAGTGGCAGGTAGAGGACTAAGCCGTCCCATGGGAGCTTTTTGTTTTCTTACATTCCTTTAGAGAGAAAGTATTAATATATATTTATTAGATTTGGACTGGCATATAAAAAAGCATGAATTATATCACTCTATATTCCTTTTTTGTCTTCACTATGATCATTCATTTAAATTAAGTTAAGATCTAGTTCCATAAGCTCTCCCCCACCGTGAATACACGTCAAAACTGTCACCTGACTTTCTTTAGGAAAACGTTTTCAAACTCAAAACCTAGATTAACTTAATAAGTGACGGCTTATCGGAGATTATTTTAATATGTCAATGTACGAGTATTTTGTTTTCGTAGGTACTTACCAGGCTTCACAAATAACCAAGTTCATAAAATAGTCAGAATTTCAAAGTCATAACAAGGAACATCCACCACATTTCCGCAACCTGCTGCTGCTCTTGTAACAAGCATATCTTGAGAGTTATAGACCGATTATTTTGACTTCACTATGATTTATTAAAACATATCTATTGGGAAGACTCTGTTTAGTGTAGTGAATATATCTTTGAATGGTACCTGATCTTGAAAATAGTTTGAATTTTTACCTAAGTCCACTCTTATTAGTTTTACTATCCATAAATTTTAAAGAGTTTTCTTTTTGTAATACAGGTTTTTTACCGGAAGTGGTAGCTCAGAGGTAGAACGTTGGCCTCGCAAGTAGGCCGTGGTAAGTCGTACGTTCGAGCCCGGCTTGCTACTATAATACTTTGTTGCAAGTGGTCACCACTGCCTTGCCCTTGTGACTATTTCAGTTAACGGTACCTCACTGTCATTAAATTGTCACACAGGAATTTAACTTTAGTCGCCTTTGGCGATTGGCAGTGTTTTTTAGTGAATTTCCTTTAGAAAGTGAACTATTAGCATGTCCCGCACGGTGAAACGTAAGCCCGGGACTACAATAGAAGTTCCTAACGTGACCCACTGAACCCGTTTTGGGGGTTGTTCAAAATTTTATTTATATATTAAGTGTAAATTGTTAGTTTGATTAATAAAATAGTGTTGCCAAAAATTGGGTTTAGATAACGAGATACATCTTACTATGGAGATCATGAGGTACCGTATAGCATTACAATAATAAATCGAATAGTAACTTGATTGTTATTTTTGTCTGTTTTGTTGTAAATACATTATGGGGACTATTTTATATAAGTGGTTTATATTATATATATATACATGTGTGTGTGTGTGTTTGCACTCTAGTGGTCGCATTTTTTTTCCGATTTACTTCAAATTTGGTAGGGACGTTCCTTTCTGTAATTATTTGGACAAGTTCGTTGGGCAAAATAATAGGAAAACTCTAAACCCTTTTTTTGGGGATTAATCTTTCAAATTTCGAGTTTTTGGGTCTAAAAATCGTCAGAAAAGCCCCAGATCTAAAGTTAATGCATGTAAAAGGATGGGAATTCGTGAGGCGACAGTTTCAAGCCCTATTTAGTATTTTTGGATTATTTTTTTACCGAGTTATTAAATAAAATGTGTTTCGACTAAACACAGTACGTTGTCTTATGGGGGTTTACACTAGAAAAGCCTGTTGTTCCTTTGTTACAGTACTTTTGTCATCCCCAGAAACTCAACCTACTTTCAAGCCTGTCTGGACCTTCTCCTAACATTATAATACGCAAAATTGTATTCCCAACGTTGCAGGTAAATGAAACCAGGAGCATCAGAAAAGCCAAAAAATAAATGTTTTCAGATTTCAATAAAAATTGGAATAAATGTGTGTTTTTACACTGAATTTGAGTTTTAAAAGTTGTTATGTGGAATTTCACTTCCCTCACGACAGCCTGCTGCGTGCGAACTCGTTTAATGTTTAAGTAGAATTTAATATAGCCATCTAAAACATTTAGACATTTTTAAGACATTTTTTAAATAAAAAAAATCAGTTCGTTTTACAAAAACACGCAAAACGTTATATTTACTATACTATTACAACAACATAAACAGTTTTTCTTAAGAAAATTCTTTAAGTAAAATGATTAAAGCAAATGGAAAATAATAAATGAGATCAAAAACACTTATGGCTTGTCCAGGATTGACTATTACAAACGTATAATGGAGAGCATTACGCTCAAGTGTGTAATTTAGACATGATAACACCTGGATTAAGTGACAGACGGATATGATTCAATAATAAAGCTGCTTATGCTGCATAACCAAATAGATTATGTAGAGTGTGGAATCATGGTGGATAGTATGTTTTAAAAACACTGTTTCTGGATTATTTATTTGATTAAATTAGTCCTAGGAAATATTAAATAATTATAGATATACGATGTAAGTAAAGGTTTCTGCATTTTAAGTTTATATGTATATATATCTATATTGCATAACTAATGTCAAAATCTATAATTTAATGGACTTATTGTATTTTTTATTATTTTTAACATTCATCTAGTGATTTTCATTAATTTGTATTTAACGTATTAGTTTACTTTGTATGAAGATTAATCTCAAGTTTGAATAACCTACACAGTGGTAGTTTAGTATTGAAGAACACTGCATACTAGTTAATTATTACTACCGGGTATTAATTCATTATTAAAATCAAAAATATTAATAAACTTTTCCGGGCTCTAAGTATGAATGCTAAATCAAGATTAGGTAAAGAACCGGAGGGTTTCCTAGAGGATTTTTAACCAATTTACTTAATGAAATCTTCCCACACTTCGTTAGGTTAATTTACTTTACTGCTCTACTGGTTACCTTTTTATCAAATTATTTTATTTGTAAAAAAATACTTATACAAGTCTTAGACAGTTCTTACCACAGTTTTATAATAGAATTCGTGCGGTTTCCTATATGTTATAGTATACAAGATTGCAGTAACGGTTTTTTCAATGTAATAAATGGAACGAGAAACTGATGAAGATTATTAAAAGAGCGTTCATAATACTTAAACCCAATTCTCAAAATTTGTTTAATTTTTTTAAAGAGTTTTCCAGCTCAATTATACTACAGTGAATATACATTGTATAATATTCACGAATCCTAAGCGGCAAAATAATTGTTATTTAAACTGCAGCAATGTAGAATCAAAAGACTATTGACATGAGTGATTTTAAATAATACAAAATATTTAATCTTGTCCGAGACAAAAAGCAAAAGAAATGCAAATAAATTATGTCGTCTGA
The DNA here is from genome assembly GCA_963675035.1 of Allygus modestus. Lineage (NCBI taxonomy): Eukaryota > Metazoa > Arthropoda > Insecta > Hemiptera > Cicadellidae > Allygus > Allygus modestus. The sequence continues at coordinate 261,774,467 of OY776112.1, read as the reverse complement.
AAAATTTAGTTTACCAAACAAATGTGCTTAAAAATAACCAAACGTCTACAGAACTATGTGTTTTGTTGAAAATAAAAAGGTAAGTAAAATCGCTAGTTTTCACAGGTAATAAAGATTGCACGCTATTATGCCTTTGTATCGTCTATATGGAGTAGCTCATTACGTACAACAGATTTTTCAGAAACATATATTTCACTAGATTTAATCAAATTCAGTACTCAATATGCATTAAACTGACTACCACAACCTTTAGGAGAATCTTCTATTGGAACGAACCAAATAAATTATATGGATCAAAAGTAAGGACATTTTATTGTTTATCATTCAAAAACTTGCCGCATATAGATTACGGCAGGTTAGTTTATCAAATAATATTTTGTGATTCATAAATACCTTAACTAATCACCTCAGCTCACTGTATAAATAGGTTATTCACATAATAAAATATGTCTTTAAAAATAGGAGTTTGCTGAACAGTGTAAGTTCCATGTCGCCATGCCATCCAATGATTTACCTTCATCTGCCTTTGAGAAAGTGAGAGGAAGAGAATGGGTTTTATGAAATTTGACCAATGATGTCGACAAAGAGTACTTTACACAATTTGCATAATACTGGCTACACAATTTGCAAAACCTGGCATACCATAACCACCGCAGTTAACCGTACCAGGTGGTGGTCGTTATAATGCACAGGTAATAAACATTTTTATACAAATTTTAGTTAACTAATTTTTTTTTTATATTTGTAAATACTAAGTTACCTAATTCAATGGGATTTATAAGTTTTAGAACGTTATATCAACTGATCTCTAACATTTAGGGGTTAAGGAGCCAAACAATATATGATGGTCCGTTTAGAAATAGGCTCCTTGAAGGTCTTGAATTAAAGATGGAGCCATTCGGTCAACCGAACGTGGTGAAAAAGACAAATATTTCAGATAAAGATGTTGCCTTGAATCCTAATACATACAGTGAACGTAATTTGAAAATCATATTTATCGATACTTAATTATTTAAACGTATAGTTTACCGCCCTGTAAAAGTAGTAGTAATAGAATTGGAAATGCAATTTACCAGTAATGGATGGACTTCTAAATTCTTCATTTGCCAAACAAGGTCCTCGTAGGGTCACTGGGCCATAGTGAACTTATAAGTGTTTTACCCCACCACCCCTATGTTTTCTTTATGAGATTAATAAATAATATTGTCACATTAGTTTTACCTATAAAACTTTAAACTATGTTATTTAACAATAAGCAATCATATAATATTTCAATACAAATAATAAAATGATTTTTATTAACACAGAATTTGTATATGCACTTGCTGAAGCACAGTCAAGAAGAGCCTACATTCGTTATGCCTCAGTGGATGTACATGGTCCGTCAGGGCCTTGATGTTATCAGCGATGCAATTAGGCCCTACATCTCTTAAGGGCATACCTTACTGATGTATTACAATTTATGCACTATATTTCCTTATCAATCAGATTCATTATCTAGTTACTATTAAATTTCCCCCAGTTTCCAATCTCACAATCGTTACAACAGTCCTTTATTTAATTATTTTTACAAAAATTTAACAATCGTTGTTATAATTATAATTATAAAGTGTTAGTGGTTTGAATACAAAATTTTTTGAAGTCAATTAACATATTTTTGTTCATATCACTATAACATGTAAAATATTGTAAGTGTAATACATCTTGTAAAAAGTTGACTCACATATTTTAAATAGCAGTAGTGATTTTATACTTTACTACTATAGACGATTCCGCATTGTCTGGACATGAAAGGTAAACTAGCTTGTCCGTTATTTTCAGGAAAAGAAAGTTCCATTCATTATCCTCATTGAGACTTGTTATTTTCCTGCAATCCATAGTTTAACGTCTGAACTTTAATAACTTGATTTATTTGATTAATTTGGTCCGAACAATGGAACTTTTGCCGTTGGTTACCGGACGATTAAGGATTGAATATAAAAAGCCATAATGGGCCCCCAAAACAGAAAAATCTTTATAATTTTCCAAAGATTTCTCCACTATAAAATTAATAAACAATAAAGTTAAAATTGGTTATGAAGTTTTTGGATATTATTTTGACTTAATTGTAATAATACTGCATTTTAATGTTATATGTTTTGAATGCATCATAAATTTTAAATTAAAACGTACTATAAAAATGTTTCAGAATATTTATTCAATGTAAAGCAAACTTTAATGCACAACTTCCCACGTTATTAAAGCTATATCTAAGGCCATCTTTCATAAATAATACGATTACTATCTAGGCCTTACAGCTCTGTTTGATCGTATTAATTCGGTTTTAATCAGCTGATTAATCAACTTCACAGCTGTCCAAATTACAGTATAAAAATGCGATTAATTTTAAAATTTAATATAGTTTATGACATGAGGAATTATTTTATCGAAAGTACTGACGTTTTACCACTGAGACCATTTCAAGTTCATGGTTCACGGTTGTCAGGCTTACGATCTTCTCAATATGTTCTGAGATGGTTTGGTTTATCAAATATTATGAACTTTTGTTTGTTATGTCATTATATGAATAAACGATTCAACATAATAAATGCTCCCACCCATTAAATTATGCATATTTCGTACAAAGTAAACATGAAACACTACAACAACCGACACGTGAGTGACACAGATACGAGAGGTTATTGTCTGCAGCAGCGCAGTTGTTCTGGCCCATTCTTTAACGCAATTCATTTTAACTGTAAAAAAATAGAATAAAACGAAGTATTTTACCAAACTTTACATGCACCTGTGTGTCTGTGTATATATGTATGTATAATTTTTAAATAAAATGTAGTTTAAGTGTTTAAGTTATTAAAGGCTGCAAAAACACGCCTTAAGGAGGTCTTGCCTCATTAATGAAAGATAGAATTTTTATAATTGTTATTTCTAGTATAAAAACCGATTTAAAATAAATACCATAAGCTTAAAACTGACTGACAGTGTTAATATAATAGTTAAATTAGAGGGTCAGTTAAATAAATAATTGGCAAACACATTAGAGGGCAGGGATAGTTTATTGGTTATCGGTTAGTATAACACTAGGAAACGTACTGCATGTACCGCCTCTTCACAAGTTACAATTATTGTCGTCGCAACTACTTGATGCATAATATGAGTTGTAATAATAACTTGTTCAGTTGTTGGTGTTTTATTGGTGATAGTTACATTTTATTTACAGAAAAAGCCTATTCAGAAATCCATGAAGACAATTCTTATAATAATATAGCATTTAATTTTTAATACATAATTTTCCCAGACATCTATGTCACATGATTTTTATGAATGCCTTAAAGACCATAAGCAAATTACTGTAAATCAAAGTTGTTTAACATAATTAAAAAACAAATATTCTGGAGGTACTTAAACTTTGTTAATAATGTGTTTATATATATTTATATATACATATATGTATGTGTGTGTATATAGCTTGGGACGTTGGTAAGTCTCTAAATTTGTACACAACAAGACATTCAAACTTCATCGCAAAACAAATTTTTATGGAGCAGCAAAACAAATATTTCCTTTTATAATTCTACAACTATATAAGCTAAATTTAAATAAGAAATTAAAGGACCATTGTTGGACTTAATGTTAATATAATTAAAGAAATTATTAGGGACATTATTCACAACTGTCTGATGATCTGGAATATTATCTTAAACGTCGTGAAACTTGCTTTTTCTCAATCAGTGATGGCAAATGATATGTCTTGACATACATAATGTAGGAGTACACTATTTTAAAACTGAACCTAGTTCAAGGAAGCCGGTACAGAGGTTGAGTCATTATTACGCACAATTTGTAAGATCGTTGATATTGAAAATGTAAACAAAATTAACAATCCACCAACGATAACGTTATGCATTTGGTGTGATTATATTTAGTATTCTATTTTTATTTTGTTTTCCTACTTCAGTTGTGACATTAAGTAGCATGGAAAAGTAGAAATTATAACATGACATTAATTTAAATTATTTTTCATTTAATCGTTAACACAACGTAAGTTATTATCTAAGTTACAATGAATCAATTGAGTATTGCAATCAATCTGATTTTGTTTTCAGTCGTCTCAGTAAAAATCAATTCAAATCTGTAAAGCCTACATGTCTACAATGCTGGCTGTATCCGTTTATTTTCATCAGAACCTTTACTGCCAGTCGAAACTCGATCACTTATGTATTGTTGCACTTTACAATTGCCTGATAAATGATCCTCCCTGAGTGACGAAGCTCTACATTCATTCTAGTCTTTAAAGCCTTGTGAAGCTCTTGATAAAATGGTCAGGTTATCAATCAAACCGCGTTGAAAAGCGAACCTGTTACGTATTTTTTTTCCGTGTGTGGAACTTCCCATTTAATAGATTAACTACACGAATCTTTGTGCCGGTTGTGGAAAAAATACAAAAACGTGTATACATATTTATTATATTTATTTAAGTTAGTTTTGTATTATCCGAAAGTGATATATTTTATTTTGTACCGTATTTCATTGTTTAATAAAACCTCAACTGCCCGTCACCATAGGCTATTGACCTGTGCGGTGAACTAAAGACAGCGAGGTACCGTAACGGCATTAGTCACATGGGCAAGCCAGAGATGACCGCTTATGATCTTACAAGATCTTAATTGTTAGTCAGGCACTTTACCTCTGAGCTACCGCGTCCGGTATGACAACTTTCCGTAATTAAAATTTAAAATAAGTCAGTATATTACTTAAACCCATACAATAGTTCGACCTTGACCAATGGTACGTCACGAATAAATGAGCCACAGTAATAAATGAGGCTTGGTCCATTCGATATCGTATTATAATTCAGATCAAGAGGTCACACTTTCGATACTTTGGGAATTCAGAAGAATTATATAGAGGTAGGGTGTTTTGGACTAAAGTCAGATTTTAAATAAAATGCAAATAGTACAGATTAATACGAAATAAATAATATAAAATGTTCAACTGATCTTTTACTTTGGTTTTTAATTATATTTAACCTAATATGACATTTGGCACACCATGATATATCAAGTCATGGTCACACGATGGTATTAAGATTAAGTATTGATAAATCTAGAATTGGAAATAAATAAAAGGACTAGTCAATTGCGCAAGATATTCCATGGGTACCGGAAATTGGACGTTTTTCATTCTAAACGAAGGAAAATACTGCTTATTTAATGGTTTAAGGGGTAGTATTTTTCACTATTATTCGTATTTTTAAGTAAGCTGAAAGCAGTTTTAGTTTTTAATTTCTTAGCTCCATAAAATAAATGTTTGCAATTACTACCTGTATTATTACATTATTATCATTACTATACTACGCCCCTGATCAATTTTTCTTAGTGATATTTGATACGTTTACTAAATCGTATTTTTAGAGAATTAAAAGCTGTGTGAAAAATAATATTGATATAATATATCTTGTTGGTAATATAGTTTCTTAGTTATTGTTATAATTATATTTATCGACAATGAGTATTCATGGATTGTACATTTTTCGATAATAGTTAACACTAAAGTAGCATTGTGATTATCAACTCATTTCCGACTCCTCTTTCATATTTGTAAAAAAAGGTATACATATTTTATGACCTTCAACTATGCAAAAGTGATTTACTTCTTGATTTTTTGCAATGCCACTATTACTAATGCTAATTTGGATGGCAAAAAATTTAAACGTTAAGATTTTAATTACCTAGTGTACCAACCTTACTTTATCAAGTAGATTTTGTCAAGTCGCTTAACAAACTGATAAAGAGATCGTAAAAAACAGTTGCCAATCAAAGTCATAATTTCGGTTTGGATAGAGTGGAATAGATAAGTGAAACTCACTGCTGCACTCAGCAGCGAGATATTTGGTCAATTTGCTTAACAAGTTTGCTCTGTACTTAGTGATATTTCTAAGCTAGGAAGTTTTACTCAATATTTTCTTTTATTATGCCTATTTAGTTTTCTCTAAACCCTACTACAACGCTGAAGATTAATTTAAATATACCAGATTGTTGTAGATAATAAGCTTTATGTAATAATAAGTTTTATATTGAAAAATATGATTTAATGTAGGTGATAAGGGAGAAACATTTTCCACTTGTCAGGTTAAAATTAATTTTCAAATTATTTAAATTTATCATTGACATGGGTACAGTATTTAATTTAAGAAAATGTGTAACAGTTTTTACATTTTTTAATGTATGTCTTTAAAAGTAAGTAGGGTTTGCTTGCTTGTAACACTACTTTTAAAACAGGAGCAAACATTCCCTTTAATGTTGGAATTAACTGATGGCTTTGCTTACAACTTTTTTATATAAATCCCAAGAATATTATTAAATTGTTAAAACAAAAAGCATTTAAAATACACAATACTTATTTGGGCTTATAAATAAAAACAAAATAATCATAACAACTGCTCAAAACAATCATTCAACAGTCAAATCAAACTTTCAGGGAGAAAACAAAATCGACATGTGTTAATCGTGAGAATAGAGCCGTTGTTTGGTACGTCAGTATGGCGTTATATAATAACACATGGATCAAAGGATATTGCAGGTATTAAAACCAACAACAGTCACATTGTTTGAGACATCAAAACAAAAAACGACAGTTTAGCTCGGGTAAATAAAATCATATCTGGTTACTTTAAGAAGGGACAACAACATTTAAATTCCTATTTATACACCGTGACGTGCAAATCTTTTTTGTTTAGTTTATTGCTCTTTACTATCATTAAACATTATTGATGATATACAATTTGTTGTGTTATTAGAGGTGACTATGAATACATATCGGTACGTATATAATGTTGATAATTCGAAATTGCATTTTTATTATTCCATTGAATGTGTTTTTAAAGGAATTACTCAAAAGTAGTAAGGTACGTAAGATTGTTCACAAAACATTAATCGTGGATGTGGAACGATAATAAACGAGTAGCCGCCAAAAGTGTTAAAAAAGCAAAATCATATTTTATGTCAAACATATTATGAGGGTACTTAGAAATCGAGGAATACGACAACATGACTGCGTTTATTATCTGACCCAATTTAATACGAAGCCTTTCGGAAAATGTAAGAATGTAGGAATGTTAGGTGCAGTTAGAAATGATCATGGTTTATAATTGACTGGTTACATTGATATTTATTCTTTATGTGGAAAACTAATTTGTTATTCCGACTATGTCACACCGTTCCGGTTAATCCAAGGTTTTTTTATAGTTATCACTAAACCACGTAAGTTAATCTAACCTAACCACCACAGTAAGATGTTTACGTTAGTATTCCATACCAAGAATAAATACTACTAAAAGAGTATTACGTCACTTACTTGGTTATTATAGGTAATCCAACCTAACTGTCATTAACATGCTTTGCTCTATTTACTACCTTAAAACTCCACCAGCCATCTAGAATAACTAGATAGCTAATCATATAAATTCACTTAAAACAGAGTTAAGAGGAAAGTTTACATTGAATTGGTCATAACTAGAATGGTATTTTTTTTAAACAACACTTTCAACATTGAAGGTACATATATCAAAAACAACATTTAACAATGTTGTATCATTGTATGAAACTATTCAGCTTGATATAGTTTTACTTGAGTAGATATAAGGATTTATCTACCTTAGTTTTACTACTGTTCATGGTGTAGTGGTAATTACAGTAACCAGGCATTTTAAATATATTGCATATAACAATCTACAACCCGCCTTTTTTATGCTCTTCAGTGTATTAATAATCTTGTAAAATAACGTACAATTGTATAAAATACTATGCACTTGAGTAACATAAACACCGTAAGTAATTAAAACTATAATAATTGTCACATCTAGTTTAAAAATTGTATGTTTGTAATGTATCGTGTATTTCCCGTTGAAGTCAATAAATAAAAGAATATCAGAAACATCTGAATTTGTATAAAAACTGTAATAATATTTAACAAAATTATAGGGCCTTTATTAATTTTAAGAATACCGGGTTTGAATAATAGCCGCCCGAATCATGTTTCTATCATTGAGGTGGTTGTTCTAACTTTATATTTCTGAATACACAGTTAATTATTATACAGATTGATAAGATCGTACGATTTTTATTTGTTGTGCTTGCGTGTTAACGAAGTTAGCTAATTTTAATATAAATTTTTAAGTGGCTATTAACACCATCACGACAAATACATACTGCGAATAATTACATATAGTTGTTGAGATATTGTAACATCAGTGATTTTAGTAGCATTTAGTTTGTTGAACCAACAAATATTATAATTATTTGTTTTTAATTCATTGTTACAAGATAAAATGTAATGTATGGTTGTCTGGGCAACAGTTCACATAAGAACAACACAGTGAGGGAAATCACCACAAAAAAGAAAAAAACAGATTGGCTTGATTTATTTGGGCTTTACCTATCGCTTCTAGTGTTTAAAACTACACTACGTTCCGGGAGGTAAGGAAAGGAAACTCCTCCTGTTATCAAGTGAACCCTACTTACATCTAAATATCAAATTCTTACATCTAACTAACCTACATTTTTTTAGATTTTTTAATTATTTTTTGTATTTTAATTTACACTAACACAAAGATAACAAATATATATACAAAAAATCGAATACAATACACTAACACAACATTTATATATACACTTAACTAACCTAAATTTTTTTGGATTTTTTTAAATATTTTCCTTTTTATTTTAATTTACACTAACACAAAGATAACAAATATATATACAAAAAATCGAATACAATACACTAACACAACATTTATATATACGAACAAATGGAAAACTGACAATAAATTACCTGTTCTGCATCGTAGCCTCCAAGCTGACGGCAAACACGGGAAACTTGAATCTCACATCCATCCACAACCAAACCGCACACTCGACTAGTGGCTAGCGGCAGTGGAGGGGAGAGAGCCTTTACCCCTACCTACCGACAGGGGCACGTGACGACACAGCTGTGGCTACCCACACACAGGTAGGTAGGGGTAACGGCTCTCCCCCTCCACTGCTGCTAGCCACTAGTCGAGTGCGCGGTTTGGTTGTGGATGGATTCAAGTTTCCCGTGTTTGCCGTCAGCTTGGAGGCTAAGATGCAGAACAGGTAATGTATTGTCAGTTTTCCATTTGTTCGTATATATTCGTGTTCGTTGTGTTAGTGTATTGTATCCGATTTTTTGTATATATATTTGTTATCTTTGTGTTAGTGTAAATTAAAATGTAAAAAAAAATAAAAAAATACAAAAAATTTAGGTTAGTTAAGTGTAAGAATTTCATATTTAGATGTAAGTAGGGTTCACTTGATAACGGGAGGAGTTTCCTTACCTCCTGAAACGTAGTGTAGTTTTAAACACTAGAAGCGATAGGTAAAGTCCAAATAAATCAAAAAATAAATTCAAATCCATCGCTATAATGAGTTTCAAAAATACAGATTGGCTTGAGTTCCATATCTACAAATGAAATTAGCGTGGTAAAATGCAATATAATTATATATGTTATAATAGTCACTGAACGACTAATAACTATAGCTCTTTAAAAAAGTAACATTTAGCCTCTATATGGAGATTACTAAATCAAAAGTATTAAATACTTAGTAAACAGGATAAAATAGATGAACCAGATTGAGATTATTAATTGTTGACGTGAAATATTACTCAGTTTATTTTTATACCACGTTTTACAGTAAAATCAAATTTTTGTATATACAGAGAACATAAGACCTTCAATAAAACAAAACAATCAATTCGTCTGTGAAAGCGGAAAGAAAGTTGTAGAACTAAAAATTATGGAGATTATGCAGCAAAATGTTGATTTACATAGTATACAAATAATGTATAATAGTTCACAGAAGAAACATATTAGGCCTGTAAATCAAGAGCAGTCCTGTCAGTTGTAACCACTGGGGTGTATAATTGATGCAGGATCTGTCAGGGATTTGATGCTATCATTGATGTAGTCAGTGTCTACACTACCTACTGGCTGCTTAATATTTATATATTGTTTGTATCTTAGATTTTTCTTTGTTTTATTCTTTTTAAATATATATAGGTTCCTCAAAACTACTCCTTATGGCAATGTATCTTCTTCATAACTTAATTTGCCTAAATATTGTTGCTAAAACATCAATATTTAATGCCCTATATGTGATCACCAAAGATTAAACGTTTACGTTTTTAAGTTATTATAATGAATATCACAGCTTTGGCCATAATACTGTTTTTTGTATTCAAAGGTGCCATTATGAGTCATTGGCGTAGTGGTCAAGGCAACGGACTACAGAACCATGGCAGCGGCCCTGTCGTGGGTTCGAATCCCAGTCCTGGCATGTAAATGTTATCAGTACTGTCCAACTCGTACTGTTACGGCTCACCCCTTGCTTTGCTGGATACGTCCCATGCTCAGATGTATAGTCTAATTGCACAGGCAAAGTAAGGTAAAAAGGGGCTGACGACCACTTAAACAAGTATTTATATTTTTCGGTTTGAAAATAAACGTCATGTCTGGCCATGGCTGGTATATCAATAAGACATTTTTAAAACACTTTTGTTCATTGGAACGGGGTTTTATTTAACGTTGTAAGTGTTTTCCAGTGGTGGTAAAATAATTTAAAAGTTGAGTAATCTACGTTTCTATTTGAGGTGCTTGGGCAAGTAAAATGGTGACGCTTTAGAAAAAAAGTCTAAGGAATCCTTTAAGACAATTAATAACTCTTTGGTGCTTGTCTTTTCATATATGATTATGCAGCTATCAATCATATGCAATCATAAGCAGCTATATGCAGCAATATGATTATGATAACACTTGCTGCCCACCCCATAAAATTAAATATCCGTTTTGACTATTGACAATTTATTAGCTTATATTCTGTTAAAAATAAAATCAAAACACAAAAATCTCCAAAAGGATCATGTGAGATTTGTTATATGAAGGTAAACTAAAATATAGTAACTTAGTATTAGAGTTAGATTTGTACATTGTAAAATAACTTTGATTTTAATTAAACTACCTAAAAGTTGTATGATAAAACCAGATATATTTCAAACATTTACTTATGAAATTCATTTGATTTTAAACGAATTCAACGAAATACATTATATTGTCCGTATAAGTGATATGACGTGTCTTGAGCAATTACCCTAAATTTTGAATTAAATCAGAATGTATAAAATTTATCGCAATAAAACAAACTGTTGCTTTGAAACGACTACGAGCAAAGGAGGTAATCTTATGATTTAATGTCGTAATGTGTTAAAAACGTTTTCCCATAGTTGCTAGTAACAGATATAAATTGAAAGTTATTTTACTGTTTAAAAACCATAAACAATGTCTAATACATGTATTGATTTGCCAATGTTTAAGCTTAATGACAACATTTTTTGATTTGACAGAACATTTTTAAAGTTGTACAACATATCTCAACAACAACAATTTTTAGCTCTATTATTTATGTGTCAGCGCAACATCAAAACTGGACAGATAGTATTTCCACGGAGGTAAAAGGTGGTGAAAATACATAGAGAATCACACAAAGCTAAACCTTTTTCGTATCACAGATTAGAAACTGTGTATTCATTCAATTCTTTTGGGGGAAAACCGTGCTATCGGTTAGTTAACAGCAACTATTGTAAATAAAGGGCAAAATCAATTAAAGGCTGGAATATATTAATTAAATTAACCATAGTTTTTTACATTTCCTTTATTTAACTTTTAGGAAGAAAACTGATAAAATATCTCTGTCGAATTTAAAACCGATTATATCCTTCTATAATTGACTTTTATTGCATCATTGAATTTCTGTGCAAATCGTCCATGATTTATGGAAATGAAATAGTAAATAATATATTTGTTACACTTCAATCTTCTATTAAACAATAATACTGCACACCATAAATTATTTCATATTTTAAACATAAACATTCTGCCTTTGAATTTGTATATTCCCTTATTTTATTAAACCGATAAAAACCCATTTGTGTCAAATTCATCACCGATTTACTCCAGCTCTTTCCCCACACCCAATGCTGAGTGGTGCTGAATGGGTTCTTTCATATTCGGATTGCCACCATCAACGGCCCCCTCGTACGGTCACCTACTTGATGGTGGCAAAGGATTGCATACACTTACCAATTTAAAGTTTTGGATTTTAAATAATAGACCAGTCTACTTATTCACCACTATCAATTGGCTTTTCTCAGTAACATAAATGGAAATCTTTTGAGTTAAATATAAAAAAGTTAAATAAAAAATGTATACATACAAAAGAAAAAGGCTTATATGTATAAATATATAAAAATACTCCCGTAGCAGCAAACCTGCACACTCAGCGAATTTCCAAGCATATATATACGTACAGTTTTGAACGAATGGTGTTTTTGGTATCTGGGGACCTCAAAACGAAAAGTTATCATGGTCCCGGGCCTAGGTATTTCCATGCTGACTACGGTAATAGTTTCTTCCCTATAGGGGAAATTGGCTAAAAACAATAAGTATGTAACAAATGTTGCTAAAGCATGAAACATAGTATAGTATTAAGTTATTAAATTTTTAAACATGATTGTATTGGTATTTACTTGTTGAAGACTCGTTTTTTAATGTATACATTAGGTATTAGCGAATTTCCCCTATAGGGAAGAAGCTATTACCATAGGTCTCATGGTCTCACGGTTGTTTAGGCTACTCGTGTTTAAAACAATCTTACTTACTCTAAACTTGAATTCTATGGGACATATCTTTAGAATCTGTCTTATAATTTCAGTTTGATTAGCCTGTCATATAAATATATATATGCAGGTGTCCCAGAACTAACTACAAAAACATCTGGAATTTGTTCCTGGGGTTAACACAAACAACAAATGTTATAAAAACTATCCGAGACCATGATAACTCTTCGTTTTGAGGTCCACAGATGTCAAAAACACTGTTCGTTTAAATATATAATCCGGGTGTTCCACGAAGAGGTCGCTAAATTTGAATCAATATACCAGACGTATCAAACACGCTACAAACTTTAAACTCTACAGTTATAATAAATTAATAAAAAACCTCCCCCCCGAGTCTCATTTGATTCTGATTAATCAGAACAAAATGGCGGAACATCACTATAATGGTGCGTTTTCGTTAAAGTATTTTTATTTGCAAAAACGTTTCAAATTAATTATTGATTTTTTACGATGTTATTAAGTACTAAATAAAGTTAAAGAAATTAAAGAGATAGGAAAGTGGTAAATCATAAATTAAATTAATTTGATTCATAACCTTTCATCGAACTGATGTCCATCAATCGCTATGCACTGATGGCAACGAACTAAAATGAGTCATAAGGGTTTTTGAAAAATTGCCGAGGTATCAACAACAATTCCTCTCCAATCAACTTCCTTAATTCAACGTCTGTCACATTGCCCTATGGGGCTTATTGAAAGAAAAGAATTATTCTCACAACATTTTGACATCTCGATAGTTGTAAATTAAAAATTGATAACGATGATTTAAACTTTAGAAACTTAACAATCAAAGATTCCACAAGCATTCATAAATAAATAAATAAATAAAAATTCACATAAACAAAACATTTTGAAAAACGTACGGCAGGCTGTTCTGGGTCTGTCAGATTGAAGACGGCGACCACCGGAGAGCGAAGTGGCAGGCAGGAGAGGGATCCAGATCCGAAGTGGCAGTTATTGGGGAAAACTCTTGGATGTCCACTCCGCCGAGCCCACGATGACGAAGGTCACTCCGCTCCAGGACACCACTTGACCTTTAAGGCTTGTTTGGCTCTCCATCATCACAGAATAATCACACAACATAAACAATTAACACGAACACAGACTTTTACAAAAGTTAACAAGGAGAATTGCTGTGAAGAGGTTTTCATGATGACAGACGCGACCCTTATAACCACAAAACCACATTTCGAGCGAAACTCGTACAGTGGGCCACAACCAGGACGCAACAGGACCATGAAGCGTGGTTTCACTCTTCCGGCGTGGTGTCAGATCCAAACATAGACAAAAACTTAACCACTACTATACATTTCTGACTAATACATCATGTTACTTATAGATGATAATTTGTTTATAATTTCAGTAGGGAATTATTGTATTATGCTGTAAACTGTTTATAATGAGAAATAAACAATTATTTTTCTTATTCTATATGAACAGCGCAATGAATGAGTCGTGACATCGCACGGTGGGACATTGTCACCGGCTCAATCTCCACAAAAAAAAAAAAAAAATAGGACACTCCTCTCCAAATGGGACACAAACAAGCCTCTCCCATTCCTGATGAACAACGACACCTGAAAAACAACTCATATGTCTGAAGTGGAGAACGCCGTGGGTCTTTCAAACTGGAGGAAAAACTTACTTCCAGGGTTTTGCGCTGGCCAGTTCTGGGTAATTATTAGGGAAAAAACATCAGCAGCGCACACGAGACAGAAGAGGTGATTCGAGTCTCTGGCCCAGTGCACTTACCACTCAGGCACACGAGTAAACTAAAGAAGAACTCCATGAAGACTCACCAACCTCACACACTGACTTCTCAGATCTCTCACCTTCTTCTCAGGTGTCTCCCCTCAAAATAAAATTTGTAAATTCAATTCTGGAACCCTCAAATGCCAATGGTCAATGGATCTCAATTTACTCTCAGTCAGCACAACCCAACAAGAAACAATTGCAATAATTAACCTCGTAAAGGGTCTGGACTAAAATTCCTACGGTCAAATGAGGTCCCAAAACAGAAGAACCTGCCCATACATACCAGCCGCACAAACGGCAAGAATTTGAATATGGACTCTCACACACACACACACACACACACCCACCCACCCACACACACACTCACACACACACACACACACACACACACACACACACACACACACACACACACACACACACACACACACACACACACACACACACACACACACACACACACACACACACACACACACGCACACACATATACGTACATAGGGTACCTTGCGAGGACTTTGTCGCTGTGGCATTCTTATGAGGACCACTAGATCGGGTTGATAATAAAATAAAAAAATATGACACGGATATTGGTTTCAGTTTAGGGAAAAGGTTCATAAAAAAAGTTCAAAGGCACTCCAAAAAAATAGTGTATTTTTCTTACGAGGACTCCGCATCTGCCTGCACTTGCGAGGACCTGTTGACACACATATATTACACACTGTTTGCATCGTATGCTACCTTGCGAGGACCCTTACTTACACATATGGCATAGATATCTTGCGAGGACCTTGACGAGGTATAAATCTTACGAGGACCATTTGAACTATTTAGTTAATCCATTAATTACTATGAATCGGTCGTTTTTACGCTATTGAAGGTATGTTAAACCAAAAATGTATAGATTCAATACAAAAACTAAAATGTGTATGTTTCTTACGATGACCCGCATCTGCCAGTGCTTGCGAGGACCAGTCCACCTACCGATAATACACATTAGTTGTGTCGTAGGTTTATCTTGCGAGGACTCTTACCTACACATAAGGTAAGGGACCTCACATCTTGCACCTTGCAAGTACCCTGACGAGTTATAAAACGTACGAGGACCATTTGAACTATTTAGTTAAACCAATAATTACTATGAAACGGTCGCTTTTATAGTAACAAATAAACCCAAAAAGTTAAATACAATACAAAAACTAAAATGTGTCTGTTTCTTACGAGGACCCGCATCTGCCAGTGCTTGCGAGGGCCAGTAATACACATAATTTGTATCGTAGGATTATCCTGCGAGGACATCTCCTAAAATAACACATAGATATATTGCGAGGACTTAGACACAGTGTAAATTGAATCAGGACATCTTGATTGATGTAATTTAGAAATGTTTTCCTATGAATCTGCCTTTTTCACACTTATAGGTGACAGGTTCACAGCAAATTAAAATGTACAAATACACTTCATAACTAATCTGAGTTTTTTGTTGATAGAATCCCAGATATGTCGGTACTTACGAGGACCTAACCATATGCAAATATATGCAATAGTTGTAAATTATGCTTTTTCTGCGATGACACCTCCTTCCCACATATAGCCTAGCGAGGAACAACAATTTGTACGTTCCAGAACGGAGCTGAAACCCACCTGTGCGTACTCAAGCCTTCTTTATAAGGACCGTGCGTTCTTCCCCATAGGACAAGTTACAGCTACAGTCATTTATGGCAAATGACATCTAATAAGGAAATAATGTAATATCGTATTAGAACCTGCCAGACGTAGGCCTACTGATCTGAGTGTTTCGACCCATTTACTGGACAAATGTTATATAGTTTGCGTAGAACACTAAGCCACATAACTCAATATAAAAACATAAGTAATCTTATAATCAAATACCCACGTCACAGAAAACCTGCGTACTCAATGAATTTCCAATGCCAATATGTTTACCTCCCCAACACGTTAACAAGATTACCCAGTTTAATTTAACCAAAGAATATAGATAAATTAGTAAGAAATTACATCTTATTTATCCTCCGTAAGAATAACATTGAACAGTCTACGCAGGTTTGCCTTATCAAGGGAGACTAAAACTGGGAATTCTATGCAAATATAAATATATCATAACCACAGGAAGAAATGCACGTACTAAGTTTCTCCAAATTATATTCATTAATAAAGGAAAAATAGCATTTAATTTATTTTCCATAAGAATAATATGGGATAAAACAACGTCCCTGTGTATGCAGGTTTAACCCTCCACGAGCATTTTATATTAGTATTAATACATCATATCTAGATGAAGCTAATTACCAAGTTGTATCAATATATGTTCAAAAATAAGCAAAATATAAAGTTGTACTTATTCTCCGTAAGAATAACATTGGGGCTGAGTACGCAACAAAAAAACACAACAAAGTTTTTTTGCAAATATGAACATAATTCGTGAAGCAACATACAAAGTTTTTATGATTTATGTTGATAATTAAGGGGGACATTAAACTTCCCTTATTATCCATAAGGGATGACATTAGGGCTGAGTACGCAAATATGTTGCTACGAGACCATCGACTAAATTTGTTTTTTTGCAAATATCGATAGGCCCCAACCATATGAAGCCACATACCAAGTTTACCAATGTATGCATTCACAAATAATTATTGGTGATAAAAAAGAAAAGCTGTTATGCTCTCAGGTTTAGGTATTGCAACAGTATTTTGAGTTATAGAATTGTTCCTAAACTAATAATTTCCAAAGAGTTCAAATGTTTTAAAATGATAGTATTACTAATCTTAATACACTATTATTAGTAGTAAACATTTGCAAAGTATATTATTTTTTGGAAATAATATTGAGGTAAAAATCTACTATCTCCGAACTAAATTAGGCATTCTGGTTTTACGCATGCTTGCGAGTTTGCTTTCGTCTTAAGCGTACTGTTTTTTTCTTTCTGTGGACAAAATTTAGTAGCCACTTTCTACTCTACCAATATAAACCCATTTGTTGTAAGAGGTTTTCTTCTTCACGCTATTTAAGTTGTCATCTATGACTGTGTTTTTTCTAAGGTCTATTTTTGTAAACGTTTGGGCCTTTAAATGTGATATTCATCTTACATATATATAGTTTTGGGTAATTGATTTGGATGTTTGTAATGTAGAAGTTTTAGGATTATGGATTCCAACTTTAAAAGTATTTTTAACTAAACTTAACTGTTTTAAAAGCAGGAACCCACCAGGTCAGATGGGGGCAGGAAGAAACAGATACCCTACACTATATTTAATAATATGCATTAATTCAATTCGTGCCATCCAGCAACATAAACCACATGATCTATATTTCGGAAACCGATAATTATTATTGAGATAAGTAGTGGGTAAACAGGAAAGAGGCATACTATCCGGCGCTTTTTCCCCATGTTATTCTTATGGGGAGCCGTTTTTGGACCGACGCCAGCTCCCGCCCTACACAAGTTTCCTTGTTAGCCTATACTAACGTCCAACCCTTGCCTATATTAAATATATTTTCCCAATCCCCATCCCTCCTCTATATTTTTTAAAATTAATTTTCAAATTCAGGCTAAAAAACTATCTTTGGTGTTTATGGTCCGATTTGTCTGCAATTTGGATATGTTATTGTCCTAGGCAAGTGTTTTAATAAATTTCACTTACATTTCCCAAATTCACTATTACGGTTGAATTAAAAAATATTTTTTGAAAAATACTGCCAATTGCCAACTTCTTTATTTACTGTCCGATTTGTCTTCAATTTGGATATGTTATTGTCCTAGGCAGGTGTTTTAATAAATTCCACGTACATATCCCAAATTCACTATTACGGTAAAATTAAAAAATATTTTTGAAAAATACTGCCGCCAACTTCTTTATTTACTGTCCGATTTGTTTAAAATTTAGATATGTTATTGTTGTAGGCTAGTGTATATGCACCATCCACATTTCCCAAATTCACTATTACGGTCAAATTAAAAATATTTTTGAAAAATACTGCCGCCACCTTCTTTATTTACTGTCCGATTTATTTAAAATTTGGATATGTTATTGGTGTTTTAATAAACTCTACATATCCCAACTGCCGATTTTGACCCTATTTTAAAATTCATTTTAAGACATCCTTTGCAGAAATCCACGAGTTCTGGCTACTTGGGAACCCGAGCCATTTGACATATAATAAATCACCCTTCCTCCTAATTACCTTCTCTACCAAATACATGTCTTTATATTTAGTCTTTAACAATTCTTCTGTATAAAATCCTCCTTTGATTATATTGCCATTCTCATCTTTCAAAATATAAGTCACAGGCTTTGTTTTCTTAACTTCTGCTATTGTAAAAAGCTCTCCCGTCCAGTTAGGGGTATATCCTTTACTAAATACATGTTTATATTTAGATATCCTTACACTATCCCCCACCTTATATCTTGGCTTTTTAACTTGTACTTTAGATGCTAACCTTTCATGTACATCTTTAGAGTTCTTAGCACTTACTTGGTTAGGCTTCATCCCTATGGATCTATGTACTTTATTATTATATATCCTTATTAACTTTGGAAGTAAATCCAACCACTTGTAACTCCCTTGTGCACTAAACTCTCTATACAACCAATTCTTTAAAGTTCTCTGGAACCTTTCCACAATAGCTGCCTTAGTTGTAGAGTAAGTGTGGTAGTGATTAATATTTAGAATTTTCATTAGTTTGGTAAAATCTTCATTAAAAAATTCTTTTCCGTTATCAGATTGAATATTTTTAACTCCCTTTGGGAGAATAGTTTTTATAGCTTCTGTGACTACTAATCCAGTTTTATTCTTTAGTGGAGCAGCATAAGCTTTTTTAGAAAATGTGTCTATTAAAGTTAAAATATATTTATTCCCAGAATTCTCTCTAGCATAATTCCGCATATCTATTAAATCGATTTGAACAGTTTCGTTTATACCCAACACCTTAAAAGACCTTCTAACAAAGTTCTTTCTCGCGGGCTTATGCAATTCGTAAGCAATTTTTTCCATTTTTTATTCTTTATTTTTAATGTTAACGTATCTGCCAGTCTCTGTCGTTTCAAAAACACCTCCATTGCTACCAACTAACATACCATCACTCATTCTTTGATATACATAGTTTTTTGGCAAATATGCCCCTCCATCTAAAGTCTTAAATCCGCTTAAAGATGTAGGGTCTGCAACCAACAATTTAGGATTGTACATCATCAAATCGATTTCATTATTGTCTTGCATAAATTTATTAGTTTTATTGTTAAACCTTAATGCGTGTGATTTTAAACAAATATCAAATTTAATATTGTCTTGTCTAAAAGTTTTAATATTATCGTCATACCTCAAAACCTGCGACATTAAACAAATATCACTCCTATCTTTGCCTTCAGGTACATTTTTTATTAATTTGTCCTCTGCATCCCACATATCTCTATCTAATGTTAATACATTATAATATTTATCCCCCTGTTTTATTATGCTTTTCTCACCCTTTGTTAATATTTGATTAACAACAGCCACATCATTTGGCAATGTTCCAGGTAAAATGTTTGTTAATTGCTTATTTTTACCATCAAATTTAAGACCGTCTAAAGTCACAGTCTGATGTTTTGTAACACAATCGTTCTCATCAACAGCGGGTTTAACACGAACTAGCCTTTTATTATTAAAATCCCAAAAGTTTAGATCCATTTTTGGTACTTGAGAGACGTTTACAACATCATCGCTTTCTTTACCAGCCAACAAATTACTAATCTTTCGCTTTTTGGCATTCCAAACACCATTCTCCGATTCCAAAAATTCATAATTATTTTTGTCTTGTACAAAGACACCATCTTTTCTTATTAAAGTTTGCTCTAATGTGGGCACATCGGTTGCGCTTTCACCTCGTTTAACATTAGTAATTTTGCGTTTATTAGCGTTCCAATTATTATTCTTGGATTCTAAAAACTTATATTTAGTATTACCTTGTACAAAAGCATCACCTTTCCTGGTTAACGTCTGCCCCAAAGTCGATACATCGTCAGTAAACTCCCCACCTTTAACACTACTAATTTTATAATTTAGAGCATTCCAACCATCATCTTTTAGATTTAAAGTAGTTTCTTTAAAACTTCTAGCTTCTGGTTTACTATACGGGTTATATACGCGATAAAATTTATCTATCATCTTTTTATTTAATAAACAATTCCACTTTCCCTCAATTCTTCTATGATAGAATCTATCTCATTATCCACTCCAGAATTTCCCGCCAATCGGCTTAACCAAAGCAGTCTTAACCTATCTACAAGCTCATTAGGATCATCCCAATAAACATAGTCTATTTTATTACCAGTTACCTGCCTTAAACCTTCACCAACAGTCTTAAACAGGGGTTTAATTATATTAAGATATTTAGTGTGTTTATTACTTGACATCGCCGCACCTGTTTTATAACCCTTTAAATGTGCATTTGTAGCTTCCAAAATCTCTTTATAATTTTGCAAATCAGCCTGACTATAGTTTACGGGTTCTTTTAAAGTTAACAATTCCCACAATCCCTTTGTCCCTTTATAAATTTTTTCTCCAACTGTAACATCATCATTGGCAATTTGAACTTCCTGATTCCCAATAAAAAATTTATTTCCTTCTCGCCTAATACCATATGTGGTGTCTGTCATACTACTTCTACTAAGGTAATTTCCTAAATAGTCTGATGCTAAAAGACCAAAATCTAATTTGTGCGGTGTTATCTGGGTTATTCTTGGTATTCTAGACGGGGTCTTTTCTAAAATCATTGGGAGAACTGGCCTCTCTGTTTTTGTGGCTAAATTTTTTAATTCTTGCAAAGGCTCTATTAACGGTTGGAATGTTTGGAACCTCTCTTCAGCCTCTAGAAATTTACCACGTTTTAACGCCCTATATTTTTCTCTTATTTGTTTTGCAGACTCTACCAATTCTTGTTGAATATTTGTTTTCATTTTATTTACATTTTATTTATCTCATTTGTCAAAGGATTATACTCAAACACTTTATCGTGTATTATTAGGCAATATGCAGATGTGTTTGAAGGGACATTTTCTGCAGTTTCAATTTCTAATTTAATATCTACAACCCCCTCTTTTATTGATTCATTCTGCCTAGAACAATCTATTACAATTAGAGGATATTTCTTTATAAAGTCAGCTCTGTTAAACATAGGATCGGGGACGGTGTTGTAGTAACTCTCCCTAAACCTCACAAACATCTCATAAGCTTTAGAGGCATCTCCATTTTCAAAGTCGAGATTTAAATCACTATAAGGATAATATTCAGAGTTTAAAAACACTTTGATATTTTTCAATTTACAGTGATCAAATTCATCAGTTCTTTTTCGTGCACTGTTGTCCCTACCTGTTTGGAAACCAAATATAACATACCTGGGCTTCTCCAAACTCGAAGACGTCTTAACTGACCATGTATGTCTCTTGGTTTCGGGGTATGATGGGAGTTCGTGTAGCTCCAAACTTCTAAATGCAATTTGCAAATTTTTATTTTGCAATAACATCTTTTGTAATTGAAGCTTCTCCCCATCAGATGGCACCACATGCGGCATCACCCACTGAATCGATTTAAGTGTAATTTTAGGAATAGGATCGACACCAGTTGGAGCATTAGATGTTGTTAATATACAATTTAAGTCGTTTTTGGATCTTTTCAACACCAATTTTTGTTTAACATTTACTAAAACCTTATTAAAATCCTCAAACACACCCATTAACAGCTCTAACGGGACACAAGTACTAAACTTGCCGCTTTTATGGAACTCTTTTAAATTTTCATCAGAATCAAATGCTACATTTGACAATTTAGTTGTTTTATTGTAAGAGCACAATATTTTCATAAGACTGGAAATTCCCGGATTTCTTACAATATCTATTTCTTTACCAGCAACTTCGTATCTAATTTCGTCAAATAAGAATGCAAATGCATTATTTATAAAATGTCCTTTATCATGATTCTCTATTTCTCCTTTAATATACAGATAACTCCTACAAGGGAGTGTTAGTAAATCTTGATTATTTATGCATATTCGAATTTCATCGGAATTATTTATTGCCAAAGTGTTGTGTGGAACATAGGAGTGATTTGTAATTTTAACCAGGCTATCATCGTATTGGAATTTTCCTGTAACGTCTAGAAAATCTTCCATTTTTATTAATAGAAAATTTTAACTTCAACCCAATTGATCGCAGAAACCTGGCATTTTGCACACTCAGTCCGTTCTTGTAAATTCTCATATCTTTTTTATATGACAAGTAATTGTAGTTTCTTCTTTATTAAAGTCAATTGGCTTGTCGTGTTGATCTGCAAATGTAATGCTAACAACATCTAAACTTCTCTTATTTACAGGGAAGTATATAATATTTCTGGGGACCTCAATAATTTTGTAGCCGGGAGGAGCTTCTGGGTAAAAACTGTGTATGGTGTGTGATTTGTCACCATTCAAATAAGACCCATTCGCAATATTACATTTTACTCTAATCACATTTACATTATTTATGTTGATTTTATTTACGGATTTAAACGCAATATCTGGAGTAGAAAATCCTTTAAATCCCAACAATTCAGACCCTAAACACGGTTTTGTAAAATCAAACACATGGCCAGAATGTAATGTGGCTTTCATAGTTTTATTATCGGCTATAAGTACAAAATCTGGGAGTTGCTTTTGAATTTCCTTCGCAAGCTCAAACACTTCGTATGTACCTTCAGCAATTTCAATTACATTTGCGGCTTTGTGATCGTAATAATACACATCCTCACCCTCGTCTATAGTTAATTTTGTGTCTTTAAGTTTATTTAATTTTGGAACTAGCCCTTTGTAAAATATAAGTTTGACTTTTGTATTAATTAATGCTACTTTATTTTGTATAATAACTTCAACTTTACCATCTAATGCCCGGTTTAATTCGTCAATTGTGACCTCCCCTTTTGGGGTTGTAATTTTGTGCATTTTGTAATATGTCAAAGTATTTAGAGGTTTTTTAACATTAAATATAGAATTATAACTTTGAAAATCTACCAGTCCAATTACATAATCACCATTTAATTCTATAGGAGGAAAGAACACCGACTTTAACTCTGGCTCTGTACCCGTGAATGTTATAGTAAATGAATCCATTTTTATAAACTAAAATTTTTCAGAAATGATAAACATAAAATTCCACAAATGGAACTGTTTAAATCTTGTATTTGATCAGTTGTATAGTAGATTTTAGATGGTACAAAATATTCAATTACCTCTTTTGGAGGCTGTATTCCGAAAGGGTCAAAATATATTACAATATCTTTATTTTTACGATATGCTGTCCAATGTGTGCCCCTGTCACTGTCTAAATTAATAATTCCACATTCTCTTACTTTTGGTCTCTGTTTTCTTAGCTCGTTTTTTAGGTACACTCCTCGAAAGTGAGGCACGTCTCTTGCTGCCTCTAACAGCTGAAAGTTGTCCATCTTTTTTATTAAATTTTAATCCCATTCCCATTTTTGCCTTAGCCTTCATCAAATTTGTCACTGCATAAGCTGCTGCTTTTTCGGCCAGACTGGCGTCCTTTGCCGAAACTCTAGTCCAAGCCTGGTCCGCCAATCTCATATCTGCCTTGTTCCGGGCGGCTGTATCAGGATTATTCATGTAGAATATGTCGTGCTCTTTACAATAAGAGTCTAGCTTATTTTTTGGAGGTACATTTTTGGCTAAATTTTCACGTATATTAGTTGCTGGACCACAATATGAATACGACGGGATGTGGAGGGGGAAAGGAAGGTTGTTTATAAGGGTATTTAACAAGCCACGGCCTCTATATGGCTTTAAGAATAATCCCTTACCTTGGACCGTTTTACACTTTCTCTTTGCCATTTTTATTATATAAAAAAATTATTCAACAAAAGATTTAACACATAAAGAAAATACACCATTATATAAAAAATGTCATTTATTCAACAAAAGAACAAATTTAAAATAGCACATAAAGAAAATACACCAAAGAAGTTGGGTCTATTTCCTAATAATATTCGCTGTCTTATAATAGGGCCCAGTGGTTCGGGGAAGACTGTTGTAATTTATAACTTAATTGTAAAAAAACAAGGATTTAAGTTTACAAATTTATATATAATATCCAAATCTTTAGAACAAGAAAAATATAAAAAAATAATTGAAATATTCCGTCTGTGTGATGAAGTTAAATTACACACATATTCAAACTGTGAAATCACACCAAATGATGTAGAATCACACTCAATAGTTGTATTTGACGACATAAATAGTCCAAATATCACACAATTTTTCTCAATGGGCAGACACAAAAATATTAGCAGTTTTTACTTGTGTCAATCTTACAGTAAAGTAAACAAACATTTACGTGACAATGTTAATTTCCTAATATTATTTAAACAAGACGATTTAAATTTAAAACATGTGTATAACAATCATGTGGGAAATGATTTTTCATTTAACCAATTTAGAAATCTCTGCCATCAATGCTGGGATAGGTCTAAATATGGCTTTTTTGTAATAGACAAGGAAAGGCCAAAGAATAATGGCAAATACAGATTTATGTTTGACCAATTTTATAGTGACCAAGGGCAAGGGTGTTGATGCCATCCACAATAAACCTCTTGTCGTCATCAAAAGAGAGCACCTTTTTGTTCATCGTTAATGTTTGCAGATGGTGGTTTGTGGATTTAATTCTTGTAACATTCTCGTAGTAATCTTCTCCGGTTGCAAGACAGTGTAAGTAGTGTTGGTGTCTTAAGAGATGTTTAACTGTAGCGTTGTCAGCTCCTTTTGCCTTTTTAACCTCTAGCTCATTTTGCTTTTCTTTTTCGTATAACCACTGTAGAGGAATGAAAGAGTATAATTTTGGCCTTAAACCACAATATTCATACATAATTTGACCATTTAATTCGTCTTTAAACTTGCCCGTAACTTTTTTGTTTTTATCAGAGTATAAGAAATGATCTTTACTATATGCAGAGGTGTCAAAACGGTCCAAGTCACATTGTATTTCCTTGTAAAAGTCCTCTGTTACTATAGAATAAAGAAGGCTGTCTGTGTCTGTCATTAAGAACTTTTTATTCTTAAATTTTGACATATAATTATAGTGGAAATCATACATTATTACTTTGCTGATATCCAAAATGGTCATTCCTAAATATATTGGTTTATCAAACTTTACAATTAATTTATTTAAATGCACAGCATGCAACTTGTTATCGAACATTTTGCTGCAGTCAAATCTTGGCTTTGTAACATACTTTGTTAACTTAGACTCGTCTACAAGATGTATATCACGAAACTTGCGTTGGTTCATAATTGTTCGACCAAAGAGACTGTTATTTAACAGTTTGTAAAAGTCTTTTTCAAAATCATGTTCAGCTTTTTGTCGCTTTTCAATATTAAAATTAATATAGGGCGCGAGCCATTTTGATTGTCTGAATTTTAAGATTCTGTGGTATTTTGTAACTACCAAACCCAGTTCTTCGTATTTTTTTAGTGCTTTATAATGCAAAATATATTTGGTTTTGTCATTTAAATTTGGTATTAATTTTCCATTCATTTTTTCTGGTGCGAGCGGGTAGTCATTATGCAAATCGTGTAAACTTTTATCGTATTTTAAATCAACTTCCAAAATAAATCCAAAGTTTTCATTTTGATTGGATTTATAATCTTTCTCATTTGTCCATCTAAAGCCATCAACGGGCAACGACTCGCACATTGCTGTAGAGTATAGCGAGTTGCAGTCTAAGTATACAAGATAGGTGCTTTCTTGATTTGGGTCATAATGTTCGCCCATGTACTTATTATTGGCTTTAGCGTGGCGCGTGGAAATCATGCTTACACCGCCTCTAATGGCATGTTCTATAAACAAATGCATGTCAATGTCACTAAATAACTGTAATTTTATGCCAGTCATTCTAAGGCACGCCTCCCATGTTAGTCCAGGCAATGAGTACATGTGGACGGGGTCGAGTTTATAATCCTTTAAACTCAAGTCCCTAAATGTCTCAAACACATCAGCCAATAACAACACATCTGTTTTAAGGTATAAATCGTGATATTCTTTTAAATTCTTTATATTAAAATGATTCCATACGTTTTTAGCATGTTCATATTGTGCAGGAGATATACATTCTTTAGTTAGACTGCTGTAAAATGCCTCTATGGGTGGTAGGGGCTCTAAAAACTTTTCTGGTCCTGTCATGTATTCGTACGGAAATTCACCCTTGCGTTGTAGTAGTGGATTGTCTATAAATCTAAACGTATTTAAATTGGAAGCTAATTTGCTTAAGGGAAGAGACAGAAAGTTGTATGAATCCAAAAATACCAAATCATCAACAGAGAACGAAATATATTTTTCCATGTCTTTGGCTATGCAATTCAATTTCCGATTGAATTTTCCCAAGTGTTGCATTATTAAATGACCGTCATAGTTTTTAAGATTGTGGAAGAATACTGGAATTTTCTTGGTTACTTTATAGTTTAAATTGCAAGCGTTGTGGGAGGGTCCTCGGAACTCGCCTGTTAGGTGGCAGTGGTCACGCACTTTATCACACAGTAACGGCTGGCTGCATATGTGGCAGCGTGTAGAGTTTTGGAAGGAAGCCTCTTGCTCTGCAGTCATTACAAGGGGAACATATACTTCCATCTGACTTTTAATAAAGTCATAAGTTTTAAATAACTTTTCGAAAAATACATCCATCACATTTTCACCGCTGTACAACTCTTCGTAAATAATTTTAGAGTCTCTCACCACAACATAAGCAAATCCAGAAGGAGTGTGTTTGCCGCAGTTTATAAAACATTCGAAATCTGCATAAATCACAAAGGGAGCTTTAAGTTGATATTTGTAATTCGTAAATTGTAGTGTATCTTTTTCAGACATTTGTACTCTTTGAGCATCAAAGGTTTTACAGTGTGTTGTGTGACGTTCCAATATATCTTTGGTGCCAAAATGTTGCAAACAGAACTTGCAAAAATATTTCTTACTATTGTATTTTGTAGACCGCAACATTAACTTGTCAAAATCACGAATTAAACAGTAATGTGATTTCCGACCTTGTTGTAGAAGCAGCAGGTTGACGTGCGTGTTACTATTTAGTTTAGTTATTCTCAGTGGATATATTAATTGTCCTTCAATTCCATATACGTTAACACTTATGTTGTTTTGTTTTTCAAATTTATCAATGTCGGATATTTTTACTGGATATTTTATGTTTGTCATATTCAACTGGCCCATGTGGGGTTCGTAGTAAAATACTCGATTTGCATTTTCTTTACGATTCCTTGGATTCAGGCTTGCTAAAACACTCCACACGAAACATTTATTATCACTATTTTTAATATTTAAAACAGCGTGTTTTGATTTTATATTTTCTGGTGTGGGTATGTATGAGTTGGGAGTTAGGGGCTTATATTTGTAAACATGCAGCTGCCAGTATTTAGTGTGGTCATATATCCATCCACTGCCTTGGGCTTGATACTTGTGCATGGAGGTATCGATCTTAAAAAGTGCTTCTTTAATTTGAGTCTTTAATTGTGCTTTCTCAATTGATAAATTAGTTAAACTTCGAAAATCAGCAATACATTCTTTGTCAATGATTAAATCACCATTATTGTCCGCCGAGTGTTTGATGAACTTTACCCTCCTAATAAGAATCCATTTTATTGGTAAAGGACATGATTGAAGGGTGTTTAATATATCCACGGACTCACCGTTAAAAATATACAACTTGTAAGGTCGTTTGTCACATCGTAGGTGGTGGCGTTTCTTTTGACAGTTAATAGCCTTCTTACACACATTACAAGTATTGTGTTTTTCTAGCATGTGCATTTTAAAATGATTGTTATTATCAAATATTTGATGGCATTTTTTCCAAATTTTAGGAATAACTTTGTGAATGTTGCGATAGTGTCTGATTAAATTGCTTCTTTTGGAGCAGGGCGTGGAGCACTGTGCACAGGTCAACATTTTTTTTTGGAATGAGGGTGGTGATTTTGGGGCTTCTATATATAACCCTGGTTGAAAATTTTAAAATTTTATCTTCTTTAAATAATAAAAACATATTTTTTAACTCTAAAATAAGACATTTTTGCAGTTTAATTA
This sequence comes from Allygus modestus, assembly GCA_963675035.1. NCBI lineage: Eukaryota > Metazoa > Arthropoda > Insecta > Hemiptera > Cicadellidae > Allygus > Allygus modestus. The sequence continues at coordinate 261,745,842 of OY776112.1, read as the reverse complement.
CTGCAAAAATTAAAAAAATTTCCAATTTGGTCATGCAATATTATTTTTTTCATACACATTTTAGGTATTAATACACATTCAAGAGATATATGGGTATCAAAGTGTTGAAAGTGGCTTTAAGACATATATTGTTTTATTTTTAATATTGAATTTGGAAATGGTGAATTAGAGATTTACAAATATTAGGCTATTTCACAATTATAGTGATGGATTAACAGTTGTCCCTAAAGACATCACCTACACCATTGCTAACACTCACACAGAGTCCTAGGTGGAGAGGCCGTGGCGCGGAGACGCGGAGAGGCGCGGTGAGCCGAGTGTGGTAACGTCCGGTGGTCGCTGGTGACGAGTGTGGTGACGTCATCTAGTGCTGGTGGTGGAGGTCACTGTTGTTGTGTCTTGTCGGTGGCACCTTATATACACATCAGATTTTCAATTTAACCAGGAAATTGCGTTGGCTGGACTTTCTATGGTAAGTGGAAATTCTGGTCAATGTGACGCGTGCTTGCGCATGACTGACTTAGTGTGTTAGTATGTCAGCGTGTGCAGGCAGCGGATCGTTGCGTGTGCAAGCGGCGGATGTTTTAATCAGTTGGCAGTTCGATCGTAGTTGGGATTAAAACACTACGACAATCAAGAAGTTGGCGGCAGTATTTTTAATTTGGGGGAATTTATTAAAACACTAGGACAATAACATATCCAAATTGCAGACAAATCGGACAGTAAATAAAGAAGTTGGCGGCAGTATTTTTCAAAAATATTTTTTAATTCAACCGTAATAGTGAATTTGGGAAATGTAAGTGGAATTTATTAAAACACTTGCCTAGGACAATAACATATCCAAATTGCAGACAAATCGGACCATAAACACCAAAGATAGTTTTTTAGCCTGAATTTGAAAATTAATTTTAAAAAATATAGAGGAGGGATGGGGATTGGGAAATTATATTTAATATAGGCAAGGGTTGGACGTTAGTATAGGCTAACAAGGAAACTTGTGTAGGGCGGGAGCTGGCGTCGGTCCAAAAACGGCTCCCCATAAGAATAACATGGGAAAAAAACGCCGAATAGTATGCCTCTTTCCTGTTTACCCACTACTGAGATAGCTGAAATAAAATATAAATTTGAAATTTGGCAATAAATTTAAAACGTAATAAAATTAGATAATAAAATAAATGGCATGGATCACCAGTTGTCTTCTAGACGATGCTCTCACTGCAACTTCCCTCCTTTCGAGGATCTTCCTCCAACGAAACTTCACTCCCCCCTCTCCTTTAACGTGCTTGCATAACTCTATTAGCCTAATTACCATGCAATATTCAATAATTTTTCAGAATCAGTATAAATTGAAAGTTATCGAAACTAGGCCTGTATTGATAACTGATGGCTCTACATAAGAACTGAGAGGTTTCAGAGTGTTTACATTTCTGTATTAAATAATGGGTTCTCGAATAATTACAGTATAATTGAGTTTGTAATAGAAATGAAAATTCCATTTTTGTATCTTAAATATCAATAAAACATTAATCCCAAAGATAAAGACGGTAATAATTAGTTAAAAAAAGACGGTAATTAAACTTTTTTTGTTTTATTTTACTTAAATTGGATAGTTAATACAAAAAAAAACTTATGTATTAAAGATAATAATTTGAAAAATATAAAATTCCCCTCCAGGATTAATAACTTGCCCTGGTCTTATTATTCATAGTAACTGATGCCAACAAATATTCTGATTCTCTGATGATGGGCTAAGCCAAAAAAGTAACTGATAAGACTATAGCCTTCAGGAATTTAATTAAGGTGCCTCGATTGATTCCGGTTACTAAGAGTCGCTAATTTCATTTTTTTATTTGGCATCTTTTTTTTTCTCACTTTTATTTTCCACACTGCAGCCACATAATATACGTATTGTTTCAATCAATTGTAATCAAGTTAAACGCAGCGAAAGTGTTGACAAGTAAAGACTTTTCTGCTGAAAAAAACACTACATTTGCAATTAGATGCACTTGGCCAAATTCGTTTGAGAAAAGGTTGGATATGATGGACAATGGCCAGTGGAGAAATCAGTAGTATACAGAAGGGAGCCATGGCCCCAGTTTTTAACATTACTAATATAATTGCACAAAACATATAAACAATTAAATACCGAGGTATTTAGTATTTAGTATTTTTATACGTAACATTTTACCTTTTTATTTATCATAAAAAATACCTTAAAAACAAATTTGATCGTAAATTTGTTGGTATTTGTAAAAGTGTAATTACAATTAGTAAATTTCATTAATTGTTACTAAATTCTAAGAGAATTGCGTGAAATTCAAAGTAAACTAATTTAGTATTCAAAGCAAAAAACGAGACTATATTTGAATATAGTGCTGGAAATGTGAAAACAAAATTACATACAGATCTATTAATAACTTGTATCTATTGTTTGGTACCTGAGGTAAGGATCGACAAATAAGTGTATAATTTATCTATCACTGTATTTAGACGAAAAAATATAGACAGTAATACAAAAGTCTTTGACGTGACTCTGAAAATGTGTACATAAATAATTATAGTACAATTTTTATACAGAAATACCTAGTGTTTGTTAGACAAATATATTGTTGTATTACACACAAACAAACAGTAACGGTAACCAAGCCTCAGCGGCGTAGTGCCTGCACTTCGGCTCGCGCGTCCCGCTGACGCCTGACTTGAAGCATAACGCCAGTTACATGTTAATTTCACAATAGAATCATTGCAATAGACTTAATCTAAACAAAATTAATTTCTATAAATTGTGAGTTAAAATTCGTCCACGTCAAATAAAAACGTCATTTATAAAAATTATACAATTTTATACGTACAGAAAATGTACTACACTGAAAACCCCTAAAGGTTAGTCTTAACTGAGAAAAAGGTTGATATTTACTGAGTTGTAGGGTCAATATAGCACCGAGCGAGTTGGTTGGTTACCAGTAACCCCGTAAAATGGGTCGGAGGATATGGGTTAGTAATGACTGATTAAGTAGGTTAAATAATTGACCAAGTACTGTAGGTCATAAATTACCAAGTAGATTTTTAGTTGATTTAACAGGCCAAGTTGTTGTTATAACCTAGCAGCTAGGTTACTTTAACTAATCTTCTGGGTTACTTTGACTGAGCTAACGGGTTACGCTAACCAACTTAAAGGGTTACTCCAACCGAGCAGCAGGACCAACTCTAACCCAGCAACTAGGTCACTTTAACTGAGCAGCTGGGTTAAAAGTTAAATTACCTCACGCCTCGTAGTTTTAACGTTTACCATGTTCGACTTCGATGATCTTGAAGCTCTGTGGAATCTTCTGACCAACTGGGATCTTAGCTCATTTATTTCATCATTTAAATTTATATTATTTGGTAAACGCTTTCTTAATTGTGGTGCTTCTGGTTAGGAATTCAACATTTTATGTCGGTCTACTCATTATGGTTTTATCTGGTTTTATCAATCCAACTCTATTGAAAATGTACCTAAAAATCAGTTTGAAAACAAATATCAATGAGGGTGTTACGAATGCCCCTAAAGTGGAATATTCTACTAATGGGGAAATATGCCTACCTATAAATAAAAATTTTTTAACAACCTCATTGATATTGGTTTTAAATATTTTAGTTCATTTTCAAATAGAGCTGAATTGATGAAACTAAACTGAAACCATATTCGGTAGACAAACATTAACCGTTGAATTACTAACCTGAAACAACAGAATTAATTAAGAAGTCCTTTACATACCT